>JARHVA010001738.1:2767500-2802500 GCA_037957365.1 Torreya grandis
CCAACATTTTGATTTTGAAACTCCATAGTGATTCACCTTAATATACTTAAATTGTATTAATAGATTATTTGGATTTATGTGTATGTGTATGTGGGTGTATATATATTTTCTAGTCTCTTTTTATCATGTTCTATTGAATTCCCCTAAAAAATGATAATGACTTATTTAACATTAATTATTCAAATATGACCTTAAAAACTTGTCTTCAAGCACAACTAGACTCATCATAAAATTAATAATTATTCACAACATTAATTAACAATATAAAGGTAATTATTATCACATAGTGGAGTAAAAATAACTCCATAAAAGATCATTATGATTCTAATAGAATAATCATGCCATATATGGCCCAATCTAATATCACAATCTTGATAATGCTCAAAATAACCAAAATAAGTGGTTTGCCATACCAATAAAGTTTTAAAATAATTTTATTTAAAATTAAAAAATCATAAAATAATGTGATAATGTGCATGAGAACTAATAAAATTTTCTTAATTATTTCACCAATTATCAAACTAAATTTATAAAGCAATCAAATAGTTTATCCAAATAACAAGTATTCTATGTGAATGCAAAATATAAAAAATTATTATGCACACAATTTCACAAGTTTTACCAATTTAGGTCAATAAGCATTTAATAAAACTTTAACATATTTTTAATATTGATATGGAATTTAAATTTAACAATGAATGATACCAGTGTCTACTCAGAACATAGTTATATTAGAATGAGTGAAACTCATATTATAGTAGTAATTCTCAAAATTGGTTCATTGCTACCTCATAACTTGACTATTTTAGGAATTTTTTTTTCCTTCACTTTTTATGTTTATTATTATGTAAAAAAAAGAAATATAATAACTTTTTTAAAATCAAAAAGTGACACAAGAAAATAGAATAGGAGAGATAAAGTTATAAAGAAAGGAAAGAAGTCTTGTCACATGGAGATGGAGGATCATTTTTACTTGTTATATACTACTATTTTCACTTATTTATTTGAGAATATTTTAAATTATATTTTTTGAATGCATTTACAATTGAATACATTACATTTTTATTGGGTACAATTATGTTTTGAATACATACCAACAATGTTATTAATACATTAGTTTCTTCATTATGTTTCTTGATATATTTGAGTAGCTTATTATTACACTCTACAAGTGTGGAATAAATATCCAATAGTTTATGTATAAATTTCAAGTTAAAATCATATTTTTTCAATAACTCTTCTTTCATCATCTTCTGAAAATTATTTTTCAAATTAGTGATAGTGAGGAGTTTAATTTTTATTTCTTTCCTCCATTCAACATGAATAAACCATATCTTTACCCTTATCTTAGATTTGACATCACATAAAATATTGATTATACTAAAGATCTTACTCCAATGCATTCAATTTACATTGTACCTCTCTCTCAGACATGATAAATATTTTATTCATCTTTAGAGAAAATTTGTTAAAAGACTATTAGCTTCTAACTAGTTAGGTCCATTTACTAAAAATATATGATTACATTATACCACATATTTTTTAATTTTCTCACTATATAAATGTTACGATTGAAACTTTTATTATCCCCTTTCATCATAACATAGAATTTCCTTATCTTCTTAAATAAATTTTAGACTATCCACAGTTACTAGTACAACCCAATTTTCTATTACTCTTATATAACTTTGATATTTAAAACTTATGAAAATGGTATATTTATGAACACTATCACTAGGGATTTATGGTTTAATCAAGGTGATGTGATATACATCAAGAAGTTTGTCTCTTACATCAATGACTGACTTGATATAAGAAGATAAAATATAAATCTATTCTTCAAGTTTTTCCTTGGTTTATTTCTCCATCTTGGTCCTCTAAATCAACATAGAAATCGACACTTTAAAATTATTGATATCTTCATCATGATTTGATGTTCAAATCCACTTGATTTATAGTATAATTTTCTACACTCATGTCTTCCTCATTCTTATCTATAATTAGTTATGTAATTTTAAAAAAATGATCACTTGAGGAAGAATCTATTTAAAGACTTAAAGTGGTTCTATATTTATTTAGTGAAGGGTGTATTTTCATTAAATTATAAACTAAAATAAATATATGAACACAAACCTTGTAAATCTTCCTTTTCTTTCTTACCAATTTCTAGATCCAAGGAGAGGGTGCACTAACTAAGGAAAAAAATATTGATTTATCAGTGGTACTATTTGGAGAAATAGGATTTGATTATTGAGTAAAAACTCTAAAATTTCCTTAGACCTAAGAAATGCTATGATTTAGAGGGGAAACAATGATACAAGGTAGATAAGGATAAGGTGGATGGTAAATAAGATGAGGAAGAATAATATCGTGATGAAGATGAAAATTTGGGGAGTACACATATATAGGAGATGGAGTAAACATGTGCACTTTAGATATTAATCTTGGAGGATGGGATGTAATGATCAGTGGATAAGTGTCTGGTGTAGTTATAATATATATAGTATACATTATGGTTGAAATATATTGTTGTGTATTATTATATATTAAAGGTCAAGACTCAAAATTTGTGGAGGAAGTATCAAAAGTTACCTACACTATAGAAGGTGGAGGCATTTTTATTTTAAATTTATTCCTAGGTGATACATCATCACCACAAATTTTCTTCATTGCTTGATTTATTTTTGGATATTATCCATCACCTCCATCAATTGGTCTTGGAATCCCAATTTTTTTACAAAATATCTCAGGGATATAGTCTATAAAAAGTCATATTTTTCTCCTTCGAGAGAGTTTTTACTTTTATTTAACTTCCAATGTGTGTGTGTGTGTGTGTGTGTGTGTGTGTGTGTGTGTGTGTGTGTGTGTGTGTGTGTGTGTGTGTGTGTGTGTGTGTGTGTGTGTGTGTGTGTGTGTGTGTGTGTGTGTGTGTGTGTGTGTGTGTGTGTGTGTGTGTGTGTGTGTGTGTGTGTGTGTGTGTGTGTGTGCATGTGTGTGTGTGTGTCTATATATATATATATGGATATTGTCCTCACCTCCATCAATTAGTCCTACAATTTACACAATATCTTAAGGGGATGGTCTATATAAATTAACATTTTTCTTATTTAGCGGAACTTATCTTGTTACTGAAATTCCTCTTATTATGTGTTTAACTAAATTATTAATAAACAAATATTTTGAACTTTTAAATACTAATTTTGTCCACTCCTCCAAGTTAGATATTTATATTTTATCCTAATTTATTGGTGATAGAAGGAGAACTTGTATTTTATTTTCATAATTAATGTCAATGAAATCCATAACATCAACTATAATGTCCTAAATGATCCATTTGAGTAAGTAAAAATTTAGCTAGTATAAATTCATTCACATTTAATATCATTTTCTCACTTAAAAACCATTCCCACAATCTTACATTAATATTTTATTTTTGAAATATTATCATAGTTTATTCCCAGTCACAATGTTTCCACCACATAGCTTTTGGTATCAAAATCATATTTTTAGACTCATATAAATGCATTTTAATTTTAACCAATTTATTTCAATATTATAATAATAAAATTAAATATTTCATATATAATGGTTCAAACCAATTATAAAATGGATTGTATCTATTTTCTTCTCTTTACACTTCAAGTAGACTTCTTTAATTTGCCAACACATTTCAATTAGAATAATGTTTTCATTGGCAAACTCGAGAATTATATATGGAGTGATAATAAAACCACAAATTATGATACATGTGAACCTTATAAATTGAATAAAATAGATTTCATATTTCAAGACAAGATATAGCTTTGGGAGATATCCTCATTATAGTAATTCCATATAATTTCCTTATTGTTATCATAGTGAAGGCATCATTCACTCTCTTAAAATTCATGTTATCTTATTTCATGAAAAATAAAGGTTAATATTCATAAATGGTAGTTGTGTTGGTGTATACTATGTTTTCTAGGAATCCATGCCATGACATCTTCATGGTTGAAATGGATTGTAATAAATAATAAGTAGTATAGAATAATTGGGTGTACTCCATGTTTACTAGTTATTCATGAATATTGATGCTAATGATCTAGGCCCAATCTATAAATATGTTACATCAAAAATGATATTTATGACTATAGAAATCTATGTGTTGAATGAACATTTTATTAATTCCACATCACTTTATTGAAGAGTGTTATTATATCTCATAAGTGATTATCAAATTTTAATCTATGAAAAATGTTTGGCACCTTGGATGGTCCTTTATTATTGTATTTCAAATAGGATTTGGATAAGACTATTTTTCATGCATCCATGTTTTTTTAGGTTAAATTCACTAATTTATTAGGTCCTTTAAATTTATTTTTATCTTATCAAAATTATAAAGACAAAAATCACTAATTGACTATCGAGCTTTGACACTATTTAACTTTCTCTAGTCTCCTGGTCATAATATTTATCACATGCAAGTACCAAAAACATGCACTAAATGGAAGTTGGGAAACTAGTAGCATGAGCAAACTCATTCTCTAAGATTTTTTAAGTGATGAGTGATGAGCCCTAAAAATTTCATCTTTTGGAAACCTTTTGCTTACCCATAACTTATCATAATATGTGCTTTTTGAGAGTATCCCTTGTATATTACTACTTGAAACAAGTCTAATACATGATAGATATATATTGATATATTTCATAGAGTAAAGAGATTTTGATTCAAGTAAATATCATTATCTTTTTATGTGATTATTTCATATAATATTTGTTTAAGAAAGTTCAAAGTCAAAATAGGAATATTCTTTGAAGCAACATGGGTCAATACATCCTATAGCCAAAGGATCCTATTCAAATGCATCATGTAGCTAAAGGATCCTATGTTAACATATCCTTCAGCCAATGAAAATATATAACAATAACATGGAGATCATATAATTGTCACTTTAATTTTCCACAATAGTTAACAATCTACAAGAGGCTTGTGACTACTAAAAGATGAATAGAGTTAAAAATCACCTAGTTTCCACTACCTGTCAACTATTTGAGGTTGTAAAAATAATATTTAACTTCAAAATCAATTATTCTAGGGCATATCTAACCAAATTTGCTTTTAAATAACTTAACAGACTTGATGAGCTATATTGGCTAGTGTTTAAACCTTGAGATCAAATTTTTATTCCTATAGCCAAATGATCTCATTATAACTATGTTTTTTTTGTATTCTTAGTTAGGCCATAAATGTAAACAACCATATCTAGTATAAATATAATGTGGTACAGACATGAAATATAATTAGAAATTTTTTTTAAGATTAAGATTGTATAGAATGTATTAGGCAATCTAGAAAGAGTTAATGTAATTTATTGTAGTAATCATTAATTGCTACATGATATAATAAAGATATCATTTTTCGTTAATCACATTTTTTGTTAAGAGGAAGATTGAAGCCCAACGCTAAGAAAGGAGGGCCCCCTTAGGAATACTTACAATAGAGATCTAAATCATTATTATAATGAATTAATTTGTTTTATTTATGTAATTTTGTGTTAAATATTTTGTGTGAGAGTAATTAAATCTAATTAATGTGATTCAGAATAGTCCTAGGGAAGATTCTAATCCAATTGTTTCATTAAGTCAATTTATTTTATATAAATTTTGATTCTTTTACAAGAACCTTTGTTTCATGCAATTACTTCTCATAAGTCTATCAAGAGTCAAATAGTCACTTTAAATTTACACCCCAAACCATGTGGATTGGGTCACTCATGTTACATAAACAAAGGTTAAAAATTTATGCAATTACTTATCAAATTACATAGTCACTTTAAATTACTAGTAACCACCCCAAACCATGTGGATTGGGTCACTCATATTACACCAGTTAACTGGTAGATAAAAATATTTCTTGTTATTTTGGTGTTGTTTCTAGGGAAGGGTGTCACAAACTATAAATATCTAATCTTGGTAATTATGTTTTTTCATTTTATGTTTCAATTTCTAGCTCAAAGATTTATTGTATTGAAATATTAAATGATTAATATTTATAGCTTAAAAAATTACTTCTTTATATATCAATATTTTGATTTCTAAAATGATTAGAATAGAGAAATTCAAAAATAATGCAAGCCATACTAACCCTATGTAGGTGTGTCAGAAAAAAAAAGGGGGAAGGTGATTGATTTACATGGAAAAAAAAGGATAATATAGGAATATTTTTTCTTAGACAATTAACCCCTACTACAGGAATAAAAATATATCCCACAATAGCTAATAAATATGAGGAAATTTTTGAAGACCATATATCAATTTAAGAGCTAGAAAAAGAGGAATTCTTGGATGAGTTGGTAGCACAAGCTAGAAATTGTGAAGAATAAGAGGTTCATACCCATGAAAAGAACCCCTCTATATCAAATTTAATAATTATTACCCTATCACCTCATACTCAATAATATACCATTCATTTCCCTCTATCCTCACCTAAATTCCTTTCTAATGAAGCATTTAGATCCATTTTACCTCCTAGAAGAGACACCAGAATGACAAAATCTATTGAGTTAGGTAGGATCTTTGTTGAAAAAAAAGATAAATCCTCAATATATTCTACTACTTCAACATTGTATATAAGACCTTATATCCCTTAATAACAATTGATAATATCCATTTAATACACCCTAGGGAGTACAAGAATTGATAATGAGCTCAAAGACTAGGTGGTATAAAATTCTGGTCTATGAATAAAAAAAGTATTCATGGGGGAAAATGAAAAAGAAAAAACTAAAAATAAGTCTAAAAATTTTACTTTCCCCATCCATACCCCTAGAGGAAATGCACATATGAATAATATCTTTCATTTTATCCTCCCTAATTTTAGATGAAAGGCAAGTGAAGACCTAGATACATTCCTCTTTGAGTTTGGCATATTATGTCATATCTATGACTATAAATAAGAAGCTAATGTTGTTTCCAACACCACTCAAAGATAAAACTCTTATAATGTTTATGGGGATGGTAAAGGATGAAATTTATACTTTGGAGGAAATGAAGGAGAGGATTCTTTCCAAATATCAATATTATTATTGAGAAAGAAACTATATAAGGTATGGCATCTTCAAGCTAACACATGAGGAAGATGAATCATTAGAGGATTACATGGAAATATTCATGTTCAACCTACATGAATCCAAGTAGATTACAATGGATATAAAATTTATAATTTGGTATTATTATGATGATTTAACGAAGATTATTTGGAAGCATCAGAATTAATGACGGAGGGTGATGTTTAAACATTACCTTTAATGATTTGGTAATTTTATACATGAGTTACTCAAGATCAACCATGAATAAAAATTATTTCATAAAGATACTTGCTTCATCTACTACAAATAGACTCTAAAAAATAGAAGTAAATAATATGTTTTAGGATATGAATCAATACATCATTATCTATATGGATACTTAACTAAATACATTACATACAAGGAAGAATCAAGATTAAATATAGTAAGCTTTAATGGTTTACTATCTAGACTATCAAAAAAATAAATTAAACTACAAATGTCATGATGTTTAGGTAAAACTAGTTAGCATCATGGAGGAAGATCATAAAATATTTTAATTAAATTTAATTGGTGGATAAGGAGACCATATCTTATATGTATCTCAAAGGACACAATGTCCACCTAGGCCATACAATCTAGGTATGCCACCAAACTTATCATTATCAAATTCTCACTTTTTAGTTTCTCCTAATTAAGGAGCATCCTCTTGGAATAATAGTAAACCCTAAACCAAAAACTAGTCACAACCATCCAATTGGAAGCCTATCAAAAATTCAAACACTTGAAAATAGTCTCATAACCAATCTAGGTCATTCCATAGTCAATAATGGTCTTACCCCTCACAACCATGTCAAAAATCATGTATAATCTCCAATTTAGGTTAATAACAATCTTGGATTTCCATATCAAAAATAATTGTAGCAACACCAACCACCATAATTAATGATAAATACTCAAACAACTCTTAGGACAACATAATTACATTCTAAATATATACCAAAGCCTAACAATAAATTTGTTCAACAAACATAAACCATTGAAATAATAAAATATCCAAGATATACCTTAGACATTAATAAAGTGCATCTTCACTCAAGATGAATTATTCCACAACCCACCTCACCCATGATCATTTAACCAGTTGAATAAACATTGGATGATCATACTAACACTTATCTACTTGAAACTACTACCACTCCCAAGCAAGGCTTGTCAAAAAAATAAAAAGAACTTGATCATCCTCATTTTCTTGAGAGATGAAATATTTTACATCTGAAACAAAACTAAAATTTAAATTTTTAGGACAAATTAATAATGTGTGTGTAAATATTCCTTTTTTTCAATTTATTAAGGATGTACATACATACATTAAATTTATATAATAATTATGCTTGAAGAAACTAGGTAGGAAAAGAATGGACCACAAAATAGTCCAAGTCTCTATTTAACTTACAAACATTATTCTAGGTATCATAGTTCCCCCAAAATATGTTGATCTTAAAATAGTATCCAAGACTAAACCATATCTAATAAATTAATTGACTTGGAATGACCATTAATTTTATGAATATGAAAATAACACATAATATATGACCTAAACACATACGCCCGAAACCTATTATATTGAAAATAACTAAAAGAATCATTGTTAAACCAAAGGAGATCATGGAAGACATCATCATTACTATGGAATCATAGAAATATCCAATTGAATTCATCATCTTAAAAACTAATACCAACTTAGGAGGCTATACTATTATATTAGGGAGACCATTGTTGGGCACTATTGATTCATTCATTGGCTATAGGTTTGAGAATATGCTAATATAAAATGGTAATGATACAAATAAACTAGTGTTATATCTAATAGCCAAACCATTTTCTAAGGATGAAAAATCACCTTGGTTAAATGACATAGATTAAATAACAACCTCTATACACACGTTATGCAAAATTAACCTAATTATATCATTGATAAATCAAGATGAAGACATTGTTCTTGCCAATATCCTAAAAATAACTTATCAAGAGGATCCTATAGCACATAATATGTTAGAATGCACACCTTCTCCTCTTGAAAATATCTCTCCTAAAATAAGACCATCTAGTTTTGTAAGAGATATTATAACATTACATCAGCTCTTACCTCATCACTATAACTATGCTTAATTTATAGGAAACATAGAGGCCATGATGGATCTATCCAATAAGTGGAAATCCTACCAAATAAACCTCTTAATATCAAATAATAATTTACAATCCAATACGAAACCAACTTATAATAATTCACAAATAAAAATAAACTATTTGAAATTATCATTATATGAGAGGAATCCCTCGAAAATTATGCACCCATCATATCTATAACAAATAATCATGTAAACTAGTTCACCAACCTTAATGTATAATGAACCCTACAATCAAAGACATAGTTAAAATTGAATTGCAAAAACTTTTAGAAGTGAATTTAATCTACCCTATCTCTAATATTCAATGAGTGTCACCCCTAGTGATTATAACAAATAAGGGAGGGAAGTTGTGGATTTGTATATATTATAGGTAATTAAATACAACCACAAGGACCATTTTCCCCTTCCATTCATTGATCAAGTGTTTCATACATTAGATGGTAAGAATTAATTTTCCTTCCTTGACTGATGAAGTGGCTATAATAAATAAATATAAGATCTTAGGATTAATATATAATTACTTTTACTTATCCCTAGGGTACTTATTCATATGTAGTATTGCCATTCAGTTTGTGTAATGCTCCAACGACTTTTCAAAGGGTTCTTCCCATAATATTTTATGACCTCTCCCATAATTGTGTATAAATATATATGGATGAATTTATAGTATATGGGGAAATAAATTAAGAACCTCTTATGAGACTTGAAAAATTCCTTTAATGATTCTAAGAACACCAATTATCCTTAAGCCATGAAAATTACTACATGTTAATGACCAAGGGAATTGTTTTGGGACACCACATTTCACCTATAGGAATAAAATTAAAACCCTATAAGATGAACATAATTAAGGACCTACCCACACCATATAAGCTAAGAGATGTCAATTTTTTTCTAGGGCATATTAGCTATTACAAATGATTAATTAGAAATTTTAGCCAAAATGCAGCACCATTGTTTGCTTTGATTTCCAAAGATGTTGATTTTGTTTGGAATAATGAGTGTTAGGTATCATTTTATTAAATTAAATATTTAATTACAAAACCTCCCATAATCAAAGGATTTAACAAGACTCAACCTTTCCACATCCATAAGGATGCATCAAACACTTAACTAGGAGTTGTCCTTTGGCAGAAAGAGGAATCTTTGAGCTATGCCATCTAATTCATTAGTAAGAATTTCCAAGGGGTTAAACTATATATATAGTAAAATTTAAATAATTTACTAATATAATTTATTACATAAAAAAAATTAGATGCTAAATTACTATAAATCAAGTCTTCAATCAGATTGATCATGTAACAATTAGGTATTTAATGAACAAGTTTGTATTTATATGAAGAATAATTAGATGGTTGTTTTTACTATTAAAATTTGACATCACCATTATGTACATACTGGGTAAATATAAGTTAATTATATAATTTTTACCTCATTTACAATTTAATGATCAAAACCCAATTGTTGATGATTCTTTTTTAGATGAACATCTTTTTATAATGATTAATAAAACACCTTGGTTTGTAGATATTTCTAACTATTTATCTGCATGATCTCTCCCACAACATTTTTCACTATGGTAAATATGACACTTGATCCTAAAAATTAGACATTACTCATGGATCTTATGATATATATTTATTAGTGGACCAGATTTAGTTATGAGGGATGTATTTGAGAAGATGAAATCTTTGACATACTCAAAGCTTGTCATGATGAAACCCGTGGGGGTCATTTTGGTGCTAAAATAAATGTTTACAAGATCATCACTATTAGATACTATTAGCATACACTAAACAAGGATTTCATGATCTATACTTTTAGTTTTGATCCTTGTCAATGTATGGGGAAACCTACACATTCAAACAAGATGTCATTACAATCCTAATTGGTTATGGAGATTTTTTATAAGTGGGGACTTAATTGTGTGGTCCCCAAAGATCTTAAATCCAAAATCAAGGACTACATATTGGTCTATATTGATTATGTCACTAAGTGGGTTGAGGTGAAAGACTTAACCCCTACTAGAGATGAAAAGGTGGTAGAATTTTTGTTCGAGGATGTCTTCACTCACTATGGGGTGCTAAGAGAAATTTTCAAACATCAAGGACCATAGTTTATGTTAGATATCATAGCTACTTTGGTCAAAGAATATGAAATCAGACATAAGAAGTAAAATCTCTACCACCCCCAATCCAATAGACAAGTGGAATTCATAAATAGGGAATTAAAAAAATATTCTTTCTAAGATAATCAATGTGCATAGGAAAGACTAGGAAAATCTTCTGCATGAAGCAATATAGGCTTATAGGAACACATGGAATACCATAATTGGATTCACCCCTTATGAGCTAGTCTATGGTAATAAGACGCTTTTACTAGTTGATTTTGAACATAAAAGATTAAGAAAAAAACTTGAATTGAGATTCAACCTATCACAAGATCAATAAGACGCAATCCTCTAACTAAATACTTTAGATTAAAATTGAAAGGAGGCACTCCATCACAATGAAGTTGCGTAGAAATAATGAAATGGATGGCATGATAAACACATCAACACATAACCATTTTATCCAGGGGTTTGGGATTTACTCTTTGATTCTAAATAAAAATATTATAAGGTTAAGATGTGAAGTAGATGGCTTGGGCCATATAAAATATAAAAAGTTTTTTAATAATAGAGTTGTTAAATTGTAGACTGTTAACTTAGTTCATTCCTATTATGGATGTAGATTACACCCTAGCTAAAAGTAGCAATGTTCAAGTCCTAATCTCATATCTAGTCCAACATGGGAATGACCATGGGTTAAGGGTTACATAAACTTGGATCATACCTCTAGGATTTTTAATGAGGCTAGCTCCTCATATATAACAATATAGTCCCTTTTACTAAAGCTATGTTATTGGGATGAAAACAGAGAGAAATACATGAATATAAATATATATTAAAAGTAGTGACACACCAAATATTCTATGGTCCACTTTTAGCCTAGACACTTCTATAACTACTAATGAGTTCAAATAAGATAAGAACTTGTCAAATTCTATGACAAGGTTGTAAGCATGAGTATTTTGTATGAAAGTGGAAAGGAAACCCATAAATTTAAGGATAGAAAGAGATAGGTATATATAAGACACTATGGACTTATGACACTTCAATGCTAATGTTTTTAACTAACACTTCATACAACCTATAAGAAACCAATAATAATGAAGCAAGGTACATGAATAACATATAGATGATGAATAAAAACATACAATTTTCACATCAAAATTCAATAAAGAAAACTTATCATTCAACTATAATCTTAAAAATATCTTATATTTCTTTGGTAGAGTGTTACAAAGTGATTTTGGTAGAGATTCGATCTCTCTAATTGAGGGATACAAATCAAGAGCTCAAAACTAGTATATATAAGAAGAAAAAACATAGGAGAGAGAAATTAGCACTACAAGGAAGTAATTAAAGAGCCTAATATCATTTATTATAACCATCACCATAATCCTCCTTGAGATTTCTCCTAAAAATGTCACTCTATCCTTTTATAGTATGATGGAGGATATGAAAATTAAGACGAGTTGTAAGGGATAGTCTCAGCTACTCCACAAACCTTCTCAACCTCTTCTATATCAAATCCCTTTATTGTAAGGATAAAATTTTCATATTCAGGTCCATGCTTGTGTCTAATTTTAGTGGTTATTTTTCAAGAGTATGGCTATACTCAAGGGCATGATGCTCATCCATTAATTACATATATCTACCTTTGCTTTGAAATGTGAGCCTAGGCCTACCATAGATTAAAAACCAGTTTATATTATTGTTTTTTCTATAGTTGATACATCTACTCATACACACACACACGCACATGCACACACACACATATATGTATATATATGTATGTATATATATATATATATATGTATGTATGTATATATATATATATATATATATGTATGTATGTATGTATATATATATATGTATGTATATATATATATATATGTATATATATATATGTATATATATATATATATGTATATATATATATATGTATGTATATATATATAAAGTGCAACAGAGAAAACTTGTGGAGTCTTTTCACAATTTGGATTGTGGAGGACATTTTTCTACACCTGTGACTTCTCATAAGATTCTATGAGCCAGGTATTATTGGCCTACTCTATTTTAAGATTCATACACTTGGATCAGTAGGTGAATAAAGTGCAACAGAGAAAAATTTTGGAGTCTTTTCAAAATTTGGATTGTGGAGGACATTTTTTTGCACCTGTGACTTTTCATAAGATTCTATGAGCCAAGTACTATTGGCCTACTCTATTTTAAGATTCATTCACTTGGATCAGTAGATGTGAGTTGTGTCAACAGTTCCTTGGGAAACCCAAGTTGGTTGCATTACCTCTCAAGCCAGTGGTGATCAAAGAGACATTTCAATAATGGGGTATTGATTTCATTAGCACCATAAACCCATCCTAAAGTACTAGACATGAATATGTTCTCATAACCTTAGACTATTATACCAAGCGGGTGGAAGCCATTCCAGTCAAGCATGCTATTTTAGAAGTGGTATGTAATTTCCTAAAGGAAACTATTATTTCTCAGTTTGGAGTCCCAACCAAGATTATAATAGACAATGCAGCCTATTTCTCTTCTCATGAAGTTACCCAATTATACTACTATTATGGGATTATCCTCTACCACTCTTTAGAGTATTATTTGCAAGGAAATGGTCAAGCAAAATCAAGCAATAAGAACCTAGTGACCATTATCAAGAAGCTCGTAGATGACAATCAGAGAACCTAGCATAAAGAATTATTTGACACTTTATGGGAAGATAAGATTACATTGAAAAGGGTGATAGGTATGTAACCATTTCAATTTTTTTATGGTTTGAATGTAGAAATACCAATCACACTAGAACTACCAATACTAAAGTTGGTAAAGCCAATCAAAGATCAAACATTTGAAGATTCTATCGACAAGAGGATCATGTGCTTGACATAACTAAATGAGCAGTGAACTATGGTGGTGGACCATATTTTTTTACATCAAAATCAGATTAATAAACTCTTCAATAAAAGATCAAGGATTCATGATTTTCAAATTCAAGATCAAGTCTTGTTATGGGACAAGAGGAGAGAACCAAAGGGGATGCATGAAAAATTTGATTCTTTGTGGAGAGGTTCATTCACCATCCATCAATTTAGTGGTGATAATAGTTTATTATTGAGATATCAAGATGGGACACCATTTTCACTGCCTCACAGTGGGTAGCATTTGAAGCACTTCAATCCTTAAAGTATCAGATAAGTCTAATTGTACATTTATATAGTCTTTGTTTATTTTATATTGTTCATTTGGTTTTTGAAATCTTTCTCTTTTTTGATGGCATGCATCCATAGCCCAATGGCATAGAGAAGACACTTAGAGTCTAGATTCTACTCCCTTTAATTATTTCAAAATACAATCAATGGAAGTTCCCCAACTAGAGCCAGCTATTGTTCCCAAAAATTTGTCACTAGTTCTTGTCGATAACATGTTGACCATTTTGGTCCTACAAGCCAAAATTGTCTCTTTCTTTCTCAAAATGTTCTAAGCAATCAAGTTATTCAATTACACAAGACTTTTTTAGCTAAGGAAATCACATGTTCAAAAGGCGGTCTTTCGTAAGAAAAAATCTCAAAACACTTAAGGCATTTCCTAAAAAATTGTAAGGATGGTTCAACACCAAGTTTCAATCAAAGGTTCAATGGTGGGCTTTAATAATATGGAATGAACCATTGAACCATTGAACTTTGCCTCTGAAAGTTTCAAGAGCTCAAAGGTTTAAAAAGTTCAAAGGTTCAATGAGTTTAAAGATTTAAAGTGTTAAAAGGGTTTAAAGATTAAAAGTTCAAGGTTCAACTGAATGGTGAAAACAATTGGTTCAATGACACCTTAAACTCATAAAGAAGACTAAGTGAACACAACTCTTTACAAAACATTAAACCATTAAACTGCTGAACAGTTGAAATTTGAACCATTAAACCTTAAACCATTGAAATCTAAAAGGTTCAAAGGGTTCAAGGCTCAAAGTGGTTCAAAGTGATGAGTGATGCCCTTGCAGACGTCAAATTTAGGGTAGTGAAATAATTATTGATTTTTGAATAACATAGCACTGAGAACAAACTCAATGACTAGCCAAAGAAGGAGCCGAAGAAGCTAGTAGAAGGCAAGAAGATAGCCCCAAGCTCTTAGATCACTAAGAAGAGAAAAAATGTAGAAATGAAAGAGGGAATGATATAGATAATCTAGAAATATCTGTAGAAGAGTTATTCTAGTAGGTGGAGTAGTCTACTAGATGGACCTCAGAGAGTGCAAGCATTCAATGGCGCGACCTATTTTTCTTCATTGAGTAAAGGCAAATGGATAGTTGTGTGAAAATCATAAAGAATACTATACAACCCATGCTTTAGAGGAGATATTTGAGATGATTTAGAATGCCAAAATTTAAGGTTGATAACCTATTCTAGCATGGCCCCTTCATAGAATTCCCAATGCATTCAATGCAGCATGGGTCATTTTGTGAAAAAAAACACCCAAGTCCTTCTTTGGATGCTATATATTGTAATCTCTCAGTTTGCAGAAAAGGATCTCTTAGTGATTAAAAGTGAAACTCTACCCAAATTGAAAGGCATTCTTGAGACTTGAGCTTAGACTGTTAATCATATTTTATCAAGTGAATGAGAAAGCAAGTGACCTTTTAGACTTTGTGTTGAAATAGCTTGTGATATTTAAGAAATCATTCTTATGTCTTTTTTCTAAATACAGTCTTATCTATTTAATCAAATAAGTAGAAGAAGTGGAAATAATCAAAAAGATGTTCTAAAGTCGACTGTGGGAGACTTTGTGCTGCCATAATTGTCTTTAGTCTATGTGTTTTATGTTTCAAGATATTGGAGAGACTTTGAGATCCCCTTATCCTTCATAATATTTTACTCTATTGTATTTTTTAGTGGAGACTTTGTGCTGCACTTCATATTACTATGTTACTTTGTCCTAAATTAGTAGGATAAACAATGAAAGACTTTGTGCTTTCATGGGTTTCTTGTGGATCTAGTTACTACCCTAAAAGAATCCCCATTGTTTTTTGAAAATCATTTTTGAAAGAAGAGAAATTCCTTTAGTAATTACATAAGAATTATCTTTTATTTTGTTAAAATCATCTCTAAAAAAAGAGAGATGGATGGTATGATTTCACCCCTGAGTCTACTTTTAGCTTATATTAGTATATTATAGTTTATAGGGAACTTCTCCTTGCTAAGAGGAGAGATTTATCTCATTATGTTGGTGTAACCACACCCATTTTTCCATATAAATATTATTGTGTTGTGGTTGATATACCTATTTTGCCATTAGTTAGTTGATGACAAAATATTCACCCAATAGTTTTTAGCAACTCTGTTGGAGATGAACGTGAAATTTGAAACCTCAAGCTTTAAATTGAAGCATTTCCAGTTCTTTTCCATTCTACACTCTAGCAGATCCATAGTATACATGAAGCTAGAGAGATCAATGTATTTTTGATCATGTGTTCAAGTTTATGCAGCAAAATAATTTTTACCTTTCTCCTCCACAATCTCACCTTTAGTGAACCAGGAGTTTTCCTCCCATAGACGTCAAGTATCCAATACCAGGCAAAGCTTTTCTTTTCTCCATTAGCAGAGCTTTGTCTATATGTACCCTATAGAGGTTCATTATCCCTCCTTTCAATTGTCATATCATGGCAGCCCAAGGCCCTTGGGGTAACACATTTGGCCCTCTGAATCTAACCCCACCTTTACATGAACTAGGTCGTAGTTTTAAAAAAAAAATCCCAAGTTCTATGGTGATGGAAGATTTCATCTTAATGAGCATATTTCTACTTTCCACATATCCTATGGTGTGATAAGCATTGAATTTGAAGATATATCAGATAGACTATTTGTGGAAATGTTGTAAAGTGCTGTCATAGACTAGTTTTATCATCTACAAGCACAAACTGTAACTAATTGGAAAACTCTCAAGACCAAGTTCGATGTTAGGTTCAAACCCATAAAAGATGCACATGCCTTGTTAGCCCAACTTATACAAATGAATAAGGAGCCTCATTAACTCATGCGAGACTTCATTGCTAAATTTGACAAGCTGAGGAATATGATTCCTATAATTACTCAATTGACGCAAGAAAATCTTAAGTGTTTCTTCATCAATTCTCATCTTCTTAAAGTGAATTCCCTATTGAGGTAGGTTAGCCACATAGATCTTGTTGCAGCCTAGGTTTTAGCCACTGAGGTTGAAGATGATCTTATCTTGGTAGGAAAGATAAGAAGAGATCCTAACAAAAATAAACCTTCTTCATCTTCTAAAAATTTCTCTATAGGCACCATTGATCCTATGGTGTAAAAGCTAGAAAATGAATTGCTAGCTCTAAAAAAGCAAATGGCATAAGGGATGTCTACCCCTCCTTATTAGGATATACCAAGGAGGATGTTTTCTAACCAGTCATATCAAGGTAGTGTTGCCAAGAATCAAGGGTAACTAAATCATCTTCCTCCCCCATAGAGGAAGTTTGCCATTGAAGCAACACTAGCTAACTCAGTAGTTGGTTATCATGAAGTTGAACATGATTTATCTTTCCAACCTGAGTTAGATCAAGAAGATGACACTAATCTCTATATAAAAGGTGAAGAAGAATTAGCTAGCAACTCCAACATTGGTTTCTTGAATTATCAAGATGAAGCTAGAAGAAAGGGAGAAGTGTTTGATGGATCATACACTATTTCTACTAGATCCCAGAACTAGTCAACTCAACAAATTAATAAGAGAAAAATAGGAGAAGAATCTTGACCAGTAATTTCAATTGCTAAATGGGAGACTTCACTGCCTTTCTAATCAAAGGACCCAATGATCAATAAAAAAGTAAGTACCTCAAACAAACCTACACCTTCTAATTCAATTTCTTAGACCAGTACCATACCCAATAAAACCTAGAATGATGGACTTCCTTCCTCTATTACTAGTTATTTTTAGTCATTTGACATCATTGATCATACTAGGAAGACCAAGATCTAAATGTCTGAGTTTAAATACTTACAAGCCAACCCTGAGCAGTTAGATAGGCTAGTTGAATGTATCAAGAATAAAACTATCCCTGCAAGACAAAATGTTTCAAAGGTGACTCATGATCCCCCAAAGAAAACTCCACCCAAAACAATATTTTTATTACTCCTCCTATTACCCCTGGGAAGACAGAACCTTATTATGTTTCCCATTTGATTAATAGTCATAAGTTGAGCAATTGCGTAATAGACTCTGGCGCTTTTGACAATGTGATGCCTGCCAAGGTGGCAGACTATCTCGGTCTCATTTTGACTAAAAGTTTTGGTAGATGTTTCTCCATGAAAAAAAATAAAGTGCCGCTTTGGGTCAGATCAAAGATGCCCAATTTGCATTCACAGCCTTCCTAGAAAAAGGGATTAAAATGACAGTCTTGGTGGCTAACATTCTAGCTTCCTATGGTATTCTAACTGGATGAAATTTTTGCAACGATGTTGGTCAAGAATTAAACATGGACCTATTTGAGGTGATGATACCTATCAAAGGAATCATACAAAGGTTGCTTCCTAAGAAAGAGTTAAAATACATTGTCACCCAAACATCAGCCATTGAAGCTCAAATTCTATTTGAATCCTCAGGAATGGGTAACTACTTTCTTACTACAGAAGATGTTTCTATTTCATCAGATGAAAGTTCTATAAGTGACAATCCAAAAAATTTAGACAAGACATCAGAAGAATTAGTAGAGCATTATTTAGATGAAAAAATATCTTCCCTCTCTAATGAAGAGAAAAATGAAAGGAGATCAGATTCTAATGATGTCTAGATTTTGGAATTTGATGACAGTTATTCTTCAACCAATTTTGGAGATGGAATTGTTTTAATATCTCCACAAGGAGATATTTTCCCCTTTTTGTATAAGTTGTAGTTCAACAATACCAACAACACTATCAAGTATGAATCTTTGTTGCTCAGATTGAAAGCTACTCAAGCTAAAGATGTTAAGCTTCTTCACACCTGAGGAGATGCTTGTCAGGTGAGGAACCTGTATCAAACCAAAAATGAAAGATTGTGACATTACCACAATCTAGTGTGGGGCTGCCTTGAATGTTTTGAGGCTTTCAATATTTCTATGGTGCCTAGAGAATTCAATGATCAAGCAGATTCTTTGGCCATCTCTACAACTCTCATGGTTTCTCACCAAGATTTTAAAGGGCCTAAGTAAACTATTGAACTGATCTTTCAGCCATGTATACATGATAATGATAACCATTGGTAGGTGTTTAATGGTGACAACCAAATCATTACTTTTATAGAAAAGATGGATATCTTTGAGAAGCTTGATTTTGAAGGCAGTCAATCTCCACCATGGGAATCAGCTCCTAAAACAAAATTAAAAATTAGTGAAGAGTTCCTTTAGCTCAAAGGGAATAAAATTCCCAAAGGGTTATTTTCTCTTGAAAAGCTATTCAATAAGCATGATAGGTTTATCAAGAAGCAATAAATGGATTCAAGTTCCTCCAAAGATTTTGATCAAATAAATTTGAGTACAAAAGATAATCCCAAAATGGTCAACATTGGGAATTATTGCACTCCTGATTAAAAACTCAAATTTATTACTCTGCTTTGCCATTACATTGATGTTTTGGTGTACTCATATGATGATCTAAAATCTCTTAGGCTTGAAGAAATTTGGCATGAAATTCCTCTCAAGGTTGGGTCATTAACTCACAATAAAAAAAAAGGTAGTACAACCCTAAGATATCAGGTACTAATCTTTCTAAGATCCAAAAAATGTTAAAAGAAATGATAGTTTTTCCAATCCATCATTTCACTTAAATTGCGAACATAGTCTCTATGAGAAAAAAGAATGGAAAAATTTGCCTCTGTGTTGATTTCAAAAATCTAAATCATTCCTCTTTAAAAGACAACTACCCCTACCCATCATGGATCAGCTACTGCAGACAGTGACTAGCTCAAAGATATTATCAATGTTAGATGGTTTTTATAGGTATAATCAAGTGGAAATTAGTGAAGCAGACCAACATAAGACCACTTTCACTACACTTTGGGGCACCTTTGCATATCATAGAATGCCTTTTGGTTTGATCAATGTTGACGCTACCTTCTAAAGAGTGATGGATCTTACCTTTATAAATGAAATGGAGAAGTTCATTGTGGTATATCTTGATGACTTGACCATATTTTCCAAACATCGCCCTGATCATGTGCATCATCTACAACAAGTGTTGGAATGATGTCAATAAAATGGAATTTCTCTCAATCCTAAGAAATCAATTTTTGGGGTTATAAAAGGGAAACTTCTTAGTCACACTATATCCAAATAAGCCATAAATATTGACCCAGAAAGATTCAAATCCATCCAAGAGCCTGCTCTTCCTGAGAGTAAGAATGCAATCCATTATTTCTTTGGAAAGGTGAATTTTCTATAAATGTTCATTCCTGAATTCATAGAGAAGACTCATCACATTGTCAACATGATGAAGGGTAAATCTACTTTCCACTAGACTGAAGAAGGCAAGTCAACATTTCAAGATATCAAGGAAGTTAGTGCCCATGCCTCAATTCTAGTTTGTCTAGATTATACCAAAGACTTTGTAATATATAGCCATGCTTTTGAACACATGCTTTCAGCCATTTTAGTTTAGTATAAAAAAGAAGGTGTGGAGTCCCCCATATCTTTCATGAATTATCCTCTCAAAGATCATGAGATAAAATATTCAAACATGGAGAAACATTCTTTTGTTATGGTTAAGGTGGTAAAACACGTCCATTTTTACATCCTGAACTCACACACTGTTGTTTTGGTTCCTGATACAACAATAAAGTCCATTCTAACTCAACAAGAGTTTGGAATTAAAAGGGTAAATTGGATTACTAAAATCTAAGAGTTTGATCTTGTTATCAAACCTATGAAGCTTATGTAGGGAAGAGGTCTCTGCCAATTAATTGCTGATAATATACCAGAGGAAGCAAGGCATGAAGAAACAAAGGTTAAAAACATGCCTACAATTCTCTTTATCACCACTAAAAATTAGTGGTATTCTAATAGCACTCATTTCCATGGAAAATAAGCAAGTTCCACTTTTGGATCAGATCAATGATGCCCAATTTGCATTTGTGGCCTTCTCAAAAAAAAGGATTAAAATGACAGTCTAGGTGGCTGACGTTCTAGCTTCCTATGGTATTTTGCTTGGATGAAATTTTTGAAAACATGTTGGTGGAGAATTGAACATGGACCTATCTGAGGCAAGGATACCTGTCAAAGGCATCATACAAAGGCTACTTCTTGAGGAGTTAAAATATATTGTCACCCAAACATCAGACCCTAAAACTCAAATTATGTTTGAATCCTCAGGAATGGGTAACTACTTTTTAACTATAGAAGATGTTTCTATTTCATCAGATCAAATTTCTATAAGTGACAATCCAAAAAATTTAGACAAGACATCAGAAGAATTGGTAGAGCACTATTCAGATGAAAAAGGATCTTCCCTCTCTAATGAAGAGAAATATGAAAGGAGATCAGATTATAATGATGTCTAGATTTTGGAATTTGATGGCAGCTATTCTTCTACTAATTCTGGAGCTGGAATTGTTTTAATATCTTCACAAAGAGATATTTTCTCCTTTTTGCATAAGTTGTAGTTTAGTAATACCAATAACACCACCAAGTATGAATATTTATTGCTTGAATTGAAAGCTGTTAAAGCTAAAGATGTTAAGCTTATTCACGCTTGAGGAGATGCTGCACTATTGGTTTATCAAGTGAGGAACCTGTATCAAACCAAGAAAAAAATATTGCAATATTATCAAAATCTAGTGTGGGACTACCTTGAAAGTTTTGAGGCTTTCAGTATTTTTGCAGTGCCCAGAGAATTCAATGATCGAGCATATTCCTTGGCCATCTTTGCAACTCTCATAGTTTCTCACTAAGATTTTAAAGGGCATAAGAACACTATTGAAATGGTCTTTTGACCAAGTTTACATAATAATTCCAACCATAGGTAGGTGTTTAATGGTGATAATAAAATGATTACTTTTTTGGAATAGATGGATAGCTTTGAGGAGTTTTATTTTGAAGGCAGTAAATCTCTGTTGTGGGAATCAACTCTTGAAACAAATTTAAAAATTAGTGAAGAGTTCCTTCAACTCAAAGGGAATAAAATTCTCAAATGTTTAGTTTCTCTTGAAAACCTATTCAATAACCATGATAGGTTTATCAAGAATCAATAAATGGATTCAAGTTCCACCAATGATTTTGATCAAATAAATTTGAGTACAAAAGATAATCCCAAAATGGTCAACATTGGGAATTGTTGCACTCCTGATAAGAAAACTCAAATTTATTACTCTACTTCACCATTACATTAATGTTTTAGCTTAGTCTTATGATGATCTAAAATTTCTCAGGCCTGAATAAATTCAGCATGAAATTCCTCTCAAGGTTGGGTCATTGCCTCACAAGCAGAAATAAAGGTAGTACAACCCCAAGATATCATGTACTATTCTTTCTGAGATCTAGAAAATGTTAAAAGAGAGGATAATTTTTCCAATCCATCATTCCACTTGGATTACAAATGTAGTCACTGTGAGAAAAAAGAATGGATAAATTTGCCTCTGTGTTAATTTAGAAATCTAAATCAATCCTCTTTAAAAGACAACTACCCCTTTCCCATCATAGATTAGCTACTATAGACAGTGACTGGCTTAGAGATGTTATCAATGTTAGATGGTTTTTCAGGGTATAATCAAGTGGAAGTTAGTGAAGTATACCAATATAAGACCACTTTCACTACACCTTGGGGCACCTTTGTGTATCATAGAATACCTTTTGGTTTGATCAATGCTGGTGCCACCTTCCAGAGAGTGATGGATCTTGCCTTTAGAAATGAAATGGGGAATTTCATTGTGATATATCTTGAAGACTTGATCATCTTTTCCAAACATCATCCTGATCATGTGCATCATTTACAATAAGTGCTAGAACAATGTTGACAAAATGGCATTTCTCTCAATCCTAAGAAATTAGTTTTTGGGGTTATAGAATGGAAAATTCTTGATGACATTGTATCTCGAGAAGGTATAAATATCAACTTAGAAAGATTCAAGTCCATCCAAGATCTTGTTATTCTTATTAGTAAGACTGCAGTCCATTCTTTCTTTAGAAAGGTAATTTTTTTGCATAGGTTCATTCTTAAATTTGCAAAAAAGACTCACCACATTGTCAACATGATGAAGGGTAAAGCTAATTTTTGTTGGACTGAAGAAGGCAAGTCAACATTTCAAGATATCAAGGAAGCTATCACCCATGCCCCAATCCTACTTTGTCTAGATTATACCAAAGACTTCGTAACATATAGCTATGCTTCTAAACACATGCTTTCAACTATTTTGGTTCAGTAGAATAAAGATGGTGTAGAGTCCCCTATATCTTTCATGATTTGTCCTCTCAAAGCTCATGAGTTGAAATATTTAAACATGGAGAATCATGCTTATGCTATGGTTAAGGTAGTAAAACACTTCTATTTTTACATTCTGAACTCACACATTATTTCTCTGGTTCTTGATACAACAATAAAGTCCATTATAATTCAATAGGAGTTTGGAACTAAAAGGGTCAATTTGATCTTGTTATCAAACATAAAAATCTTGTGCGAGAAAGAGGTCTCTTCCAATTAATTGCTAATAATATACTAGAGGAAGTAGGGCATGAAGAAACAAATGTTGAAAACATGCCTACAGTTCTCTTTGTCACCAATATGAATGAGTGGTATTCCAATATCACTCATTTCATTACCTATAGTGAGTATCCTATCCACTTATCTCATAAAGAAAAGATTACTGTTAAGTTAAAAGTTGCTAACTTTATCCTGTGGGACAACAGTTTATACAAGAGGAACCTTGATGGGGTATTTCTTCGTTGCATAGATAGAGTAAAATAGAGAAAACTTTTGGAGTCTTTCCATGATTTGGCTTGTGGAGGACATTTTTCTACACCTATGACTACCCATAAGATTCTACAAGCCAAGTACTATTGGCCTACTCTATTTTGAGATTCATACACTTGGATGTGTAGATACGAGTTATGTTAATAGTTCATTGGGAAATATAAGTTGTCTATGTTACCTCTCAAGCTAGTCATGCTCAAAGATCCATTTCATCAATGTGGTATTGATTTCATTGGCACTATAAACCTATCCTCAACTGTTAGACATGACTATATTCTCATAGATATAGAATATTTTACCAAGTGGGTGGAAGCCACTCCAGTCAAGCATGCTACTTCAGAAGTGGTATGTAATTTCCTTAAAGAAAATATTATTTCCCAGTTTGGAGTCCCAACCAAGATTGTAACAGATAATGTAACCTATTTCTCTTCTCATGAGGTTACCCAATTCTATTACTATTATGGGATTATCCTCTCCCACTCTTTTGATTATTATCTGCAAAGAAATGGTCAAGTAAAATCAAGCAACAAGAACCTAGTGACCATTATAAGGAAGCTGGTAGATGATAATTAGAGAACCTGGCGTAAAGTATTGTTTGACACTTTATGGGCAGATAGGATTACACCCAAAAAGGTGATAGATATGTCACCATTTCAACTTCTATATGGTTTGAATGTATAAATACCAATCACATTAGAACTACCAGCACTAAAGTCTGTAAAGGCAGTTGAAGATCAAGCATTTGAAGACTATATCAACAAGAGGATCATGTGTTTGATTGAACTAAATGAGAAGTGAACTATGGTGGTGGACCATACTACTGCACATAAAAATCAAAAAATAAACTCTTTGACAAAAGAGCAAGGATTCATGGTTTTCAAATTAGAGATCAAGTCTTGTTATGGGACAAGAAGAAAGAACCAAAAGGGATGCAAGACAAATTTGATTCTTTGTGGAGAGGTTAATTCACCATCAATCAATTTAGTGGTGATAATAGTTTCTTAGTGAGATATCAAGATGGGATACCATTTTCACTGCCTCACAGTGGGCAGCATTTGAAGCACTTCAATCCTCAAAATATCAGATAAGTCTAATTATACATTTATATAGTCTTTATTTATTTTATATTATTCATTTGGTTTTTGGTGTATTTATTTTTTTGGAAGGCATGACTCTGTATCCCAATGGCATAGATGAAGGCACTTAGAGTCTATATTCTACTCCCTTCGATTATTTCAAAATACAATCGATAGAAGTTCCCCAACTAGAGCTAGCTATTGTTCCCAAAAATCCGTCACTAGTTTTTGTGGACAATATGTTAACAATTTTGGCCCTGCAAGCCAAAATGGTCTCTTTCTTTCTCAAAATGTTATGAGTAGTCAAGTTATTCAATCGCATAAGCCTTTTTCAGCTAAGTAAATCATAGGTTCAAAAGGTAGGCTTTCGAAAGGAAAAATCTCAAAACACTTAAGGCATTTCCTAAAAAATTGTAAGGATGGTTCAACACCAAGGTTCAATCAAAGGTTTAATGGTGAGGTTCAATAATATGGAATGAACCATTGAACTGTTGAACCATTGAACTCTGCCTCTGAAAGGTTTAAAGAATTCAAAGGGTTAAAGAGTTCACAGGTTCAATGAGTTCAAAGCTTCAATGCATTCAAAATGTTTAAAGATTCAAAGTTTAAGGTTTAACTGAATGGTGAAAATAATTGGTTCAATGACACCTTGAACTCATAAAGAAGACTAAGTGATTGCGGCTCTTTAAAAAATAGTGAACCACCAAATTGTTGAATCGTTGAACTTTGAACTATTAAACCTTGAACCGTTAAACTCTGAAAGGTTCAAAGGGTTCAAGGTTCAAATTGGTTAAAAGCAATGAGTGATGCCCCTATGGATGTCAAATTTAGGGTAGTGAAATAACCATTGATTTTTGAATAATACAGACCTGAGAACAAACTCAGTGAACAACCAAGGAAGGAGCAAAAGAAGCCAGTAGAAGGTGAGAAGATAGTCCTAAGAGCTCAGATCACTAGAGAAAGAAAAAATGTAGCAAGGAAAGAGGGAATAATATACAGAATCAAGAAATATCTATAGAAGAGTTATTTTAGTAAGTAGAGTAGTCTACCAGATGGACCTCAGAGAGTGCAAGCATTTAATGGCGTAGCCTATTTTTCTTCATTGAGTAAAGGTGAATGGACAGGTGTGTAAACATCATAAATAAGACCAAGAAACCCATGCTTTAGAGGAGACATTTGAGATGATTTAAAATACCAAAAGTTAAGGCTGATAACCTATTATAACATGGCCCTTTCATAGAATTCCTAATGCATTCAATACAGCATGGGCCATTTCATGAAAATAAGTGCCCAAGTCCTTCTTTAGATGTTATATATTGTAATATCTTAGTTTGTAGAAAAGGATCTCTCAGTGATTAGAAGTGAAAATCTACCCAAATTGAAAGGCATTCTTGAGACTTTGAGCTCAGAATTTTAATCATATTTGATCAAGTGAATGAGAAAATAAGTGAGCTTTTAGACTTTGTGTTGACATAACTTGTGTTGTTTAGGAAATCAATCTTATGTCTTTTTCCTAAATACAATCTTATCCATTTAATCAAATAAGTAGAACAAGTGGAAATAATCAAAAAGATATCTTAAAGTCGACTGTGGGAGACTTTGTGCTACCATAATTGTCTTTAGTCTATGTGTTTTATGTTTTAGGATATTGGAGAGACATTGAGTTCCCCTTATCCTTCGTAATCTTTTACTTTTTTGTAGTTTTTGGTGAATAATTTTTGTTACACTTCATACTACTGTGTTACTTTGTCCTAAACTAGTAGGAGAAATAATGGAGAGACTTTGTGCTTTCATGGGTTTCTTTTGGATCCAGTTACTATCCTAGAAAAATCTCTATTGTTTGTTAAACATCATTTCTAAAAGAAGAGAAATGCCTTCAATAATTACACAATAATTATCCTTTATTTTTTGAACATAATCTCTAAAAAAAGAGAGATGGATGGTATGATTTCACCCCTGAGTCTACTTTCAGCTTATATTAGTATATTATAGTCTATAAGGAACCTCCCCTTGCTGAGAGGAGAGATTTATCTCATTATGTTGTGGTAACCACACCCATTTTCCCATCAGTTAGTTGATGACAAAATATTCAACCAATAGTTTTTGGCGACTCCACTAGGGATGAATGCGTAATTTGAAGCATCAAGCTTCAAATTAAAGTATTTCTAGTTCTTTTCCATTCTACACTCTGGTAGATCCAAAATATACACAAAGCCAAAGATCTCAAGTTATTGTTGATCTTGTGTTTAAGTTTGTGCAAAAAAATAATTTAGACCTTTTTCCTTTACAATCTCTCCTTCAGCAAACCATGAGTTTTCCTCCTACAGACATCAAGTCTCCAATACTAGATGAAGCTTCTCTTTCCTCTACTAGCAGATCTTTATCTATATGTACCCTATAGAGGTTCATTATCCCTCCTTTCAATCATCATATCATGGAATCCCAAGGCCCTTGGGGTAAAATGTCATGTCCCCTTTTCAGTTGACATCTTTAGAATTGATGATTAGCCTATTATGCGACCCTCGTAGGCTGAGAGGATGGATAGAGGATCTTGATGGAGCTTGGCTTGGCTTTGATTAGCAAAATTTCTATAGTTGGCTTTCATTCAGGCTCTTTTAAACATGTTTGCCTGAGCTCCTATTATTTATGGATATTTGACATGTAGCAGAGCACCCTTGTTTTGGTATGGTCATGTGCAGAATCACTCCCTGGTTCACAAGCTTTAGACGGTTTGAGGATCTGACATGTATTAAGGGAGATATTAATATTTGATTGATTTAATCAAATATTAATTATTTAGCCTAATTCTAATTTAATAAAACCTAATTATAATTTAAGAAACTCTAATTAGGGTAAGCACACCTTTTTGAGGGTATAAGGGTTTCTCATGGGAGAGAGTTGGAATGATTATGATTATTGATTATTGATTTTGAAGAATTTTGCTAAGGATTTTTTGAGAAGACTAAGCCAAGGGTTCTAGGATTCTATTTGCATTGAAGAAAATGCACTCTTCAGTGTGTACAATTTAGAGGTTGTGAAATATCAGATGATCTATTGCCAATTTGAGAGATAATTTCATACAGAAGCTATCACAGAGGTTTATATGTATTTTTTTCATTAGGTTTTGATTCAGTAATTATCCAAATTAGATCTTCAGTATTGGCATCATATTTCTTGAGATCTAGAGTACAACATACAGGCTGCACTAGAATCTATTTGTTCCTATACAAAATCTATACAGATTCGACAAATTCGTACCATTTTACATCAGGCCGTATAGAGCTACAGGCCACACAGAGACTAACATCAACAGTATAGCTACCAACTGCAGTAGTATTACTGATGATGGTAGTATTATCTACCAATAGCTGTAGTATTACCGATGATGGTAGTATTATCTACCAACAATGGCAGTATTATCGATGATGATAGTATTAGCTACTGACTGCGGCAATATTACTGACGATGGCAGTATTAGCTATTGACCACGATAGTATTACCGATGATGATGATTGTGTTTTTGAAACAACAACCCGAGTGACACAGATCTAGGGTTTATTTCTAGTTTGCCAGAACAATCAATTTTTTTTGAATAATGTTTCATATTATTTTATATGCATGATAGAGACTCAATATTGTAATCATCTAGAAGAACAATAAGATCATTGATTAGCCAGTTGATATATTATACTACTGTCTATTTATTTGATTGAATTTATCTTGCAAAATTGTATCTTTATTCATGAAAAATATCAAAAATCAAAAGTCAAAAAATATTTAGTTTCAGAATTCAAGGGAAACATGGGATATTACAGTGGTATCAAAACTTTTGTCCTGCGATCCTATTGGGTAGTTTGGGTAGATTGGTCTGTACAGTGATACCACTATTATAGTGGTATCAGAGCTTCTATCTTTCTATAGTCCCTATTGGTTGGGGATATTACAGTGGTATCAGATATTTTGTCTTTTTATAGTCCCTATTGGTTGGGGATATTACAGTGGTAGTAGATATTTGTCTATATATACCCTATAGAGGTTCATTATCCCTCCTTTCAATCATCATATCATGGAAGCCCAAGGCCCTTGGGGTAAAAACTTCCCCCCTCTGAATCTAACCCCACCTTTACATGAACTACCCCATAGTTCAAGAAAGAATTTTTTCAAGTTCTATGGTGATGGGAGAGTTCATCCTAACGAGCATATTTCAGCTTTTTGCATATCCTGTGGTGTGATAGGTGTTGAATTTGAATATATAGTAGTCATACTATTTGTGAAAATGTTGCAAGGTGCTACCATATACTAGTTTTATCATCTGCAAACACAAACTGTAACTGACTGGATCACTCTCAAGGTGAAGTTTGAGGCTAGGTTCAATCTCATAGAAGATTCACATGCCTTGTTAGCCCAGCTTACACAAATGAAAAAGGATCCTCATGAACTCATGCAAGACTTCATTGCTAAATTTGACAAGTTGAGGAATATGATTCCTATAATTTCTCAGCCGATGCCAAAAAATCTTAATTGCTTCTTCATCAATTCTTAGCTTCCTGAAGATGAGTTTCTTGTTGAGGTGGGTTGGCCACATAGATCTTACTACAACTAATATTTTGGCCACTGAGGTTGAACATGATCTTATCTTGGTAGGAAAGATAAGAAGAGATCCTAACAAAAATAAACCTTCTTCACCTTCTAAAAATTTCTCTATAGGCACCACTATTCCTATGGTGTAAAAGATAGTAAATAAATTGATAGCTCTAAAAAAAATGGCACAAGGGATGTTTTCCCCTCTTTCTTATCAGGATATCCCAAGGTGGACATTTCCCAACTAGTCATATCAAGGCAATGCTGTCAGGAATCAAGTTCAACTAAATCATCTTCCTCACCAATATGGGAAGCTTGCCATTGAAACAACACCAGCTAACTTAGTAGTTGGTTATCATGAAGCTGAACATGATTTCTCTTTCCAACCTGAGTTGGACCAAGAAGATGATGTTGATCTCTTTGTAGAAGGTGAAGAAGAATTATCTAGTGACTCCAACATTAGTTTCCTAAATTATTAGGATGAAGCTAGAAGAAAGGGAGAAGTGTTTAATGGTTCATACGCTATTTTTACTAGATCCTAGAACTAGTCAACTCAACAAGCTGATAAGAAAAAAATAGGGGAAGAATCTTGACCATTAATTTCAATTACTAAATAGGGGATTTCACTATCTTTCTAATCAATGGACCTGATGATCAATTAAAAAGTAACTTAAACAACCCTACACCTTTTGATTAAATTTCTCATACTAGTACCACACCCAATAAAACCTAGAATGATGGACTTCTTTCCTTTGTTACTAGTTATTTTAAATAATTTTACATCATTGATCTTACTAGGAAGACCAAGATCCAAATTATTGAGTTTGAATACTTACAAGCCAACCCTAAACAGTTAGATAGGCTAATTGATTGCATCAAGAAAAAAACCATCCCTACAGAATAAAATGTTTCAAAGGTGACTCATGATCCTCCAAAGAACACATCCTCCAAAAATAATCTTGTCATTACTCCTCCTATTACCCTTGGGATGATAGAACCTTTCTATGTTTCCCTTTTGATTAATGGTCATAAGTTGATCAACTGCATAATAGACTATGGTGCTTATGACAATGTGATGCCCACCAAGGTGGAAGACTCTCTCAGTCTCACTTTGACTAAAATTTTTAGGAGATGTTTCTATATGGAAAATAAGTAAGTGCCACTTTTAGGTCAGATCAAAGATGCCCAATTTGCATTCCTGACCTTCCCAAAAAAATAGATTAAAATGACAGTCTAGGTGGCTGAAGTTCCAACTTCCTATGGCATTGTGTTTGGATGAAATTTTTTCAAAGATGTTGGTGGATAATTGAACATGGACCTAGCTGAGGTGAGGATACCTATCAAAGGCATCATGCAAAGGATGCTTCCTGAGAAGGAGTTAAAATATATTGTCACCTAAATATCAGACCTTGAAGCTTAAATTCTGTTTGAATCCTCAAGAATGGGTAACTACTTTTTGACTACAGAAGATGTTTCTATTTCATCAGATGAAAGTTATATAAGTGATAATACAAATAATTTAGACAAGACATCAAAAGAATTTGTAGAGCACTATTTATATGAAAAAATATCTTCCCTCTCTAATGAAGAGAAATATGAAAGGAGATCAGATTCTAATGATGTTTGGATTTTGGAATTTGATGCCAGTTGTTCTCCTACCAGTTCTAGAGCTATAATTATTTTAATATCTCCATAAGGAGATATTTTCTCCTTTTTTTATAAGATGTAGTTCAACAATACCAAAAATAGCACCAAGTATGAATCTTTGTTGCTCGGATTGAAAGCTGCTCAAGCTAAAGATGTTAAGCTTCTTCATGCCCAAGGAGATGTTGAACTGGTGGTTTATCATGTGAGGAACCTGTATCAAACCAAACACAAAATATTGAAATATTATCATAATTTGGTGTGAGACTGCCTTGAAATTTTTAAGGCTTTCAGTATTTTTGTAGTGCCGAGATAATTCCATGATCGAGCAGATTCCTTAGCTGTCTCTGCAACTCTCATGGTTTCTCACTAAGATTTTAAAGGGCATAAGTACACTATTGAACTGGTATTTTAACCAAGTGTACCAAATAATTAAAACCATTGGTAGGTGTTTAATGGTGATAATCAAATCATTACTTTTATAGAATGATGGATAACTTTGAGGAGCTTCATTTTGAAGGCAGTGAATTTCTATTGTGGGAATCAACTCTCTAAATAAATTTAAAAATTGGTGAAGAGCTCCTTCAGCTTAAACGTAATAAAATTCCCAAAAGGTTAGTTTCTCTTGAAAATCTATTTGATAAGCATGATAGGTTTATCAAGAAGTAATAAATAGATTGAAGTTCCTCCAAATATTTTGATCAGATAAATTTGAGTACAGAAGATAATCTCAAAATGGTCAACATTGAGAATTGTTGCGCTCCTAATGAAAAAATCAAATTTATTACTCTATTTCATCATTACATTAATGTTTTGGCATACTCTTATGATGATCTAAAATCTCTTAGGTCTAAATAAATTTAGGATAAAATTCCTCTCAAGGTTGGGTCATTACCTCAAAAGTAGAAACAAAGGTAGTACAACCCTAAGATAAGAGGTATTATTATTTCTGAGATCTAGAAAATGTTAAATGAGAGGATAATTTTTCTAATCCATCATTCCACTTGGATTGTGAACATAGTCCCTATGAGAAAAAATAATGAAAAGATTCACCTCTGTGTTGATTTTAGAAATGTAAATCAATCCTTTTTAAAAGACAACTACCCCTACCCATCATGGATCAGCTACTACAGACAATGACTAGCTTAGAGATGTTATCAATGTTAGATGGTTTTTTAGGGTATATTCAAGTGGAATTTGGTGAATTAGACCAACATAAGACTGCTTTCACTACACCTTGGGGCACCTTTGTGTATTGCAGAATGCCTTTTGGTTTGATCAATGTTGGCACCACCTTCTAGAGAGTGATGAATCTCACCTTCAAAAATGAAATGAAGAAGTTCATTATAGTATATCTTGATGACTTGAATATCTTTTCAAAACATCATCCTCATCATTTGCATCATTTACAACAAGTGCTAGAATGATGTTGAAAAAATGACATTTCTCTCAATCCTAAGAAATCAGTGTTTGGGGTACAGAAGGGAAACTTCTCAGTCACACTATATCCCAAGAAGGCATAAAGATCAACCTAGAAAGATTCAAATCCATCCACTAGATTGCTCTTCTTGAGAGTAAGAATGCAGTCCATTCTTTCTTTGGAAAGGTGAATTTTCTATGAAGGTTGATTCCTGAATTTGCAAAGAAGACTCACCACATTGTCAACATGATGAAGGGTAAAGCTACTTTCCACTAGACTGAAGAAGGCATGTCAGCATTTTAAGATATCAAGGAAGCTATCACCCATGCCCTAATCCTAGTTTGTCTAGATTATACCAAAGACTTCGTAATATATAGCTATGCTTCTGAACACATGCTTGCAGCCATTTTGGTTTAGAAAAACAAAGAAGGTGTGGAGTCCCCCATATCTTTCATGAATTATCCTCTCAAAGCTCATGAGATAAAATATTTAAACATAGAGAAGAATGCTTATGCTATGGTTAAGTTGGTAAAACACTTCCATTTTTACATCCTAAACTCACACACTATTGTTTTAGTTCTTGATACAACAATAAAGTCCATTCTAACTCAACAAGAATTTAGAACTAAAAGGGGCAATTAAATTACTAAAATCTAGGAGTTTGATCTTGTTATCAAACCTATGAAGCTTGTGTGGGGAAGAGGTCTCTGCCAATTAATTGCTGATAATATACCAGAAGAAGCAAGGCATGAAGAAACAAAGGTTAAAAACATGCCTACATTTCTCTTTGTCACCACTATGAATGAGTGGTATTCTAGTATCACCCATTTCCTTACCTACGGTGAGTATCTTACCCACCTATCTCGTAAAGAAAAGAGGACTGTTAAGTTAAAAGTTACTAACTTTTTCCTATGGGACAATGGTTTGTATAAGAGGAACCTTGATGGGGTATTTATTTGTTGCATGGATAAAGTGCAATAGACAAAAATTTTGGAGTCTTTCCATGATTTTGATTATGGAGGACATTTTTCTACACCTGTGACTACCTATAGATTTTATGAGCCAAGTACTATTGGCCTACTCTATTTCAATATTCATACACTTAGATGCGTAGTTACGAGCTATGTCAATAGTTTATTAGGAAACCCAAGCTAGCTGCATTACCTCTCAAGCTGGTGGTGATCAAAGAGCCATTTCAACAATCAGGTATTTATTTCATTGGCACTATAAACCTGTCCTTGAGTGCTAGACATGACTATGTTCTCACATACATGGACTATTTTACCAAGTGGGTGGAAGCCATTTTAGTCAAGTATGCTACTTTAAAAGTGGTATGTAATTTCCTCAAGAAAAATATTATTTCCCAATTTGGAGTCCTAACCAATATTGTAATAGATAATGCAGCCTATTTCTCTTCTCATGAGGTTACCCAATTTTGCCACTATTATGGGATTATCCTCTCTCACTCTTCTGACAATTATTCGCAAGGAAATGGTCAAGAAAAATTAAGCAACAAGAACCTAGTGACCATTATCAAGAAGCTGGTAGATGACAATCAAAGAACCTAGCATAAAGCATTATTTGATGCTTTATGGGTAGACAAGATTACACCGAAAAGGGTGATAGGTATGTCACCATTTCAACTTCTATATGGTTTGAATGAAGAAATACCGATCATACTAGAACTACCAGCACTGAAGTTGGCAAAGGTAGTTGAAGATCAAACATTTGAAGATTCTATTGACAAGAGGATCATGTGCTTGATTGAACTAAATGAGTAGTGAACTGTGGTGGTGGACCATATTACTGCACATCAAAATTAGGTATAGAAACTCTTTGACAAAAGAGCAAGGATTCATGATTTTCAAATTAGAGATCAAGTCTTGTTATGGGACAAGAGGAGATAACCAAAAAGGATGCATGTAAAATTTGATTCTTTGTGGAGAGGTCCATTCACCATCCATCAATTTAGTGGCAC
>JARHVA010001738.1:2807500-2877500 GCA_037957365.1 Torreya grandis
TGAAACTCGAATACTTGATAACAATTCTAACACTTAACCAAAAGTCATAATATTTCCTAAGTTGTGACCAAGATTTTATGTCTGATGTCTTGATGATGGTCTAATCTCTCTAGACTTGTACAAGCAATTTTTCTCTTAAGCAAAGGCACCATTAGATACAAAAAATAAATATAAGGGCATGGTCATCAAAGTTTCAAACTATGGGATTTAAATTTTGTCTTGTGAGACTAAAATGTTAACATTTTTGATGACTCTAATGAATTGACCAACTTGATAGACATGGAACCCATAATTTGATCAAGCTTGTTTATAATGGCTGGACAAATGAAACATTATTTATAGAAAGACTTTGCCTATCTCCTTAAAACATATTGAAGAAATGGTACACATATACATAATAAAAAAGTGAAAAATAGGAAGAACAACTTCTTGACATAGCATAAAAAAACAAATAGAATAATGTTTAAGAGCACTTGGAGAAAAGATATACCTCTCTACCATGTAAAATGATCATGATGAAATATTAAAAACATAATTGTAAATACCTCCCATTGATAGGGATGGGAAGGCTCTCTCCATTCAACCTAGCAAGTTTAAAATAATTGGTCTCCTTGAAACCTATGATAACATAAGGCCCACTCCAAACACTATCAAATTTGGAGAGATTTATAGGTTTTACACAGTCCTCATCCCATTTAAGGACCATATCACCTTACTAAAATGTTTTTGACGAATATTTCTTTTTCAATGACATCTTGACCTGGTGCTGACTAGACCACATGATGTGGATAGTAGTGTCCCTTGTCTCCTTCAACTGTCTTAAGTTATTCAACCTTACCTACATAGCATCATCCTTTAAAAAATCAAGTTGATTTGCAAGCTCTAATTTAGGAAGCTTAAGATATATGGGAAGTTTGGCTTCCTTCCCATAGACAAGGACGTATATGGAGTATCTATTATTTATCTTAGGTGTCACTCTATCTAACTATATATTAGTTCTTACTCTAGTATGCCACTCCCTCTGACTATCCTCCATAGTTCTTTTAATAATCCTTAAAATGTTATTTTTGGTGGACTCTGCTAGTCTATTTACCTATGGATAATAGTTAGAGGATGCCTAGAGATAAATAACATGTGAAAGGGCCCACACACATACCTTACTACTACTAAAGGCTAATGTATTGTTTGAAATAATTATAAATGTCACAACAAACCTAGTCACAATCCTATTGTAGAAGTCCAAAATAGAAATGTCATTAGCCTTCTTGAGGGAAACTACTTCGACCCACCTCATAAAGTATTATATATCTATAATAATCCATTTATTCCCTTTACTTAAAGATGGGTATATCATTCCTATAAAATCTAATCCCCATAAAACATATTTATTTATTTATTATCATTGGTTTAATTTTTTTCTAGGAGAGGTTGGAACTATTGGATACAACAATCCACCTCCACACCCTAATATATATTTTTTACATTAGCTAATTTACACACTCATGGTCACTCACAATATTTTTTGTGATGAAATGTTATGACATTTTAATCGTTGTGTTTGTAAAATATTATTCAAATATTTAAATGATGTTTTGATAGAGAGTAAGTGAGAAGTGAAAGACTCGTAATGGGTTCTACTTCCTCATATGTGAATATCAATTGTGGGATTTTTACCTCTATTGGAGGTTTTTACACCTATATATGTGTCATCTATTGATATTGTCATTTTATTATTTAATTATCATCTATATATCCTATGTGTCCTTAATATACATTCCATATATATATCACATAATTTGACACCTTTGCTTTTAGACTTAAAAATAAAATTTTACACTAAGTATTTGTAATAATCAAAATTGATTACATTGAATTTGTCTACTAATTAGCACAAAAGTTGGGAAAATGGATAATTAGTTTTTTATGACAATAATAAATATTATCAGAATATAATTATTAATATATATATATGTGTGTGTGTGTGTGTGTGTGTGTATACATATATATACACACACAAATAAATAAATAAATATATATATATATATATATGTATGTATGTATGTATGTATCTACATATATATATATATATGTATGTATGTATGTATGTATCTACATATATATATATATATATATATATATATATGTATGTATGTATGTATGTATCTACATATATATATATATATATATATATATATATATATATATATATATATATATATATATATATATATATATATATATATATATATATATATATATATATATATATATATGTAGATACATACATACATACATACATACATACATATATATATATATATATATATATATATATATATATATATATATATATATATATATATATATATATATATATATATATATATATATATATATATATATATATGTATGTATGTATGTATGTATGTATGTATGTGTGTGTGTGTGTGTGTGTGTGTGTGTGTGTGTGTGTGTGTGTGTGTGTGTGTGTGTGTGTGTGTGTGTGTGTGTGTGTGTGTGTGTGTGTGTGTGTGTGTGTGTGTGTGTGTGTGTGTGTGTGTGTGTGTGTTTGTGTGTTTATCTATATATATATATTTGACCTTAATCCCAAACTTTGACTAGTGAAGAATGTTGGTAGGGAATTTTTTAAGGATTGATTTATTTTTATTTTTAATGCATGTCAACACAAATACATTAGAAATATAAATTTTATCTAATCATTAACAACAATTTGGTAAAATATATAATAGCATTCTTTAAAATAATATTCAAACAAACTTGCAAGCCAAATTTTATAATTATTACAATAATAAGTGGAATCAAGCACATTAATTGACTGATAATATATTATGTGGATAATAAATGAAATAAAACACTAAATTAAATATATGTTAATATAATTTATATATTTTTTATAATCTCCCATTGATTATATTTTAATGATCCTATATAGTTTTATATATTTTCTTTTCTCTTGCATTGTTTAGTTTTTGTACTATAACATTGATGCCTCTTGCATTCAGAGAGGATGAAAAAGGGGATTTATTATAAAAAGTAACAAAAAATTAAAGTGTAGAGTATATACATACATGATGACATTACATTTTAGAGATGTAGGAAGATGGTGGTAATAGAATGAAAATTAAAATTCGCCTTTTAAGTTGATGAATTTAAAACTTTGAAAGATGTCAAGAGTAAAAGATACTTGATTTCTTGGGAAGAGTGGGAATTTTAAAATTAAAAAAAATAATCAATTCCACAAATTTGTAGTGATCAAACATATAGTGACTTAGATGATGATAGTGTCATCATGTAACTAGAGGGATATTACAATGATGACATTAAAACCACCATTAATACATGGCCTAAATATATAACTAATTTTTCTTCAAATAGTTTGGTTCTTTTTAACCCTTTTTATATGTTTTGGATGAGGTTTAAAGGGTATAATATCCTAAACACAAGTATGAGTATAACTATTCTAGATTAGATTAGTTAATTAAAAAATTAGATAGATGAATATTGTAAATTAAAATGTTGAGTTATACTAAATATAAAAATTACACTCAAATAAGAATTTTGATTGCATAAACAGAAAGAAGAGATAATACCTAACTTATTTGTAAATGTGAAATTAGTTTTAAGATACATAAATGTATGAAAAAAAAATAATATCAATATTTAGACTTAAGATTATGAAAACATTATTTTCTATTATTTTGGAAACTTGTGTTAGCCTTGGGACACTTGTGTTGATGTAAGTGTTCTGATCCTAATGGTATGTATAGTAAAAATATTCACTATATTTCAAAGTGACCACCTGGAGTTTTTTTCAATTTTTGTCGCCTTTATATTGATTTCTTTTATTAGTGTGCACATAATATATATGACTATTTATGGATAAATAGTTCTTTATTCACCTTAGGTATTTGTACTTTACTAAAAATAGGTTAGTGAGCTCACAAAGCTAATCAGACCTCAATAACCCCTCTTTTAATGAGTGTTTACTAATATCCAATAATATTAAGAGGTACTCATGCATATATAATTCTCCCCTACTTGTTGGCTTGTGTGTGCATAAAGGTGAAAATGCTCTATGAAATTGCATGTAATGATATTTCTTGAAACTTGAAAAATATTACAATCAGTTTCTATTTGAGAGATTAAAATTTTTAATATGATAGATCCTAAGATTAGTAAAAAAAATTGGAAGAATAGAGAAATGTAATTTAGTTATGAAATTATTGCAATGAGCTTGCATAGGTACATGATTAGTATTTTTTAGATGGGTAATGAGAAGGCTTAGATTTATATTTATACCAAACATTTTCAAACTATCTCATGGTAAGGTTAAATAAGACAAATAGGCTAACCCATATGTTTTAAAACATTTTAAATTTGAATGAATTTTGAGGAATGAACACTTGATAATAATTTAGACAGATGAGTCGATGCAAGTGTCCCTTTGTGGGACATAATTTTCCAACATAAAAGGAATATGTTGAATATATAAAACTAAAAGTTAAGGATATATATTAGGTTTTATGGTTTTTTACTATGTAGGAGATCTACACCATTATAAATGATATGATCAAATAATAAGAAAAAAATTAGGTCCATTGAGATGGAAAAAACAATCCTTTCAATAGTAGGAATGTCTACAATTGAAGTGTTGAGATATGATAGGTATTTGTCAAGTATACGATACCAAAATGTTATATAAATCATATTTTATTATCAAAATTATCACACCCACCACTCCCCCCTTAATATATTAATTCATAAGGATGAAATTATTCTTTTAAAGGAAATAAAATGTATAAAAATTTGTCTATATCACAACTTGCCTTTAATGGATCCCACTTTGAATGTTTTATTTGAATACTAACTGTAAATAAGATCATATTATATTATAAATTAGTGCATATAGTATTAAATTTTAAATAATTTAAATTCTTGAAAAGAAATAGAGCAAAGGAGGAGTACACATGTGTGTCTATGTAATCATGTTTCACCTTGGTATTTTGACTTGTTAAAGATTATTCCTTATGAAGAATTAGAGTTTAGATAGGTTCAAAACTGAAAACTTGAGATATTAAAGGGGATATTGTAATGTAATTATGCCCATAATCCATATCAATATTTAATTGTGACACAACCATTGAGATCATTGAATCTCAATCACATAACTCAAGTGGTAGTACAGTAAAATACAAGTTAAGTGGTATAACCAACTCAACATAAAATAGGTAAGTATTTTTACATAATTCAATTAATTATATCTCAACCACACTACTATTATAGTCTAATTGATATAGAAAGACAATTCTCAAAATGGTGCTTCCTGGTGAAAATGGTGCTTCTTGATAAATAAGTTTGAATATGTGGTTGAAACTTTTAGTGAAATTACATGGAATATGCACATATAATGTGTCTCAATATGAATTATTTATCAAAATTTAATTTTAAATATATATTTGTGTATAATATTTATCAAAAATATGAAAAAAATTGTCTTAAATCTATAAAAATTAGCATAATGTGTATAGGATTCTGAACAAAGTGTATATCTAAATCTTGTAAACTATATCAAATATTGTAAACTATGTATGTGTGGAGTCATGTCTCCATGAATTTAAACCATTAATATGTCCCCCCTATTTTGAGTTGAGTAGAATGGAATGTGGTAGTTATCTTACCTCAAAAGGATAAGATAACTATATAATCTAGGTATTAATAATGTAGCATATAATTTTAGCATGTCTAAGTACATATATAAATGAAGCTCATAGTATAGTGATTAGAATAATCCATGAGTTTCAAGATATAGATCATGAACACATATATAAATTAACATTACAAACTCAATAATTAATCAAGGACACACATAAGATATCTCCATGTCAAACAAGGGGCATATTCAAATGTCAAACATTCAAATGAATGACATATTAAATTATTCATAGAGAAAAAAGAAATAACATATAGTAGAATAGGTGAAAAAAAAATAAAGGAATATATTCAAATGTTCCATAATAATGATCACATAAAATAGGAAAAAGATGCTCAAGGAAGTAATAATGATAATAAATGAAGTATAAGCAACCAACATAAGTATATCATACTAGTCCCTTTATATATTTATTAGTAGAAAATGTCATGTAACACAGCATATCGGTTACATTATGAAATATGTAAACATGGATATAGGCATGTGTAATAATTATTATACAATTTCAACATGATAATGGAAAGGTGATCATAAAATATTAAAACTTGTATTAATTGTGATCAAGGAAGTAAATGCCCCCAACATAGTGTGATACATGGGAAGGGGAAAGGTCCAAAATATTTATGTATTTGTATCATGTATTTGGTGTATGTATGTTTCACACTTAATTATTCATAAAACATATAAGTGTATATAATAAAAATAATGATATAATATCTACTAACTTAAATCAAATAACATAGATGCCAAGGAGCTAGTAAACATATGTATGGTAATTTTTTTGTGTTATTGAGTTATTTGATTATTTTTTTATTTTCTTAGAATATTTTATTTTTAAGATTTTTAAAGTTATTATAAAATTAAAATGTCTAACCTATGATCCCATCTAAGGTATTCTCATAGTAAACTCAAAATTTAGAATATGGTACATCAAACTAGGGATACTACCAAGGATTAATTATGGGTGTCATATCAAGAACTATATAATTTATGGTACTCTATGACTATATCATATGAATTTTTGGTCATGAATAAGTAATAAAAGGATTAGGGGTTCATAAAATACTTTTTAAAGTGATTTGTGGTTTCCTTGAAGTATCTCTTAGTGGAACATATTTATGTGTTCTTAGAAAGTAGTTTGACTATGTAGGTGTAGATGAGGATCTTGTAGAATCCATTGTGTATCTATAGGGAAATGATCTCTAAATAATGGGCCACCAAGGAAAGAGGATTTCTTATTTCATACCTTTTCATTAATAATTAAACCTAGTAGGTTTTATAATTAGTTATATTTGCATAAACTTCTCTTATTCAAGTGGATGTTCATATGAAATTCTATAAATAGTAATTATGTTTTTAGAATGAATGTATTTATTACATCCATGTACTGTGGAAGGTATTTTATGGAGCTTATGTATCCAAGGTCATCTCGTTATTATATCAAAGACTCCCATAAATGGTATAATTTAAAAGGTAAGAACCACATGTGTTGGACTAATTGGTAAAGGTAAATCAAACTCACAAATAATATGTTATGATATCCCATAGAATGATCTGAGTATTTTTGTCGAAGGGTATAAATCATCATTTTGTCAATCTAGGCTTTTTCTCACCTAGTGGTTTTACCTACACATCTTTTCAGCTTACTTAGGTTAGTTAATTAAGTCATTAGGGGTCATTTACCTTTAAGTGGGTTCTAATAACAAGTTAGATTTTTACCTTTTTGGTGATCTAATCTCACCCTATATATACTTTTTTTCCTAAAGTGGTTAATGCAAACATTTCCTTTTGTGGAATTTTCCTATTTTTGGATCTCTCATTTTACCTCTAAAGGAATTCGACATTCATCACATGGCCATTGTTTAGAGATATTGGAGGAATAAATCATGGTACTAGAGATTTATTGATAGCCTCGTGTTTATCTCATTTGGTAAGATCCTCATTCATACACCTTGCTATTCTTTTATATTGTACTACTATTATTTTTGACCTTAGACACATTTTTAAAAAACTACCTTGAAATTCATGCTAGAATAACTTTTATGAAAACCCCATTTATATATATTTTATGGGTTTTTTGAGATCTAAAATGGGTTGTTCTTATTTTTCTAAGAAAGTTCATGGATTTTAAAAAAAAAAGTTACTACTTATATCTAGTCACCATCTGTATGATCGAAGTAATCCAACCTACAAACCCAATTTACTCTCTGTAGACAAAATCACGTTTCTAAAGGGATTCTACTTTTTCATCAATTAAATTGACTTTTTGAAGTGCTTCTACTTTTTCATTGACCAAATCAGGTATTTGAAGTGCTTGTACTTGATCATAGACCAAATCAAGTATCTCAAATGCTTATACTTGCTCATAGACCAAATTGGGTTTCTCAAGTGCTTCTACTTATAAGTAATCAAGATTCTCGAGGGTGAAAAATTATAAGTAATCTAGTTTTTCAACCTTGATTACTTAATCTCTAGACCCATTTAGGTTTTCAAGGGTCGACTACTCATTACTTGTTTCATAAGTTATAGTTGTTTGAAACGTTGAAGTTGTGTAGGTTGAAGAACCTAATTTACTCTAGCAAGACTCATTTGGGTTTTCAAAGGTTGGAAAAATATTACTCATCTAAAGTAAATAATTTGGAAGAACATAAATTAAAGCAACTCAATGAACCTGAAATACATTGTGGAGAAGTAATCGGGTTTTCAAGGGTTAAGTGCTTATAACTTTTTAAAAGTTGAAGTAGTTCAAGAACCTAAAGTTAAAGTTATTCAAAACCTCAACCAAGTAAGTGTGTGATGTTCTAGAATTCATCAAATTTTAGGTGAAAGGTAATGAAGAACACTTAAAATATCCATTTTTGGAAAAGGTCCATAAATATGTTTATGTAATAACTTGTAATATCCATAACTTTTAATTGGTAACTACTTTTTAAGTGTCATTTTATTCAAAAGTGCTTATTTTTTATGCTCTACACATTAGACCTATCATTGGGCCTTCCATAAATATAAAAAAAATTCACATTTTTTATACACTCTTGAATGCATTATTTATTATATCCAATGTTCCTCTTGTTCTTTGTACTTATGCACCTACTACTCATAACACATTTTTAGTTGAACCCAATGTGTATATGAGTATTCTTTTATTTGACACATTTAGGGGGGTCATTGATTGATAGTTCTAAGCGGGTACTTGTGTGTTTGTGGTGCATTCAATCTTTCTTTTTTTTCATCACTTATATACTTATTACAATAATACTTACTGCTGCACTATGGATTCATTCTTAATAAGTCCACTTATACCATTTAATTATCATGAATGGAAACCTAGAATGGAAATTATCTTGCAATCCAAGGGTTACCATCAAATTATAATGGGAACTGAGACTGAACCTACTAATTTTGGAGAAAAAATAAAATGGTTTAACCATTATGATAAAGTCTATGGACTACTATGTCTTTCCATATCCCCAAATCTACTCTTTCACATTGAATATGTCAAAACACCTACTAAAGTGTGGGCCCAGATCACCAAGCTCTTTGGAGTGCAAGATGTGATGAGAGGACATGAGCTAGAAAATGAGCTTATTAGATTGAGCCTAGATGACTTTGACACTCTTTAAAACCTATTCACCAAGTTCAAACTTTTGACATTGCAGTTAAAAGTATGTGGAATTGACAAGATATATGAACAACTTATTCTATTAATACTCTCTAAATTTAGTCTTGAATATTTTTTACTTGTGTCTACTTTCCATGCCACTAAGAGTGATCTTGACAAATCATGGAATATGCCTTCTTTAAATAATTTTGTTGCTAACCTGATTCAAGATCAAGATAAGTTGATATATATTGGCAAAGTGAAATCACCTAAATATCATGTATTGCTTGTTGAGAAAGATAAGGCTTCTAACAGTAGAGAAAGAAAGGAAAGGATTAAAAATGTTGATAAGGGAGAAAATCATTCCACCTCTAAATAAAATAATGTGACTTCTTCTTCTAGTCATAATCCTAAGAAAGATTAGATCAAATGTGGGCATTGTTCATGTAAGCATGATGAGAGTAAATGCTTAAAGAAACAAATTGACCACCATACTAGCCTTCTTATTTAGAATAACATAGGTGTTCCAAATTCTATCAAACCATATTCATCAACCCATGAATCCACTAAGGCAATTGAATCTAGTAAAGAAAAGGTAAAAGAGAATAATAAGGAAAAACACAAGGGCAAAGCCTTAGTTTTAGTTATGCCTCCAAATCCTCCTACATGGGTCATTAACTACAATGCTTCACATCACATGGCCTCTTCACATATTGAGTTCAATTACTTGAAACAATGTGGCATGCCCTCTATACAACTAGATGACAACACTTCTAAGATGTTTCTCAGGAGAGGGTATGTTGAAGTGAGTGGTGGAACATTCAATAATGTTATAAGTGTGCCTTTACTCCCAACTAATCTCCTGCTAGTATACTATATCACTCACCTTAGTATAGGCATGCAATTTGAATTCACTCTAGATTCAATTTACATTAGGGATTTATATAGTGATACTATTTTGGCTATGGGAATGGTCGATCATCAGACTTGGCTGTATATCTTATCTCACTTTGATACTGACTATCCTTTAGGTTCTTTAGATTCCTATTTGGAATAACTTATACATGATGATAGTTATGAGGCTACGCATTATTATAATATTGAAAACTCTTCTTTTATATATGACTATAGTAGTGAAGTCGACACACCTCCACCATCTCATTATCACCTTCTAGATATTCAAGAGTTAGTTATTGATCCACCTATCTCTGGTCTACTTTTGACATTACAAGGTAATGGTCTATTTATCCATGACATATTAGACATAAATTAGTCTATTCCATAGTTAAATATAATTACACAAACTTATTTAACTCTAATTCTATTGCACCATATTGTCTTAGAGTAGTTGGGCCACCTACGTCATAGTATAAGGATCATTCCTTTCATAGGAGTTACACCTTGGTTGAAGATCCATCAAGCACTTGGTGGATAAACTCATTGTTCCAAGGTAATCCTCTATTCATTTCATCTAATTTTTATTCATATTCACTTTCAAGCTTTCCTCTACGGGACACCGAATGGCTATAGTCAATTATAGACCTTAGTTGGGCTTTATGGCCCTCTTTTCTTCCTTGATCTATTTTTGGGGAAGAGTTTTGTTCTTATGGGTTTTCTATTTTAACTCAGTTTATGGGAGTTTCATTATACTTGGGTACCTCATCAGGCCTCATTATCGGCACCCAATTCTTCTATCCACCTAAGCTACGCTATAGGGAGGGTGTTAGTGTAGGATTTTTATCACTTAGTTATTTTACATACATGTCTTTTTAACTTACTTAGGTTAGTTAATTAAGTAATTAGGGGTCATTTACCTTCAAGTGGATTCTAATTGTGATTTAGGGTTTTAAATTTTTGGTGACCTAATCTCACCCTATATGTACTTTATTTTTTCCTAAAGTGGTTAATGCAAACATTTTCCTTTTTAGAATTTTCTTATTTGTAGAGCTCTCATTCTGCCTCTATAGGAATTCAACATTCATCACATGGACACTATTCATAGATCTTGGTGAAATATATCACATTTTTATATCCTAAAGTTTTAATTAACATCATGGTATGTACATTTCAATATCACCATTATTGATAATAACACTATGTATAGGATGATGATCAAGATATGCCTAAACAAATAATGAATGAGTATTTGAGTCATCATCCACAATTTCACTATCACCAAATGTTATCTAATCTATCTAAACATTATAAGTTATTGTGAGTGTATAAGTTAAAAAAATCCAATATAATGGGTTCCCATAATGTGATGGATGAAGATGCACATTATATTCCATTTATACTTCTGGATATTTCTTTGAATGAACTTGTTATGGATTCTTAAAAATATTCTAGATTTAATGGTCATCATGTTGTGAACTTGAATCATTTATAGAATCATCAAACGTAAGTTTTTTTTATTATGAATAATATCTTGGGACTTATGTTTCAAACTATAAAATCTATTTTTACAATGCCCAAGGCCTTGGTAATAGTCACAATATGCATTATTGGTAGAGGTTGAATCATATCAACCTCCATAGGAGAAGGGAGATATATGAGATGAAAATCTAAAAATTATTAAGTAACAAATATGGAAACTCAGGTAATCATGTAAATTTTCTCTTACGTGTATTGGATAAGATGAATTGATCAATTTGTTGTGAGATTGTGTTGACTATTATAGTTTCTTCCCTTTTAGGCTCGATAGGTTTAAACAAGTAACTTTGTTTGATATGAATGTTTATACTAGATGTATTTAGTATGTTTTCTGCATACTTAATCCTATTCAAGAAAACAAGTGTTATTTCATGGTATTGAACAATATGGAATAATCCATCAAAATATTTGAAGTTATTTTAATAAACTAGGATCATGTAATGGGGAAAGAAAACTTTACATGTTTTAAGGTATTGCAGTTATTTATCTACCATTGGATTTTTAATTTTGTCCAAAATTATTTTATAGATCAAAACATATTTTTTAATAGGTTCATTGGTACCTTATTTGATCTTATCAATTTATGAATTTAACATATTTTCAATGATGTTGATAGAGAAATGTGCTATAAGATAATATGTTAGAGGTTTGAATACTTTCACTGACTAGATTTGTAAGTCATAAAACCATATTAAACCATAGTCATTTAGGCTCCTTGGAAACAATTTGGTAAAAATATTGTCATTTGAAGCATAATCAAGTCATGTTGCATATAAATATTTTAAATACTATTTTATATCAATTTTTCCATCATACAATCTGAAATTGGGTGAAAAAAAGCAATTGGGAAAGGGTGTAAATATATCTCAAGTGTTATGGGATTATGTAATACATCTTATGAATCAATAACATGATTTTATTTTAAATAATTTTATTCAATGTTTTTAGCATTATCTTCCACACCAAAAAAAATGGAAGATATTTTTCATAGTAGACCAATTGAGATTTAGATTTTAAATTTGAAAAGCCACCAAAGGGGATGAAAACACCACCTATGTTTATGTGAGAATTTAAACCTGTAATTATGTTGAAGTATTAATTTTTCCCATGGGTGAGGTGTAAATAGTTGTTTTATCTAAGGGTAAAAAGGGTATAAATAGTTGATTAACCCTTCTACTTCATCCCCTTATATTAAGAAAAAGTCTGGAAAATTTAACCCAATCCTCAAAAGTGTTCTTATGATAATTACATGGAAGAAACAAAGGAAGGATAAACAATATAGATAGAGTAGACACCTAATTGGACTTAATAAGGAGGATTTAGATGCTTGAGATGTTGATAATGTTTGGGAAGGATGGGAAAGAATGTGGGATTATGAGATGAAAAATTAGCATCCTCTAGAAGGTAGTGTGTAAGAAGTTGTTACAGTTGTGGAGAAGAAAAAATTGAATGAAGTGGTTGATGATTTACAATATCTCAAAGATGGGTGTGCAAAAAATGACACTATTGATAATGGGCCTGAAGTAGCTACTGGTAAGAATAGTGTTAGAGTAATTTTTACTCATGCTTTCTAGTTGTCTTAATTTGAGGTTTAGTCCCATATTGGCTAGTTTAGATTTTATGTTGCTTTACCTTGCCCATATAAGCAAGTTCTTTGCTTTTTAATATTCATGATTTTGTGTAATGATTTACATATATTATTTTTGTTAACAATTTATCTTGTGTTCAATTGGTTTTCTCTTGTGAAATAATATAGAATCAATGGATGTGGTAATGCATCATTGGAGAGATATTGGTTAAAGAGTTTTGATAACTCTTTCATGATATCAAAGCCACCCTCCAATAGCCATTACTCAACCTAGCCATTACTCAACCTTTTTTCTTGTTTTAGATCTATGAAATAAATTATAGTTTTGAAGTGTAGCATTGAGTTGCTTTTTAAACTTTCTTGATACTAAGATATATTCTCCTTAAATGTGGTGCTTTTTAGAGTTTGTGTTTTTCCAAGAGGAAGTTAAAATAAAACAAATACTAGGCAAAGGGTGTTTTTTAGATCTGATGTGGATCTACATGTTGAGTTTTTTTTTGATTTCTTCAAAACTTGCATTGATTTTTATAACATGGCATCTTACTTTTAGTAGAAGCATCTTTTTGTTTCATCTTGGCATCAACCTTTGGTTCAACATTAATTTTTGAAATAGAAGCATTAAATTTTTTTTATTCCTTTACTATTTTTTCCCATCATATATTTTCTAGCTTAGCATGGCTATTTACTTCTATGCTAGAGTCTCTTCACCAGTAGAAGACAATTTTTTTAGATCTCAACACAAAAAAATTATTCACATCATATATATTTTTTTCATTAATAAGATCCATTTTTGACATCATCTTTTGCCTTGAGCATGAAAATCTGGTTGTTTCTTTTCTTTTTGATATTTCTCTCAAATATCAAGCTTTTCATTTGTTAGGCATTGGAAGAAAAGAGTAGCATATTTTATGTGTGGTGTTGCAAATTTGTAGGGTAAAAGTTGGAATGAAGTGCTAATTTATTTTGAGAGGGCAATGAGGGAGGTACGTAGCATTCTGGGATTTAAATCTAACCTATTTTGGAAGGATAAAAAATACTTTAACATTGAAATCTACAAATTTCATTCATTCTTCTAAAGACTTTTGTGTTGGAAATAGAAGCTAGACACTTTTGTTTTCTATTACAAATCCAATCTGAGGCTGGGCATTGTTCTTTTGCAAGAATAAGATAAATTTGAGGCATGCTAAGTTTGTGGTTGCATTGGAGGTGTCTGGGAGAGTAGATAGGCATTGGAAAAGGAGAGAAATCTAATCTTTCCTTGCAAAATTTCATCTAATTTATCATTTGATCCTTTGGAAGCTGCCAATTTTTTTCACCTTGGAGTTTTCTTTTCTAGCTATATTTGACTAGGAATCTACTTGTGGAGCCCATAGACAACTATCTCCACCTTCCTCTCTTTTCAAAGTTGTAAAATATTTTTTGTGTGTAACAATATGTATTTTTTTGCTTAAAGAGAGTAAAACATGATTTCACGCTTCTCGAGGTAACCCAAAAAATGTTTTTCACTTATTTTAACTTTTCTAAGTTTGTGGTGAAATCTTGTTTCCAACAAGTGGTTACACGCCCATGTTTTTTTTTAATTTGGCCTCCAAAAATAAATCATAGTATTTTTTAATTATGTTTGACACATTTAATGGGAAATTGAAACACCCATAACTTTTGAATGGTAACTCAGATTTGAGTTCTATTTTTTTCAAAAGTGCATTTTTTTCAATTCTACATCATGTGTTGTCATCAGATTGTAAAAAATCACTACTTTTATAAAGTGTCACATTCTAGGGGGTATTTTCACATTGGTTGTGCTACCATTGCTTACATTATGTGGTGACATTTTATTGGTGACACATTTTACTATCTTGTGATCATTTGTAGAGGGATTATTCATTATTTTGCATATACCTTCTTTTCTTCATTTATATTATATTTGAGGGTGTGGTTTGATCTGGTAGGTGGTAAGACCCCCTCATAAGTAACACAAACTTCCTTCTTTCTCTTTTTTTGCCTTGTCATTATTTTCTGAACTCATGGGCTCATTTTTGACTGAGTTCAACATTTTATTCTGGAGTGTAAATTGTCACTAATATAGGGTTTCCTATGCTATGGACCTTATATTGTAATTTTTACACACACTAATGGATGCATTTTTGATTGAGCTCGACATCATTTTATATGTGCTTTCCACATTTTTTTCTTTGGTTACTGATCATTTTCTAGTGTGTTTGCATACATCATGGACTTTTTTTCCTTTTGCCACACTTTTTATCAGCCCACAACATGCATTAGTACATTGACATATTGGTAGTTATGTCTTATCTCCTTGAGGACCCTTTCTTAGCACCTCACCTTCTTCTATGGGGACATCTTTTCGCTCCTTTATTTTTGAAACATCTCTCTTGATGTCTTATTTGACAGGTAGACAATCTTCTCATTTGAAGATATTCTAGTGAAGCTTAGTGTCTTACTTATCTCTATTTAGTGTTTTTCATGTATGGATAATTATACTCACACTAATTTATAAAGCACCATGGGGGGTTTGTTGACTCAACCTTGTCCATCTTCATGCATTTGTGTGCTCTATTTTGGGTACTTTTTCACTTCATTAGTTTCTTTTATTTTCCATCGCCAATCATCTTTATGAGACTTATCTATATTTTTGACACCTTTTTTTGATAGTTGATAGTCTCTCACAGCTTAATTATAGCTATTCTAGTGTATCTTAGTGTCACCTTGTCTTATTCAATAGTTCAATAGTCTCATTCAATGTTACATAGAGATATTCTAGTGTATACCATATTATCTTATATGGTGTTTGAGTATTGGATTCAGATCACTCATGTAGACACCTTTTCTCTACTCCATCTATTCAATAGTATGGGTGGTGTGATGTAAATTCTACTTCTTGATGTTGAGTGTTACTTGCACATGTACTTTTTTTTACTTTGATCACCACTGATAGTCTTCTTTATTGAAGCTTTTCTAGTGAAGCCTAGTGTTAGTTATTTTGTGATCAATTAGTGGATTCAGACCACTCATGAAGATTGAGTTCTTTTATGACTTACATGTAATTAGAGTGTGGAATTCTTAAACATCATCTATGGAGGGATTTTTTTTTCTCTCTTCTTTTTTTCTCTCTTTTCGATGGGGGGAGTTTTTCTCTAGGTTTTCTCTCTTTTTTCCACTTTGTGAGAGTTATTTATTTTGCACTTTTGAGTTTTTTATGGATTAATATTTTATACATGGGTATATTATTCAATAAATTTATTTGATAGAACCTATATGAGGATTATTACTTGACTCCATGACCTTCTTGGTGATTCTTATAATGATAGCAGGGTGGCAACCCCACTAGTCTTTATGTTCACTTCACCATCATGTTGGAGGGTGTTTAAGAAATGATTCATTGGATTCATGATTCTACCTGGTACTTTAGAAATGTAGTTTTTGTGTTTAGTGATTCTCATATTTAGTACCATTCCTACTTATACATGATGGTTATAGTGACTTGACATCCATGTACTATGGCAGGATGGATCGGCATCCATAGGGACATATGACTTCACACTATAGCTTATATTGTTAACACCTAGATTCACTTGAGGGAGGGTGTTAGAGTATCTTTTACTCATGCTTTTTAGTTTTATTATGTGAGGTTTAGTCCAACATTAGCTAGTTTAGATTTTATGTTGGTTTACCTTGCCTATATAAGCAAGTTATTTGCTTTGTAATATTCATTTTTTTATGTAATGATTTGCATATATTATTTGTGTTAACAATTGATCTTGTGTTCAATTTGTTTCCTCTTTTGCAATACTGAAGCATCGATCATTGTGGTAATACACCATTAGAGAGATCTTGGTTGAAGAGTTTTGATAAATATTTCAAATATAAGGAATAATGATTTTTTATTTTATTATAGAGTCTCTTAAAGTTCAAAATAGATTAAATAAAATAGATGATGAAATTTAATTGAATAAGGATTTCACATTATTGTTTATGTAGATCATGTTAGGCTCAAGTAAATTATGAATAACATTGATGGCATTTATTTTTTGAGGGTGGAGTTTTTGGAAATTAGTGAGCAAATGCAAATAATGAATGACAAAATTACAAGTATAATGAATCACTCAAGGATAATTGAAGAGTGATTATAGAATTAGGTATTGATTTAACTTCTTCAAATTGTGGCCATAAGGAAGAAGTTTTAGAGCATGGAAGATAGATAAAGAAGAAAGGATCATCAAAAGAGACTCAATATCTACAAGATATTTAGATAATGAATAACATGATTTATAATATGAATAAAAACTAGAATTATGTAATGGAAGGTTTGAAGTGCCTTGGCTATTAGATTTGTTTATGTTATTTTTTTTGCTATCTTTTAGTTGTTTGTTGTTTTCATGTCTTTTTCTAATTTCAATAGGATTCAATGTATTTTTATAGGTTGTTACTCTAACTTGTTAGTTATTTGTAATGGGGTGGGTTGCTTTTAACAACCTACTTTTACTTTGAATAAAAACAATTATTTGAAAAATAACATGTGCCCCCACTAGATGTAGTATGAAATGTTGTGCTTGAGGTGAGTGAGATTGGAATGGATTTATGATAAGAACAAAATGTAGCCCTAATATTTGTATCCATAGAGAGTAATGGTTATTCAATAACAAATTTTTATTTCTTATTTTCTAATATAGTATTTAGGATCTTGTGGATATCTTTAGGATTTTCACAAATTCACTCTATAAATAATGCAAATTTTCTAACTTGGTCTAGATGTACTTGTTCGTGTTTATTATTTTCATGTTTTTCATTATCCTCATGACTCGAATTATATTATATAATATTTTTGCCATTATTTTTCTCATTTTAATTATTGAAATTCTTATTATTAGTATAATATTACATTGTATTAGCTTGAGACATTATAGGCGGCCAAAGGTATATCTCAGAATGTTCAATTAGAACACAACCTAATCTATGAGTATGTCTAGGTTGAATACAAATGATAGAGAAAATTTGAATACTTAAAATAATTAGAAACATTAGAAATTTGAAAACATTAGATAAAACTAAGATTTTCATGAGAAGATAGAGGGACTAGGTTCAGCGAAATGTTTAACCCTTTTTTAGATGCTTTATACGAGGGCTAAAGGCTAGAATAACCTATACACAAGGATGAATAAAACTATTCTATATAAGGCCAATTAATTTATAACTCAATAAATTAAAATCTTAAGTTATGATAAATATAGAAATTAAAATTAAAAAATTAATTTTGATTATATAAAAATGAATAATATATTATACATAGATTATCTAAAAATGTGAAGGAAGATTTGAGATATGCATAGATGGGAATAGCGGGAATAATATTAGTATCTAATTTTATAATTATTAAAATATTATTTCTAGAGGCCTAAATACTTACATCAGCCTTGGGATAATTATGTCAATGTAGGTTTCATGATCCCAATGGGATTTTTACTATAGAATATTCAATTTATTATGAACCAACCACCTAATCCTTCTAGGTTTTATATCTCCTTTATATATATTTATTATATTCATGTGCATAGGTTATCTATGAATGTATTTAGATCAAAACCTTGATATTCACCTTAGGTTTTTATACCTTACCAAAATGGGTTAGTGAGACCATCAAGTTAAGTTGACTTCAACGACCACTCTATCAATGATCATTGCCTACATTTCTAGAGATATATATCTATCCTTTAAGTTTTTACTTGTGTGTGACAAGGATGAAATATGATATATGAAATTAAATGTAATGATTTAGTTCATAATATGATAAATACTACTCATGGGATGTTCTTTGAGTTATTTAGACCTATAATACAACTAATAATATGATTGATATGAAAATAAGAAAGAATATAGAAATATAGCTCAATTATGAAATTGATTGAATGAGCTTATATATATGTCTTTTAGCTATTTGTGAGATTGGTAATGTATAGTATTATATTTTCATTTATAAAATACCTTTTGATAATAGCTCATTTAGGGTTCAATAGCATAAATAATATGACCCATATTTTTTAAAACATTTGAAATTTGGATGAATTTTGAGGACTATTACACTTGATCATAATACAAACACTTGTGTCAATGAAAGTGTCCCTGTGTAGGTTGCAAGTATTTGACAATATAGGAATTTGTTGAGTATCTAAGAATAATATTGAAGTTTATATATCAAGCTTAAAATTTTCTATAATCTACAGGATATATAGATCATCATAGATGATACGGTCATATTATAAGATAAATAGTTAGGCACAATGAAATGGAGAATATGAGCCCTTCAATAGCAAGAAGGTCTAGAACTTAATGGTAAAACTCTGATAGCTATATGTGAAGTGTACAAGATTGATATTCTATATAAATAACATATTAATATCTATAGGATATACAAAAAAATTAGTATTATATAACTTATGATATAGGTAAAGTGTTTATAAATCATTTTCTAGAATATAAATTTTTTTATCAAGAGATATTGAGACACGTGAATTTTTTTGTCATGGTCAAGAATATGGAAAATTATTATTCTAAATACTCAAACATTATAAAATAAAATAAATTAATATATTACCCAATTAAAGTTTTTTTTTTTTTATGTAACAAGAATCAAACTAATGGTTAAAGGGAGTGATCAGTCAAATGGTCCATCCCTTGTGTGCATTGGTCAACACACTTTAAAGTTTAGAGGTGCTGATGTCAAACTCATCCTTTTTTGCTCATATAAAATAAAATATGTTTAATAAGGAATAATATAAAATGTAATTCAATTATATGTGGTACAATTTATTGTATTAGATGCCAATAAATTTGGTGTTCATATAAATAGATTATTCAACCCTCCTTGCAAAGGATGCTCCCTATTAGAAGGATTTCTCATAAAATGGAATTATTGGAAATTGTCCAACATATATGATTCTCCCATGGATATCAAATTCAAATAATTCATATAAGAGGATGAATTCAGCATGTGGGATGCATTAGAAGAGTGAAAACCCTATTTGCTTTGGATAGACAATTTGTAAATTATACCATGATGTTAGACTCTTGTTTTTTGCCATAGAAAATCTATGATAAAGATGTTTTTGAATAAATATTAATCAAATACACAAAAATTACAAGGAATACTACATTCATCAAAATATCCGAAGTAATAATTATATTTATGTTAGACCTATTTGAGAAAAACCTAAAGAAGTATTCAATCCATTGATGCATGTGTATGTGGGGTATAAATTCTTTTAGTACAACTAATAAATGAAAATGAAAAGATATGAATGGGAGTGTTATATGGGAATATTTACCTTAATATATAAGATGATAATATGGATAAAAAGGTGAGGATTCAATATTTTAAACCTATAGATAGAGCATAAGGTGAAACATTATATAAGGATTGTCTAAGGTCATATAAAAAATGGACCAAATCAGATGAAATTGAACAAGATGTCAATGTGGATAGTATAATCTATGAATAAAAACCAAACATAACATGTAAATGAGTATTGGTTAAGGTACTTGATAAAGTACATGAGGTCATTAAACTATACCTTGAACTATTTGAATAAGGTAATTAATGTTAAGTTAATTGGTGAACTTTTGGAGATAAAACAATTAATATGTTCTATTATCTTGGTCCAAGTTGTGATTAATATATATCACTCTTTAATAATACCTTAAAATAAATTTAATATTATTTAATATGAATGGAATATTTATATTTAATTCATTGAATTAGTTTTCATTAATACATTTTTAAGGACATTAATTGGAAAGAGAAACATTGGGTACCCAAGGAACACTTTGAATCATTTAATTCATCAAATTATTTGTCATCAATAAATTTGTAATTCTTATTTATATATCAGGTTTATGGAGTGTCACAAAGTTTGGGCTACTTTATCACATAGTTATCAGGTTCATCCAAACCTAGACTAGGTTTGGTTTGAACCTTAAACTGACTGAACTTGTCTAGTTTAGTTAAGAGATTTTTCTTAATATTTTATTATTGTCCTTTGTTTTAAACAAGGTGAGAGGAGGGGATAAAATAAAGTATGATTTTATTTTGATACATGGTTAAATTATTTAGCTAATATAAAATAAATGCCTTAAGTGTCTAGAAAAACATAATTGCATGCAAAATACCAAAACTATTTTTTTTGTTTGATATACGTAAGGGAAATGGAAAAAATGACTGATGAAACTCTAGTTTTGTGCAAAAATATTGAATAGTTCCTGATCCATCTATAAATAATCATGTACATCACATGACTATATTTTTACATACATTTTATATACATAGGTCAAAAATTTGTTTCTAATAACAATGTTTGATTTTGTTTGTTAATCTAAAAAATACTAAAAAGTATAAAATATTTGTTTTATAGGCTTAAAATGTTGGGTTTATGATCGAGAAGACTTTTAATTTAATGTTTTGGTTAATTATTTACTTTATTATTATGTATAGTTAAATAAAAATTGGTTCATGATAATGATGGTAAGTCTTGTAACCACCTCATGAAAATATTATAAATCTTTTCACCTTCATTATAAATCCATCCCAGAATAATACAATTTTATATTATTGTCAAATACTTTATTCAAAATTTAACTTGATTATTATCTCCTCTCCTTCCTTGATCCATCAGTGGTATCAGATCCAAAACCAAACATCTAAAGAGGATGACTTGAAAGAGCTAAGGTGGAAGGAGAGACAACAAATCCTTTTTGAGAAATTATCCACAGCTTGTGTATTTTCCTATTAAGTTCTGATGTTGGCATAATAATAAAGCATGGTTTGTAGATACCTACATTTATTTTCTCTTCTATCACATTTCACTTACAAACAAATATTGGTAGTACACACACCTTCACTAGAAATATGGATGAAGAAATAATGTCCATGTAGAAAGGGCACAAAAGAAAAAAATGCATGTGGGAAAGTGAGGAGAATTAACTATGGATTTTATTCTTATTCAATTTTGTTTGAATCTTTTTTATTATGGCATCCTGTCATAGGTTTGTATATGTTCTGGTGCTTCACACTCGAAAATAATTCACAATTTTGTGGCTTTAACACTCCAAAACTTTGTAGATAAGTTAGGTATTTCTAAGAAAAAGGAATCATTTTTGATGTTGTTATTACTCAGATCTTGTACGGTTTCCAATTTTGTGACACAAAAGAGTAATACAATGCAACCTTTTGAATCATCATTATTTGTACATTGTCCTCCAAATAACAATTTATAGGCCTTTGTTTGATTTTGTTTATTGTATAGGATTTCCTTAACTTTTATTATCATTTTGTGGGCTCTACCAGGAAAGCCAATAGAATAACTTTTCACATGAAAATTAAAAACACTTGGTAAAATATTTATTGTACATTTTAATTTTGTTTTCAATTTTCTAAGTCAAGGACATATTAAGTATGTTACCCTTTTATACCCAAACATATTGAAGTCATGTTGGGTCAAATTGTATTTTCTTAGTCTCTTCTTAACAAAGAGACCAAGGTTCACATTCCATTGATATTATTTTCATCAAAAAAAATATGGATGTCATTTTGTAATGGAGTAATAAGGGGAAAATCAGTGATATAAGGGCATTGTTATGGCTTCTTAAGATAAAATTTTGACTAATCACTTTTTTAATGCAAATGTGGTCACATGACTAGTCAAACTATACATTTTTAGATGTTCTAGAAATAGTGGAATGGTCAGATTTTTAATTTGAAGTGTCCTTATATGATTTTTACTACTAATATAATGAAACTAATGTATAAAGGTGCATTTTTTATTGAAATTGACACCTTCCAAATGATAGTTTTCACACTATCACTTTTTTCTTATATTCTCGATGAACCCACCATCCTTTAAAAGTCCCTTAGGATCCTCTTGATTGAAAAATTGTGAGCATCTTACTAGATGATAGAGGATCCATTTGAGGCTAGAGGATAATTAGCCTCTCTAGTAAACTATTCACTCAAATTTTGGGTTCATGATTAAATGGAAATTTTTAGCTTGTATTCTTTCTTTCAATTCCATTTTTGGATTTCTATTCTGATATTCATGACATGGAGTATATAGAGTTAGTTATTTATGTTTATCTTGATGCATAAATTCTAACCTGTTACCTAATAGGGGAAGAAGGTTTAGGCATTAGTTGGACTTTAATCAATCATCAGTGATAGTATGAGTTGATAGGGGTTGCTAGCACTAACAATGTTGATTAGAGGTCATCAATGGTTTTTGGGCATTAAGAGATGTGCCATATAGAGTACAAGGTTTTTCACTTGGATGGGTTCCTATGTGAGACCTTATGTGGGTCAATGTAGTTAGACATGCTAGATCATGTTCCAATATAGAATAGAACATTGATCACCAAGGATGAGTAGGCCTTGATCATTTTCATCAACCATTTCTTACCACAACTTATAGGGGTGGGCTTCTTTATGGAGCATCATACTTTTTGGTTAGTGCCAAAAGTACAGTACACTAGTTTTAGTTGAGATAGAGTTTATCTAATGACTTTAGAGTCATTACTCTATTTATTTATTCTTCTATAACCCTTTGGATCAAGGGTTTTTTTGGGTTTATGATCCAAAAGACTATTATTTTAATGTTTTTGTTAACTATTTAACTTATTATTAAGTTTATTTAAATAAAAATTGGTTCATGGGAATATTGGTTAAGTCCCGTAACCACCTCATGAAAATATTATAAATATTTTCACCTTCTTTGTAAATACATCCCAAAATAATATAATTTTATATTATTATTAAATATTTTATTCAAAATGTAATTTCACTATTATTTCCTCCCATTCCCTGATCCACCATAAAACATGGAAGATGAATTTATTTCTACTAGACTTATTGTGGTATATTTTTATTCTCATAGTACATGGCATATGAACATTTGAACTAATATTAAAATGAATAAAATAAACAAAACGTAATTTTTAAATTGATTAAAAGTAGTGGAAACCTCATACATATGGGGTGAAGCCTTATGGGATTTTACTCCTTAATGAAATTAAGTCTACACTAAAACTATGATGGCTCGAATCATCCATGGGAAGAGGTTCCATAGAGCCTTTGTTGGAGTTTAGGGGTAGAGAGACAAGGAAAGGATAATCCTTTCCAGTTTCCCACTCTTCTCCTCCCATCAATTATATGATGCAAATGAGTCTCCAAATCTTAGGTTTTATTTTTTGTAATGTATCCTTATGGATTATGTAAATTTTTTTGAAATTCCCAAGTTAATGGTTATGATAGAATATAATATAAATGTGGAAATTTATTTCTAAAAATTTTATAAGAAAAATTATGTTCAAACTTATTACTTTTAAAATGTTTTTAAGTTGACTTAGACTTTATTAAGTTGTACACCTTATGTTTTTATGTTTAGTTACTTTTGTAAATGGGGTGTAAATATGAAAACTATCAAGTAGTACTGGGAAAACTATGGGGCATTATGTGATTATTAGTAATTATGATATAATTGGAACCTAATTTATCACTAGTTGGAATCCAATAATAAAAAGACTAGAATCTAATATCACAGTACTTAGAACCATTAATAGATATTTTGGAATTTCATATCACACTAGTTATAAATAAATAATAACAATATTGGAATATAATATCACGCTAGTAAAAAAATAGTATTAGAAATATTGGAATCAACTTTCATGAATTATAAAATTAGAAATAGTGATGCTATAAGTCCATATTCTTAGACATATGTCCATATTTAAACAAATTAAGGTTCTTCCATTGAAATTAGAAAATGTTGCTATATTTAAATTTTGTATTAATGGCACATACAAGATATTTAGTACTATGGGGTTTCCATACATACCCTTCAAATCAACCCAAGAATTATATGCCTTACTTTCCAAATTAAGATAATTCATTTCATCTTGTAAATCACCATTGATATTCATAAGAGAAAGAACCTCTTGTAATGACCCATCTAGAACATTAAGGGGATCATTTAATAACTAAAATTTCTTATTAAATTTATCCATTGGTACATTGTTTCACATAGGATAAATAGGGGTAGGAATATATTCTACCTTAGAAAGGGTGGGTTTGGGAGGTTAATTAGTATTTATTGTATCATTACTTTGAAAAGTCATATGACATTATTTTTAAATTTAAGAAATAACACTATTATTTTAAACCCTGAAATGAACATTCTCACATACTTTAACTCTAGAAACAAAATTAAAAACTATAATTATTATTTGCAATGACATTATCACTAAAGATAATATAATTTGACTTATCATGTAACATAAAATTAACATCAACAGGAGGAGAAATTAAATAAGAAATAATACTAGGTATAGTGGAAACATTTTACTCTTCACTATTTTTATATTAATCATCATCATTCCTATTTTCATTGTGATCATTTTTTTCCCTTCTAAAACTGACATTTGAAATAACCATGATTTCATGTTCACTAGAAGAGGGTGTATGATATTTTATTTTATTTTCAATTTAATTTAAATAATAATCACATGAAATAGGAATACACTTTTGAATTTCATTTTAAATTTTTGATATTCAAACATCCTTATTTTGAGAAAGTGGGAAGGAAGGAGAAATAACTACAATTTTTATTTTGTTTAGAGTGTTATGACATTCAAAAGGAATACTAGTTTCATTATGAAAATTTAAAATAAAAATCTTCAATATCACAAGGAGAAAGGGTAGGAGAGGCATGTACACTTTTAACCTTAGATATATCATTATCATTTGTAAAAGTAACATTATTATAAGTAGAGTGCAAGTTTTTATATTTTTAATTGTCATTTTCCTCATGCAATGGAAGTTTAACCTTATTTTTTTAAAGTGTGTAATTATGAAAAGAGATGTAGCAAAAAATATACAACCTAGAATTATTATCAAATAAATAATATAAATATCTTTCACTTGTTTTGGTAAAGATACAATGGAAGAAGTAGGGGAAGATCATTCATCTACAATACTTAACACTTTGATCATCACTTGAATAATATTAATCATAACCATAATGCAAATAATAATAGTAATCATTTTTATACAAAAAATCTCATTCATAATTTGGATCTAACACAAAATATTATTAATTTTTACATTATTTATTATATTTATAATGAATGCCTAAGAGTGAATCAACAAGATGAGGGGGAAGAGATTTTATATTAGTCATTTTAAATACTCTTACATCTAAAATGAGAATAAGAGGAGAACAAAAACTTATGTTACGACATATGTTTAACCCTAAAATGTAGATGTAGGTAATATAAGATTAAAAGGGTAGAGATAGCCTAGGACACTAGTATGGTAGACTATCAATAAATCAAGAAAATTATATACAAAACTCAGATATAACATATACTAAATTTATTATGTTGAGATACTAGAGATATAATGTAAAAGTATGATAGATATTACAATGATAATGAAAACAAGATACTTATCTAGTTTTGATGCTAATACAAATCTAAATGTGTAATAAGTATAAAGTATACTAGATCTATAATTTGGATCAGTCCATTAATTATAGAAATTTTACCTCTATAGCTGTAGACACTTTTCTCAACTTGGGATGGTTGCAATGATGATACTATCTAACTCAAACACAAGTGTCCAATTTAGAATACTTACTGAAACTAGATGCAATCAACTAGATTCACTTGGTTATATGTCACCTTCACTCTAGTGCATTTAGATCTAGGTTATGGATTATCACTAGTTATCAAATATAAAAATACTACTTTTTCATCCTCATAGTGGTTGTGGTAAAAACGGGTTAATGCGTACACAATGTCAATTTGACCCAAACACCCCTATATTAATGAGCACTACCTACATATACAATAATTTGAAGAGGGCCTCCAAATTATGTAGTTCTCCCATATATTTTTTATTGTGTGTGAATCATAAAATGTGTGATATGTAAGTATAACAATGGCATATCTTATAACATAGAAAATATAGCCCTTGGGTGATTACTTCAATACTTAAAACGTGTAGATTTTTTGTCGCTATGAATGATATATAAATATGATAAAATAGGGAATCTTTGTTCACTTTATTTATTTATAAGATGGTATTGGTAAGTTTCCTTTTGATTTTATAGGTATTTATAGGTTCCTATCAAGTGGTCAATGAATTAGGTTTGATCTTGTATTTATACCAATACCTTTGAATAACATCACACATTAAATCACTTAGGGTGACTATTATGATATGTTTGATTTGAAAAATGGATGAATTTATGGAATTTTACACTTGAATTGGGATATGAAATATGTGTTAAATATTCATTTGATTGGGATGCAAGTGTCTAGATAACTATAAAATAGGCACTAGTCTATATCTTGTAGAAATCGAAGATAAGTAGGTTTATAACATTATAAACAAGATATAAGGTTTGAATCATTTAAATAGTTGGGAACTAAGAGAGTATATGTGAGCCTTTTGGTAGTGCTAAAGGTCTAGAATTTGAAGGTACATCCATGATATGTATTTTTAAAGTGTATAAGACTGAGTTCTATATAATGTGGAACTAGCATCTACATTTTACCCATTTAATGTAGTAATGACATTACTAGTTTCAAGGAGAAAAATTTGTACATGGGTGTCTATAACACACCTTATGTTTACCCAAGTCCATCTTGAGTGATTTTATGGTGATTAACCTAAAACCAATATCATGTTACAATATATAATTAGTGCATATAATCTAAAATCTAAAGTATTGAAATAATTGAAAATAAAAGAGAGCAAGGTTTAAGATTACACCTGTGTATTCATGTAACTTTCTTGCCTTTTGGTAGTTTGAATTGAAATATGTATCATTATGAATCATTATAACTAAGATTATGAAAAATATTTAATCTAGGAAGTACATATATCTAAAGAGAGAGAGATATTGGAGGACATGTCCCCCCAACCTTAGATAAAAGCTAAGTCTCCACCCGGTAGTTGAGAATAGCTCAATTATGCAACCCAATCATACTTATAACTTGTTGATTATGAGTGAAAAAGGTCAATTCACACTATAAATATGGTGAGGATTGATGATGTAATAAATTCCAATAAATAAATGTGGAAATATTGAATGATTTAATCACCTCAACCATACCAAGCATGAACTAACTACTATAATATATTGGCTAAATACAATACTAAAATTATAGTTTGGTTGGTGATGATAGTCATTAAATGTGTTTTAAATATTAACCTAATTTTATTTTACAATATTAGGTGCACATTGCATAGAATATGCACCTTAGATATGTCTCATCTAAGACTATGTATAAAAATAGTAACAATGTATATAATTTTGCCACAAATGTGTATATGAATCATATAACTATGAATTTTGGCCAATTTAAAACTATGTAATTGTGGAGAAAATGTTTTCAAAACATTCCCCTAGTATGATATGAAAATGAAACTACTGTAAGTGTGGATAACATGTTTCCAAAACATGCCCCCACTATGATATGAAACTAAAACTGGTGTAAGTTCCATTGTGGAGAAATCTAAAAACTCATATAAGTACCAATGTGGAGAAATATGATAACTAATATAAGTGCCAATGTGGAGAGAATGTTTCCAAAACATGTGCCCACTATCATATGGGTATGTTTTATAATGAATAAATGTGGAGGACATATTAAAAAACATGCCCCCATTAAATCTAAAATTGTGACAAATGTGGAGTACATGTTGTAAGAACATTTTCCCACTACAATATAAGTCTCTGAAGTAATGTGGAAGCCATTCCTCTATGGCATGCCCCCATTGATATGCCTTCAATTTTTATGTGAGGGGAAATAGTAAATTCTAGTTACCTTACCTCAAAATGATAAGATAATAATGTACATATTGAATTTACCATGTATCATATGGAAGGAACATGTCTAGGTAGATAAACCATTGAATCCACATCTATGTCCTAAGATGTATGATGTATATGCTGGAAACATCTAGAGACTAATAATAAAAGATCAACAATAAATCAAACACACACATAATGAAACTCGAAATAAATTCTAAATAGAATTATCTAAGTACACCAAAAACTAGGGGCATGTTCAAATTTTGAACAATCAAAGAGACATGACTTAGTAAAATGTCCCTAAAAGTAAGAATAACATATCTAATATTCAACATACAAAAAACAAGGACATATTAAAATGTAATAATAAAATAGAGGAACAAGCTTCACAAAATAGATTATATGAAAATGCTCAAATAGAAAGATAATAACAAGTAAATACACACAAGGAGGTGAATAAATCAAAGCATAAGAAACCAACACAATCATAACATAATATTCCCTGGATATATGCATTAAGTACATAACATATAAAGTACAATGAAAAATATATAATCATGGGTAAAGGCACGTGTAACTATATAATCTCAAACATGATAATGTAATGTGACCATAGAGTCAAATAACTTATATGTATCATGATCATAGAGGTGGATGCCCCCAATGTCTTGGTGACATGAGTAGAGGGAAAACCCAACATCCAAAAGTGGATAAATCCTGTATATGTGTTTTCCTAAAGGAAACTCAAAATATATGCGAAACATGTGTATATAGGAAATATTGACATTCCATATAAAAACATGGAACATATAACATATATGGTAAGAAGTTTATAGGATATGTAAATGTTGAACATATTTTTTGATTTTTTTGGTATTGTTAGAATATGTGAAATATTTTAGCCTTAATTTGGATCCTTTAAATTATTTTAATGATGGTTAGATAGTTTTAAATGGTACATGGCATTTTCCTCCCCATATTTTACATGTGAATTAGAGTAACCAATGTTATCATTTAGGATATGGATCAATTTTATTTCATGAGAAAAATAAATACCTTGCTGATTTTGGTTAATTTTTACTTCCATTTGATATAAAAAAAGAGTTCCCAATTTATATTCATATGGATAGGTATGTTGCATAACCCAAATCAATGTTTGAATAATTTTAGTACCATAATCAATTGGTTGTGTTATGTTTTCCAAGGAGTCTTTCCAACCTCCTTTACATCGTAAGTGTTTTAGGTCAAAACCAAGATGTTATAAGCATCTCATATTGAAAGTAATTTTTGTTTGTGTAGCATCAATATTGTTATGAAAAAAATAAAAATCACTCATGAATAATGTGATTGTTAAATCTTTTTGACATGGATGTTTTTTAGATTGTTCACCTTGTGATGTTTACATAGGATGTGGACCTTAGAATGGTACCATATTAAGCAAACTTTGTAGAGATCCCATATACAGATCAATAACTCCACATTTTTTTCATGATGTTAATTTTGTAATTCATCTCCCTCATTTATGTGAGGAATAAAACTTGGGTATTTAAAATGGGATATGTTAAGCTCCTTTGGATTGGTAAGTATGAATGAAACATATATATTCACATCATCATATAAAAGGGTCAATGACTCAAAATTTTTATGAAATGCTATTTATTTTAATAGATGAAAAAGACATACACTAAAAATTAATTGTAATTCTAAATCTAAAGGTATAAATATTATCTCATATGATATAATTTTGAATTGAATAGTATAATCATGAAAGGTATTCATCGTTGCATTGTTTTAAATTCTAAAAATATTTTAATGTAAGTTTTAGAACTTTATGGATATTAAAAGGCATGATAATGCATCTTATAATTGTTTAAAATTGGTTGAGGAACCTTTTGGTAGGCTATAGGACCAATTATGAGCCTCATCATAAATACTCATATGGAATACTTATATAAGTAATTTCTCATATTTTTCCCATTGACCCAATGAATGAACATAGTTAATCCTGTGGTTTAATGGGTCCTTATGACCATAAAATAAAGGTAATTTTTTTAGTTTGAAATCATGTGGTTAAGTATATTGGAGTATACATTGTGCAAGAGGTTTATTTTTGAATGACATAACATTTGAATTAGTATTATGGAAATCCAATTTCATTTGAAGTATAGAAAATTATTTTCAAATATTCCTAATAGTGTTAATTATATAAATAGTATAATCCATGGGAATGGAGGTGCTTGTTAGAGGTGTTATCATTGATTTTAATCCACCACCTCTTTTGAATCTATACATATGCATATCATCATCCTAATGGATAACAAGTACACATTATGTATCATTGAACTTAGGTTACTTTGGTAATGGTATTAGATCATTTAATTGTTGCACCTTTTGTATATCATTTGAAGATATTGTTTCATTAACCTTTTATATAGATATAATAATTGGTATTGGATGAAGGTTTTGTAAAGTGACTTATTTTGTTATTGTGAAGTTATTATGTAAAAATGTCATGATGTCTTGTTTAAAATTTCAATAAATTTTAATTTCAAATGATGATAAAAATAATCATCACCCTTGATAATGGAGATATATATTTTAAATGTGGGAATTATGGGGAATTTAATTTATTTATTTGAAGTGATATCCCCCTTATAAGTAATTTATAAATCAGTCATAATTTCCTTATGTATTTGTTGGAAATTTTAACGATCATATGAAGGGGATTATTGGTCATATATACCAAATTTTGTGTTATAATGTTAATGAAGGTAATGATTAAATGAGTTTCCTTGTTGTTGACTCAGATATTTTTATGAAAATTCGAAGCCTTGTTTATTTTTATTATATTTAAGAGATATAGGGTGGGTTATACCTTGATCATGTTTGACCAACCCTTGTGTTGTGTATCCATAGTTTATCAAATTTAAAAGGCCAAAATAATATGATGGTGGTGTATGAATTAGTGAAAAAGACTATTTATCTTTCTTAAGATTGATTAACTCATCTCCTGAAATGGTGAGAGCATGCCCCTGATTAGAGGGGTGGTAGCTACCACCATCCAAATATTTAAGATTAGATGATTTAGAATTTATAATAATAAAAGAGTAATAAATTTTTACCCCTTATTTTATATAATGCTAGATATTTTCATAATCATATCCATCAAAGCAATCAATATAATTCATGATAAGGGAGATAAACAACACAAAGTTTAGGGAAAAGTGGGTAAGAAACATATTATATAGTACACTTAGGGAAGAATCATGTTTAAATATTAGGTTTACCAAATTGTTAACCATAAAATTTAGATATGAGGAATATAGGGTTAAATGGGTATAAATAGACTAGGACGCAAATATGGTAGATTGTCTCTAAAGCATGCCAATTTTTTATGAAAATTAGATAGAAAATATACTTAATTTATTATTAAACTATACTAAAGATAGAAAGTACAACTTTTTTATATATTAAAAAAATAATTAAAATAAGATGATTATATATTTTTGATGATAATACAAATATGGATATATAAAAACATAAAATAGACTAAATTTAGACTCTACATTAGTAACCTGATTCTAGAAATTATACCTATGTAGCCACAAAGACTTGTGTCAAATTTATACTATTGAGTTGATGCTACAATATATCTCAAGCATAGGTGTATATTATTGAATAAATACTAAAATTAGATGCAACCATTGATATTCTCCTTGTTTCTATGTTTCCTTCACTCTAGTGCATTCATATATGGTTTCGAGACTATTGTTACTTTTCAAATAGCAAAACCCTAGTTCTTAATCCTCATAGTGGTAATGGGAAAAATGGGTTAATGGTCACAAGATGTTGATCTACCATAAAAAACCCTATATCCATGATTTTTACCTGAATATCCAATACTCCCAAGAGGGAATCATATTTATGTAGTTATCCCTTACATGTTAGCTTGTATGTGAATCATGTAATTTGTGATAATCAAGTAAAAAAATGACCTATGTTGTAGCATGGAAAATATATCTCTTGGGATGATAATTTTTTAATTATTTATTGTCTATGTGTTATCCCTATGAATGATATGGAAATAATATAAAATAAGGAATATTTTTTAACTTTAAGTCTTGATAAATAATTTTGGTAAGTTTCCTTATTAGTTGTTAAGTTTTTATAGGTCCTTACTAGGTGGTGAATGAATGAGTATTGATATTATATTTATACTAATATAATTGGATACCACACCTCATTAAATAACCTGGGATAACCCCTAGGATATGTTTCATTTTTAAAATGTATGACTTTAGGTAATTGGACACTTGAATCGATGTATGCATCTAGCTAGGATGAAGGTGTTCAAATAAGAAGAAAATAGACTCAATTCCATATCTTGTAGAAATGGAAGATAAGTAGGTTTATAAAATTATTGGAAATATATAATGTTTGAGTCATTACAATAACATTGGTCAGACTAAGATATAATCAATTATGCATTGGGAGATAGTGTATGCGAGCCTTTTGGTAATGGGGAAGGTATAAAAGTTAATGGTACATCCATGATATGTGTTTGATAATTTTATAATACTAAGGTGAAATATAATTTATAAATAGTGTCTAAAATACTAAAGCATATTAGGTAACTAAGAATTTAATTTGAAACCCTAAGAATATGAAACTAAGAAGGAAACCCAAAGGAAAAATCTAGGTGTTTGGGTACATTCAATAAATAAAATAGATTCACCAATATGTTTTATCAAATTTTACATTAATGGCTACTTAATATAGTAAAAAATAATTCTAATTGAAATTAAATGGGTAATAAAATAAGAATTCAATTGTGCATTTCCTTGAAAATAAATGTAAAAGTGTAATTAGCGTTTTTGACTAAAAAGTGCAAAGAAAGAATGAGCAACTTATTTGTTCAAAAAATACAAGGTTATGGATTATATATGAATTTTGTGGTTATTTTTTAACATATCATATGGATTTGAACAATGGTGTTTTGTTTCCTTGTCCTATTAGTGTGTTATTTTTTAATATATTCTTTCAACAAAATTTTTAACTAGGAACTTATGTGGATCTTATTGTAGTTGTTTTTTGGACTATCACTTATGTGTGATAATGAATTAAACCTATGTTTTTCACCTTAATTTATTTAAAAAAACCTATTGAATTACTATACACAAAATAAGCAAAGATAAAATGCAAAAGGGGGAAAAGAGGGAAGTGGGAATGGTCGAGTTGACCTGAAAACATATTAGAATCGATAATTGCATACACAAACCCAAAATAGGTACCTTGGGCTAGTTTAGTTCTCCATATAATGTGTGTTTTTTAATAGATCATCTACAATGTGAATATAAAGTATTTTTTCATATGTCCTCCTCTTGGTACAAACATATAATATAGATGTCATATGTATAAATTTTTGATAAATGCAAGTTAAAATCATTTAAATATAATATTCATAATTTATAACTAAAAATAAAACTAACTTAAAAATCAACTCAAAGAAGTGTAAAATGGTCATAAAAAGAGACCCAAAATAAATAAGCATTAAAAAAGGTTCTAAATTTTATGTTGGATAGGGTTGATCTTATGTACAGCCAATAAAATCAACCTAGTCCAAATAAGGAACTATTATCTAAAAAACTTAATGAAAGAGGCAAAATACCAAGGAGCCATGTGCCTAAGATGAGGAATGACATGGAAGAATAAAAAATTACATGAGTATAGTGAAATCAATGTGAAAGAGTGGCATAAAAATATATAGGACTAAAATAACATGAAATAATGGGATCTTGATTCAACATTAGATTTATAAATACAAAATTCAAAAAATACATAATACTTGTATTTTCTTGACAAATTTTGGTTAAAAAAAATATGGAATGTACAATAAATTATATCAATGAAAAAAAAAATATTAAAACAAATAATGTATACACCTATAATTAAGTGAACCATGGTTCCCATTGAAGTATTAGAGGATGAACTGATTGTTCCCCATGTTGAGTTCTACCATGTAAAACAATGGGGTGGTAATATTGCACCAAACCTCATGTAATTGATCTTGAACCTATAATGGGTACAATATTAGAAAGGTGGATCACCATACTAGGATCATATGTAAAGGTGGAACATAACATTAGGTTCACATGTAAAATGTGAAACCATATTTTAGGTCCATATGTAAATGTGGATCCACATATTAGGTTTTAATGTAAATGTGTAACCCCATGCTATGTTTGTATGTAAATATAAATGAAATTAATCAAATAGTTCTGAAAAAATTTAAATTCATAATGTTACCTTCATTACCACCATGAAAATATTAAAGTACACACATGAACAACATTCATGCCACAAAATCAGGTCTAATTATATAGATATTATACATAATTATATAAATATATATATCATTATAATATATAAATATAATAAATCATTCCATTTTATTTTTATAATATAATAATTATGCTCATTTGATATTTATAATTTGTCACTAATGTACCTATTGGAAATTTGGCTTGCCAAGGCCAAATGCCAACCCCTAAAACTAAAAACATTCCATGATATCCACTTAAGCCTCTAAATGATGCTATGCTAAGTCATGATGTCTCTTATTCAATCATTTAAGTCATTCAACACTATTGGAGATGCCATTGAGTCTACTTTTTATCACCATATGTTATTTATGTCTTGGGGGTCCTCAAGCAATGTGCTTGATCATCTTGATGTCATTAAATAATTTTTTTAAAGGGAGTATGTCTCAATGTCTCATCATTGTCACGTTTCAATTTGTGTCAAGTGTTGTTATGATGTTTGAGAATGTTTTGAGGTATTTTAAAAGGAATATAATTGATCTTATGATCTAAAAGAGCCTTAATGAAGATGGTGAAAAGGATAGCTAATGACTCATCATGACATTGTCAAGAATATTTGATATATGTAAGGTATGGCTGTGGTTACAAATTTTCAAGTGTAATAAAAATACATATAAGTGTATTTTAAACCTTTTATAAGGCCATAAAATTATCTTTATGACATTCAGTGGAAAATTTTCTTTGTGGAGCTATGTGGACTTTGTCTAAAAAGAAGGTTTTGGTTTTAAAATGGCAAAATTACACATCAAGAGGCCACTAAAACATCCATAATATCTATAAAAACCCTCATGATCATGACTTTACTTTGATTAAACAATTTCTTGCTATGGAAATATCTCCTCTATGAGTCTAAAGTGTAGTTTGGCTTCCAAAGAGAACCCATGTTTGAAATATGCCCCAATTTTGATCTCAAAAGTCATTAATTTTTAAATCTCCAATTGACTCATAATTTCCTGATATTACCCTAAATTTATCATTCCAAACTTAAAGTATGGATAAAATTCAAGAGAAAGGGTATTTTCATGTGTTTCATGCAAGATATATATACTTGTGCAAAATTTTATGTATAACAGAAGTCAACAATTTGAATTTGGATTCATGATAGGTGTTACATAGAATATTCATGGCATGAAGGTTCCATACAGACCCAAAACTAATCCTCAAACACCATAGAGCTTATTTCCAGCTTGAGAGAGCCTTTCAAGTTTTTAGATGATACGACCATGAGAGAAAATATGAAGATATATAATTTTGGGTAGAGGAATGGATATTAGAGATCTTCCATATGTTAGAACCAATTCTTAGTTTGTTTGTCTCTCCTTTATGAACAATCCTTTACAAGTTAAGGCACTCACATGTCTTCTTCATTTAGGCAAGCAACTAGTTTTTTGAGTTCTCTCCTCTCCTAAGGATGATGATAGAAGAATGTAAGTTTATGGAGATTTTAAGGAATATAATAAAGCTTCAAATATAATTGTATATCCTCATATTACATGTGTGATGTGTATAGAGCTGTAGAAGACAAATGAATTCCAAATCTATAGTTTACAAGCAATTTGTAGAGGTTGTACAATTTAGTGGTTGATCCATGAGTTTCAAGACTCTTTATGACATTATTTATATCTCTCATTCATGTCCATTTATTCTCCTTCATATTTATTACACATCATCATTACCCTATTTATAACCTTGAAATGGCTTATGATACTCTTAGGAGTAAAAGACCCTTTCAAGCCTTATATGCTCAAAAGCTATAATCAAGCTTATGTATGCCATGATCATAAATGAGTTATGATGAACATGTAGGAAAAATGGGACACTTCAATTTACCTCTATACATAATCCAAGGATTAAAAATGATCACTAAATATAGAATTATATTCAACACTTTCATAGAAGCCTTGGTAAGCTAATGATGATGAGTTTCTTCAGTGAAATCTCCACCTACAATAGTCTTATGAAACAAATATCTTGAGAAGGTAGATGAATTGTTTGGGGGTGTAAATCAAAGTTAAAGAATACTAGATGATACCACCTTATCAAATTAAATAAACTAATGAAACTCTGAAAAGTTCAAGCATTAATAGCTAAGACTATTGGAGAGAAGGCAACATTGCATTTCCCTTATTAGCAAAGATTAAGGTAAATTTATATTATTTAAGGTAATGGAAATTTTTTTATTATCATTAATATTCAAATATTTTATGGATTTTTGAGGTTTCTCCAAGAAAGGTGTGTAGTATGGAGAGTCAATGAGAGTCTTGGAATAGCTTTTGCCTCTTGAGGTCAACCTCCTACTTCTCATCAGTCTGTTCATATAGTATAATGACTATCTAAAATAGTCATCATGAGGTCACTTAAAAGTATGACATGAGAGTATATTAAAGGATAGGTTATGAGTGGAAGAAGGCTTATTATGTTCTATAATAAAATTCCAAATACTAAGTTATTATCATGAACTTGTCTTATGACATCCACGTTACATCAGGGTTTAGAGCCTCATGATGACTAAGTTTCTTTAAATGAGATCAAGGTTTAGAGTTTGGTAAAAATGAATAGTGAAACAGATCCAAATGAGTGATCAAATTTTAAAGTTTGAGTCTTTTCCAACTCACCTCATCACCTCATCAAAATATTATCTCATGCAAAGATCAATAGTCACCTATAACCATCTCCATGTCTGCTCAAGTACAATGGTGAAATTGAAATTGGAATATATAGTTATCAAGGTTAAGGAGAGTGAGTAATGTCTTCTAAAGAACATTAAGTGTAGAAGGACATCAAGAACATCTAAAAAGGTTTTTTATTACAATTTTATGGTATAATAGTACTTAGACAAATACCTAAAATAATATTCTAAATAGATGATAGTCAATTAAGAGAAAGGCAAGGTAAGTAATGGGATGAGGATTAAAAAATTAGACTTTTATACATTATACATGCTACTATGAAGAGATAATGGAAAATATTTAGGGGATAAGTTCACCTCAAAGATAAATACTCCTATTTTTTAACATTTCAACTCATTTTGACACCAAAATACCACCTACAACCATACTACCTTGGCTTAGATAGTGGTATAAACAAAAGGATGGATTCAATATAATCCATAGTGGAGGAGTATATGGAGGGTGAATAAACACGTTCAAAATATCATAAGAATTATTCAGCACTCTTATGAGGTATGATAGGTTGATTTAAGGTCTTATGAAATTAAATTAAACCATTTATAAATAAAGGAATGGTTAATTTCGTTATTGGAAGCTAACTCAATATATGTAGTCTAGGCAACCAATTTGACCCTTCATTATAAATGCTTAGATATTTCACCACAAGGATACTTGGACCAATGATCTCACAAGGATTTGAGGACCCCTATTTACTTAATATCCATGGAGGATTCAGTATGTTTTAGGTTCACATGTTTATGAACCATTTCTATGACTATAAATAGGTCTAGAATTCATACAAAAAGCTCATGGTCAACTTACACACACACACACACACACACACACACACACACATTAATGCACTCTTTACATGTGAACCAAATATTCTTAATAAATTTGAATGGTTATATGTAATAAGTATCTATGAAAATAAGTTTTGTTTTAGAGGTATGTACTTTATGAATGATCATTAAGATGATGGACCTCCAAAATCCTCCCTAAACCCTATTACATGCCAATTTTAAGAAAATAAAAGATTATTTCACCCATACACCCATTAATAATTTTATAAACACATTTATCATGAGTTAAACTCATAGAGGGTCTTGACCATGGTATTGTTTTGTACATAACTATATGGAGTTATCAATTATTAATTTTTTAAGGGAAAAAGTGTAGAAAGAGAGGTAAAATGTAGTGTAAGAAGATGATAATTATTGAATAATAAATTTTGAAACATTTTATACCTCCTCAAAGTATTGGTTTTTTAAAAACATGATTGTAAATGCCTATAAAACTATCTTCTAATCATCTAGTCTACCAAAGTGAAAGACAAGGTGACCTAGTCCCCTAGTATGGTAAGTTTGCATGTGTTTCTGAAAGACAAGGTGACCTAGTCCCCTAGTATGGTAAGTTTGCATGTGTTTCTTACTTAAGAAGGATTATAGAATGATGTATGATGTTTGTTTTGACTTTATACTCATATATTTATAATTTATCAAGGTTTAATCTAGGATTTCATATCCATCATGTACTAATAGTTAGGGTACTAGGCCTAATTAGCCTAAGAGATCTACTTGGTCAACAAGAGAAGCTAAACAATGGTGTAAAAACCTGATGAATCAAGTCAATTTATAGTTTAAATACATATATAACTAAACCTTAAATACCAATTCATGCATAATTGATCCTTAAGTAGATGATGAATGAGTTAATTGATCCTTAAGTAGCAATCAATGCATGTTATATGGTCTTAATGTAAGAAAGAGTCTTCTTTTGACTTAAGTATTATGCTAAAAATAAGGGTAAGTTTTTATAAAATTATGATGGCCCACCACTAAATTTTCAATCCAAAAAAATCACTCAAAGATCATTCAAGAGAACTAAACATGGAGAGATGTCTTTAGGACTATTTGTAGCTAGTTGTAACTAAAGTAATATTGAGTTAATTATAAATTGATAATCTTTTCTTCTCTCTTCCACACCATTATTATTTTTCTCTCCTAATTTTCCATATACTAAAGATTATAGGCCTTATTTTTGGATCCCTCACCTTGGTATGAAAAATCTTTTCCAGGTTTTATACTTGATAGACCTCTTGAACTACTGAATAAACTATTACATCTACTCTTTTCTTGGCTTATAGTGTGTTTAAGCTTGTTTAGATGTGTATAAGTGGTATAAATATTCCCTTATAATGTCCTTGTCACATCTATAATCTGATAATTTTTCTTATGTAGGTTTTGTAAAGTGTCAAGTTTGGTGGCCATGTTTGGAGTGTAATCTGGTTGAATGTGTCTCAAGATAGGCCTCTCTCCCTTCACCTCCAAGTTATAGTCATCCATAAATAAATTAATATGAAACATTGTTGCTTAATATTTTGGATATAATGATTTAATTAATTTATAATTCATTAATATTTTTATTATTAAAATACTAAGTAGATGAATCATTTAGGTGCATCACCATCACTAGTATAGATTTTCCCTTCAAGTCATTTTTCTAACTCTTTTCACCCCCAAATGAAAATAGTTTTAGGAAAATATTCAAATTTGATACATCAGAGGATATAGCCTCATAAAATATAGGTTTGGTTTCGTAATAGGTGGCCCACAACCTATACACCAATCCTATGTTAGCCTAAGTTTGAAGGAAAACTGAGCAATCTAATTCATAGGGTGTAACTTGGGTATTTAATAGTATGTATAAAATGTATACATATGCATTGTATATTAACCCAAAATATGTATCCTAAATTGATCCAATCTAGTAAAATGATCCAATATAAATCATATGATTCATGTAATCTATCCAAAAATTTAGATTATCTATGTATGGAAGCTTGAATCTCTATGATAAGCCCACTAGTATGGACCCATTTTGATGTGAGGGATGTAGCCTAAAAATTATTTGTCTAAAAATAAAAGATTTATATGTGTAATATTATATATAAATATATAATAACATAAATCATGTGTTAACACATGTATAAAATGTCATAATAGTATGAATATATCATCAAAGCATATATTGATCATGTATCATAAAGTATACAAACATCATGTAAATATGGATATAAAAAATAAAATTTTGGAACTATTAATCATAGATATAAGCATTGGAAAAAATAACACAAAATCAACTAGAAATCCTAGATGTATCCACTTATATGCACATAATTTCATGATCATGACACATACAATGGAATTAGAAAAATAGAGCTCAATGTCATAAAACAAAGATTCACACATAGTAAATTAAATGAGCATCAAATGCCATAATAAAAGTTTAATGTCACATAATGAGATATAAATCTCACATAATTAGAAATCAAAATTAGATAAAGTAAGAGAAACACACAATGTAATGTACACTCAAATATTATACCATTAAAAGTATAAATAATCATATGTGAAGGCATGGAATGAAACACACAATGGTCACACAATAGGTATAACATGCTACTACTTAATATATTTTAATTGAATGAGATAAAATTAATATATATTAAACTACTAAAATGCAAATACTATTATATAATGATATAATACTAAATTACATTATGCTAAAAAAATTTATTAAATTTGGAATTTTATAAAGAAATGGGCTTAAAGATATGCAAGCCTCCCTAAAAGATTTTTGATTATGACTATGTAGGTTGATTGTGATTAAAAATTACCTTAAAGGACCTATGTGTTTTTTATAATATAAGTTTATAAAAAGGGTGTAGATCCCGAGTACAAAAATACTAGGGGGCAACAAGATAGCCAAAGCCCACAAATAGTAGACTAAAAGCAAATAGGCAAAAGTTGAACAAAAACCATAAATAGACTATAAGACAACTATGATAGAAGCTCTATTTTTTAAAGAAGTCTGTCCATTCATCCTTAATAAAACTAAGAAGCTCCTCCTTATTAGTTTTTTTTCCTTCAATGTATTTTTCTTCATTTGGGGCCTCCTATAGAATCATCAGAGAAGAAGCGGCATGATGAATAACATTAAACTAAATAGTAGTCATCACTTTCATTTTTTATTGGAGCGAGTGAAACCCTTTTTTAACTTCTTACAACTCCATTTTAATCTAACTATTATCATCACAAGTGTCCTTAGATTCATACTTATTTTAGTTATATGTGAAGTCATTCAATTCTTTGGAATGACTGACTCCCTCCTTGTCAATCTACTGATATGAATTAGGCCTAGCTTTTGAAATACTTGATTCCTCCCTTGAATCTAAATTAGAGGAATAATCCATAAATTTCACCAAAGGGGTTTTTCCCCCTACCAGTCTACTAGACCTTTTGGTATTTGAATTTTTATTCATGAGACTTTGAGGTTTAATTCTAGACCCTTTATCTACATCCACCTCCTCTTGTGCTTAGGTCACAAGGTGTTCTTTATCCATAGCCAATTTTGGGAGATCTTTTCCCACCACTTTTTAAGTCTTTTTCTTGCCCATATTTTTATTCGTGGCATCCTTTCGATGGAGAACTTTCATCTTTTTGTTGATACAAATATAAGGACTAGTTTTTAGCTCACACATCCCTTTCACAACCAAGGATTGAGAAGGATCTGGGGGTCTATGCTTAGCTAAAACTAGGAATAGATAGCTAGAACCTAATAAGAGAGGGGAATAGCCATATTTATTAAGGGGAGATCTCTAAGTGACAATGTATTATTACATGGGAAGGGACCCATAGGGGCCCATAGAGGCCAAATCTAACACTCAATGAAATATGGTCATTTGAGTCACTTATAAGGGATTCATAAATTACAATGGCCTTTAAGGGTTTAAAAGGACATAATTCCAAGTGAAAGTGATAAAGTATAACAATAATACCTTGGTGGAGTGGAATGGAGGAAGTAGTAGGGTTGATAGCATCAACATTTTTGAAAATTTTGATAGAAGTCTTTAGGGATAAAAAAAGGAAGAAATTAAATTTGACAAGTAACTTGTGGTGAAAGTGATTAATAAGAGCAAAATGGTAATGATAGAAACACTTAAAATGACCCTCAAGGGTGAAATACTTCATGATAGTAAAGCATAGCTTAGCCCAAGGATAATTCAAAATTTATTTATCAAAATCTCCCTATAATTTCACTAGAGACTCCTCTTATCTAAATAATCTTTTCATCCCCATTGGGTCTTGGACTTTGTCAAGTATCTTCAATATTCTACCCTTGCAGTGTAATCCCATGGCCTTCAATATAGAATTTATGGTCCTCATCCTAGATAAAGGCAAACTAGGTATAGTTATTCTCATCATATCCATATGGACCTATATGTTATGTCACTTCTCATAAAATAATTTAAAAAATTGTTTAGATAAGGTTGTATAAGGAGGATAGACTCATATTATTTCCTTGTCTACTAACTAAATCCATGTCATAATTTAATCTATATCTAGTTTATTGATTTAGATTGGCCTAACCACTTGTGGGGGTTTCCTATTTTTATTTAGGAGATGAATAAATGCATGAAAGTCATATAAAATATAAAATCATAGTCTTTTACAAAAACAAAATATAAAATCAAATTTAAATGTGTCAAATGGATAAGAGGAATAACTGATATATCATTAAAAACCTTACATAATCTAAGATTTTACAACATAGCCCAAATGGTCCTAAGTTTGATGTATTTATCCATCATAAGGTGATTTTGTGATCCATGATTTTGAAAGTATGTGACTATAGATATAATATTGATTTAAACTATTGATAATGAATGCCCTTGACCTACAATAAAAAATATTTAGACTTGGATTCTAATTTTTAGAATGTACCATAATTTTAATTGGGAGAAATAGTGTTATTTTACTTAGTGTGTAGTTTAATTACCAAGTGATTAATCTATGCATTTGTATAAATCTTTATGTTATTATATGGTATATTATTTACAATATTCTTATTATCTAAATTTACAAAATGCACATAAGAGTCATTTTTAAATGACTCAATTCAAAATATTAATCATTAAAGTATTGGAGATAAGGCCATATTAGTAGACAAGCTACAGTGTAACCATGTGTTGGAGAGTTGTCAATGATGTCATGGTGTCCTAGTGAGTGGATGAAATCCTTTCATACCCTACGTAGTAATGACAAAGTGTGCAATGTGCTTGTATTATTTTTCTTAAAGGGGGCTTGGTTGATCTTCAATTTTGGAATGATTAGAGATGTTCATGGATGAGTATGGTGATTGGAGAACATGTCAGAGGTCCTTGAGATGTTATCTATGCTTTGATATCTTATGTGCATAAGTATATTCCATCTAGTGGTCCATAGTTTTCCTCTAGATAGTTTTGGTCTAGTAGTAGAAAATCTAAGTAGGTAGTTTGTTGATGTCACCATTATCATGTGGGAATGAGTTAAGGGGAATTGGTCATATGGTTATGATAAAATTAGTCCCTAGTTGATATGTACTAGATATAAAGTCATGTTTAGAATCATCGTTAAAGATATATGGTTAAAAATTTGGGCTCCCAAGCATTTTGACAATGTCTTCTCATACTTAGCCAAATTTTTAAAGTGGCAAGAAATGCCAAATAAACATTTTGATGGTGGAATATCTCACACATGTGGACATTTTAGGAGAAGGTGATCATAAGGGTTTGATCATTTTTCTACCTAGTTTCTTTATGCTAATTTTTAGATAATGCTACAAAGTACATCAAAAGATATGCATATACAAAGTTGGGTTCCCAGGTAGTTTGATTGTGTTTTCCCATACTTAGCCAATTTTGAAATGTGGCAAGAGCTGAGTGAACATTTTTATGGTGTAATATATTTCACATGTGAAGGTTTCAATAGAAACTGATCATATGGTTTTTTTCAATTTTAAGCATAGTTGATATGCATTAAATTAGAAATCATGCACCAAAGAACGATAAATGTTATGTAGAATAAAAATTGGTCTCCTAAACAAATTCTAAGCATAGTTGGATCTGTGACATAAAATTTTGAGAAGGCATTTTAATGATTATATATCTTTCATGAATGAATGTTTCAAGAGTAGTTTGATTCATTATTGGATTACTCTTGAAAGGAGAACACATGGTGAAATTTGTGGGACATGAGATTGATTTAGTAAAAAATTATGACTATCCAAATTTGGCCTTCTAGGCATGTTTAAAGGGTCCCCATACTTAGTCATTTCTACATAAATGAAAGATTATATAAGATCGTTGATGCATGTTGATCTTTAAGTCAAGAATCAATGATATGAAGAAAGGTGCATGATTTTTAAAAACTAAACAAAGGTACATGATAAGGATCTAACAACAAGTATGTTTTCATATTGATTAATCGAGTAGTATGAGCTACATGATAAAGACCTAACTAATCTATAGAGATTCATAGAGTGCATTGAGTCAAAATTTATATATTTCATGAGATGAGGTCAAAGTGATAGAGGTTTAATGTTTGAACATTAGTGCCTATGTGTTCAATATCAAACAAGATCAATGGTGCATATTAGATCTGAGCTGAGAGGACACGAGATGTGAGCATTGTGTTCAAAGTTTAACTTTGACCATTTGAATTCAAATATTTGAATTTAAGATAGGGAATAATTAGAGCTTTATATTTTGTCCATATCTTCTAATAAAATTTGAATTTGTTGGTGCTCTAAAAATCAAATATAAAGAGGACTCCATAACACATATAATTAACATAAATTAAATATTTGGAAGTGTCTACAATCAAATATATTAATGTTCAAAGGTTACTATGTTCATGTTTGTTCTGTAAGTAACTAGAGTATGATATTTATGCTCATTTTGATATTATTTTGATGTCTCATATTTAATTTTATATTTGGGAGTGTTGTAGACTCCATGAGGATGCTCTTTGAGTATTTTGGAAGTGTGAACAATATATCTTGAGTAAGAAAAATGCTTAAGAAGTTGATTGTATATTAGGTAATGGGTTCCTGCATGTAAGTTCTCTGATTGAGCATACACAAATGTGAGTAAAGATAACTTTGATCGTCTGAGGATGTCAAAGGGGACATAAGGAGTAGCCTCATACTTTTTTAAGGGTTTGTATGTTCTTAGTTTGTTTGATGATTGCACTTAATGGGTGAATAGGTCTCCATGAAACTTATAAGAGATAAAAAGGTCGTATTAAAAGGTGTAAATACTTAAGGGTAACCCAGAGATGTTATCATTGCATATTGATCTATAGAGATCCATGGAGCATGTTGACTCAACATTTCAAAATTTCATGAGATGAGGTTAAAGTGATAGATGTTTAACATTTAATCATTGACACCTATGTGTTAAGGATTGAACAAGAGTGATGGTGCATATTCAATCTGAGCTAAGAGGACATTAGATGTGAGCATTGTGTTCAAAGTTTAACTATGAACATTTGAATTCAAATATTTTAATTTAACATAGGAAAAAATTAGAGCTTTGTATTTTATCCATATCTTCTGATAGAACTCAAAATTTTTAGTGCTATAAAAATCAAAGATAAAGAGGACTCCATAACACATCTAATGAACCTAGTTTAAAGATCTGAAAGTGTGTATAATTAGAGATATTAATTTTAAAAGTTGACTCTATGTTCATGCTTATTTTTCAAGTGACTAGATAAGGATATTTGAGCTTATTTTGATGTTTTTTTGATGTCTCATGTTGACTTTTCTATTTGTGATTAGTTTAAAGGTGTGATAAATCTATTTTGAGTATGAATAATGATTAATAAGTTTATTTTATGTTCGATAATGGTGTTCCTATGTATAAGGTGTCTGATTGAGAAAATTTAAAGGTGAGAAAAGATGATTGTGATCATTTGGGGATATCAAATGGGACATAAGGAGTCATGTTGACTTTTCTATTTGGGAGTGTTGTAGACTCCATGAGGATGCTCTATGATTAGTTTAAAGGTGTGATCAATCTATTTTGAGTATGAATAATGCTTAAGAAGTTGATTGTATGTTTGGTAATGGTGTTGCTATGTATAAGGTCTCTGATTGAGAAAATTTAAAGGTGATAAAAGATTATTGTGATCATTTGGGGATATCAAATGGGAGATAAGGAGTCGACCAATGATTTTAGAAGTGTTCCTATGTTCTTAGTTTGTTTTATGATTGTGCTTAATGGGTGAATATGTTTCCATGAGACCTATAAGAGCTACAAGGGCCTTATTAAAAGGTGTAGATGCGTAAGGGTAACCGATAGATGTTATGGATGACCTATGAAGATTGTATCAAGTTGTCTCTTTATGAGAGAAATTTATTAAGGGATAAGGCATGCCTAATGGTTAACCAAGGTGTTTATTATCAATATTGATATATAAATAGTGGATCCAAGGATGATGGTTTCTAGTTTTTAATGGTGGAAGACTTATGATAAAGTGCAAGGTATATGTGAGATTTATGGAGAAAAGGAAAGTGAGAGTACCCATCTATTGGTTTGATGATCATAGAAGATTAAGGACTATATGTATGATATATAGATCATGTTTATAGTGATATTTTAGTATCCTAATAGTTTAAAGTTGTGTGAAGAGATCTGAGTGTGCATATGAGGATTGTTTGAGTGAATAAGGAGAGAGAATTTAACATGCCTATGTGAGAGGAATGTTTGAGTTAGAGAGATTTTATGTAGTTTTTAGATAATCAATAGGTCCATCACCAGGTGTTAAAGGCATCAATTTTAAGTTAATAATATTCTTTTTAAGGAGGGTTTAGAGGCCTTGATCTTACTTAGGTGTAGTTACTCCTTGTGAAATAGGGTTTCAATAAAGACCTTTGGTAAAAAAGAATTGACCAATGTTGTAGGTCAAAAAGACTTGATCAAATAAGTGGTTAGAAGGACTTGATCATCTTAGGGGTAGGTTCTCCTTGTGAAATTATTTTTTCACTAATGGCCTTAGGTTACAAGGACTTGACCAAGGTTTCTAATCAGTAGGACTTGATCGGTCTCTTATTTTTTATCATATTATGGGATAGTATTCTGTGTTTATAGGATTGAGACTGGGTTTCATTCCAAAAAAGGGTCTCCCACATTGATCTTGTGTTTTCTATGTGATCTTGGATTGTGTTCATTATTCACTATTATGAATGATATGTATGCTTCATGAATGATTTTATTGAATGCTTATGTATTTTTAAGGGTTTGGAAATTAAATTGGATTATTTTCCAATACTAATTCAACCCATCATATTAATGTATTGTACGTCCAAATTTTTTTATCAAAGTGAGGTCTTTTAGTAAAGGCTTGATAGATTAAAGGTGATCCAAGGTATAATAACTAGTCAGAATGTGCAAGGTGTTATCTCTATTAAGAAAACATCGATGTTCAATAGATCCAATTATGCATTTTGGAGTGTTAGGATGAAGACATACATTATGTCCCTAGGTTTTGATGTATGCCAATCTATTTTAGATGGTTATGTTGCTCCTACTATTCCTCCATCTAGTGTTGTAGATAAGAAGATATTTGAGAACAACTCTAAGGTAATGAATACCATCAATTATGGTCTTAATGAAAATGAGTTAACCAAAGTAATTCATTGCACATTTTCCAAGTAAATATGGGATAAATTTAATACTATTTTTGAAGGAGATTCAAAGGTTAAGTTAGAAAAGTTGTAGACTCATCGAAGATAATTTTAAGAGCCTCAAAATGAAAGAAGAATATTATATGGAATCCTTTTTGTATAGATTTGGTGAGATTGTAAGCACCATCAAAGGTCTTAGAGAGAAACTTGAAGAGGCTAATTTAGTGAAATTGGTATTAAGGTCTCTATCACTCAATTTTGATCCAAAAGTATCTACTATAGAAGAAATTTATGATCTTACTTAATTGAATATGGATAAATTTCATGTCACCCATACTACATATGAGATGAGATTAAATGATGATATACTACGAAAAAAGGAAGCAACATTGAAAATAGAGATGAATCCAAAAGGAAAATTCCAAGGTAAGACACCCCAAGAATATGACATTTTGTATATTGATGAGGATAAACTAATTGATTTATTTACAAGGAAATTAAAAACATGTTTAAGAAAGTATAAGGCTAAGATTCCTTTCAAATTATTCAACTGTGGAGAGGTAGGATATTTTACTAATAAGTGCCTCATAAATACAAGAAGGATGTTGATGAAGAGCATGATCAAGGTCATGATAATGGAAAGAGATAATTTAGGTTTGATAAAAGCAAAAATGGATTCAAAAGGTTTAAAAATAAGAATTAATTCAAAGACAAGAAGGATCTATACACCAAAGAAGATTGAAACTCATCAGATGAGTGTGAAGATAGTGACTCAAAATATGTTCATGAATATGATGGTCCTTTTGAAGATGAATCTCTATTCATGGATAAGGAATGAAGTCACTCACATCATAAGGAGTCTTCTTGGAGTGATTCAAATAATGATGAAGATGAGGTAGACTGTGAGATTATTATTATGAATGCTATTGAAGAACTAAAGATTGAGAAAAATATCAATAAGAAGATGAAATCTAATCTCAAGGACTTTGAGGAGAAATTCAGTGTGTTTGAGGCAAGAATGGATGAAGATTCCAAGGAGAATGAAGGTATGGTCAAGCATCTTAGTTGTAAATTAGAAATTTTATCTACAAGCCTAAAATCTAAAGAAGATGAATGTAAAAGGTATGTATTTGAAAATGAGTAATTGAAATATAAGTTAGAGAAGGTATCTAGTAAGGTAATATCATTTGTGAGATTTGAAAAGAACTCAAGTTATCTAGACAACATTTTTAATGATCAAAAGCATGCAAGTGATAAGACTTATTTTGGATACAAAGAAGAACCAATGACTACAACTCAAGATAAGATGAAGACTAATGTGAACCAGGGCAATAAACCTTTGAATATAAATCATCAAACAAGGAATGATGGTATAAATAGATTAAAGATGAATCATATTAGACAACCAACTATTATAAGGTATGTAAATTTCAATGTTTACTATTATACTTGTAATCATTTTGGGCATATAGCTAGAGAATTTAGAATACCTATTAAAAATGAGTATTTATCAGACTATGATGGGGGTCATCAGTTAAAAGTATTAATAAAGGTTAAGTTATTAAATTATCTTAATGAAGGACACTTTGCTAAGCATTATCCATATAAGGAAAGGTAAGGTGAGTCTTCTTAAAAAATAATAGTTTTCTTTAGTTGTCATGATATTGGACACATTGATAGTTTTTTTCCCAAACAAGGCAGGACAAGCTAAGTTCCCTTTAAGAAATGTTGAGTGATATAATTGTTTTGACATAGGACACATTGCAATATTATATCCAAATATGGAGAGGAAGAAGTATATTCTTGAAAAAAGTATGGTATGTTTCAATTGAGAACAAATAGGCCACATTGATAAGTTCTATAAGAAAAGGCCTACAAGCTAGAAAAGGTTCAATTAGGCTCCAAATATACAAGTAAGAAGGTAGGTTAGAAACCAAAGGTGATAAGTATGAATAATGATGATTATATAGGTCCAAGTAATATATTTTCTATGGTGGAAAATGTTTCAAAAGTTGAAGAGTCCTAAGAGACCTCATTGTCTACTCATGTTGAGAATGAAGAGACTAAGCTCAAAGAAAAGAGCAAGGTACTAGTTGAGGCTAGTTATGAGGTAATTATGGATCTAAGTGAACATCCTATTGTTGTTAAGAAAGATTCATAAAAATAACATAAATTTTCTATATGTAGTGATGAGGTTCCAGGATGTAAGGAAGATTATTCAGATGAAGAGGTATGTCATGAATCTATGATGTCTCCATCTTTTGATAATCCAATCATAGAAGAAAAGGAGAATGCTGTAGTAGTTGAGGAAGTTGTTTCTTTAACCAAAGAAGAAGCACTATAACTATCAATTGAGCAAGGAGGAGAAGGAATATTAGGAAATTTTTTTATTTTAGAGCATTGAGGTATATAGGATACCTCTATCTATGCTTCTTAAAATACTCATTTTAGGTGGAGAAGAAAGTGTTGTTGTGCTGTTTTTAGTTCAAATAATTTATAGGGTCAGTTTGAAGGTTACCAGATGGCAAGGGAATATTTGTGATTTTTCAATATTATCTTTTTGCATAGAAAGGTCTGTTGGCCTTATTTTAGCATGCTCTAGGTGGTTTTGTGATTTGAAGGTATGTTGAAGTTTTTTTAGATATTTTTTTTAGCTCTGAGGTTTCCCAGTTTATGCTTAAGAGCTTGCAGGTCCTAAAATGGGTTATAAGAAGTCAAGGTTACCAATGGTGTGGAATCTCAAATCTTGGTCTTGAAGTGTGTAATGGTTATCTCTAGGTACAAAAATAGTTTCATAGGTGGACATTGACTAGAAGGTGTTGTGTTGACCTTATTTGTTTTAAAATTATAGGGTTTTGGCTCTTTATAAAAATGATCTACCTTATGAGTTAACATTTGAAGCTACTTAATATGTTGAATGGGCTAAATGGGTTATGAAATCAAGCTTCGTAAATATTTGAAGGTTTGTGGTTATCAAGTTATTCATGTTTTTGTCAAGATGGAAGCCTAATTAGGTAGTACATTTTTGAAGGAAGTTTGTTTCAAAAGATGGTCTAGTTGTTATAATTTGGTGAGCTAAAGGGGCATATGAGAGTACTCTAGATATGGCATTTGATGTCTTGAAGTTATGTCTATAGAAAGTTTTGGGCTCTACAAGTTACAAGTAAGGCTATAAGGAGTCTAGGCAAGCGTAGTCTTGAAGATGTAATTTTTGTTTAGATTCTCCAAAAAGAGAAAGGAATAAGTATTTCAAGATATGTTCTTAGGTTTTTTTAATGTATGTTTCCTATTTTGTATAGTGAAGATGTAAAATTTGTGGTCATGGAAGTTTCATGAGGAATAAGTCTAGTAAGCTTACATGGTAGTTCCTAATGGTGTGTGGAGATATGAAGATGCTCAAGTGATGCAATCACTTAGAGTAATTAGGGAGAGTCCTTCTTAGATGTTTCCTACTAAGTTCCATGATATTATAGTGGTTTTTGTGTGTTTTACCTTCATTAGTTGATGTGTTTGTGAATAAGAGTGTTATCATAGAGCAAGAAGAAGTTTATCAAGGAAAGATAAGGTAGGCTCAAGGTAAGGGGGAGTTTGCATCATCTTTTTAAGATGGCCCTCTATTATTTATTATAGTTATAGTTCCTCAAGATTAGTTGGTTCCCACTTTATCATTGTGTCAAAGGGGTATAATGTTACTATTGTAGGAGTACTTGAAGAGAGAATAGGTGAGGTGTATAGTGCTATATATGATGTTTTTTGACATAAATGACAAAAGGGGATATTTTTGGAGAGTTGTCATTGATGTCATGGAGGTGTCATAGTGAGTGGATGAAGTATTTTGATATCCTAAGTAGTAATGATTACGTGTGTAATGTGCTTGTCCTAGTGTGCTTAAATGAGGCTAGGTTGATCTTCAGTTTTGGCATAATTAGATATGTTAAATGATGAGTATGGTGATTAGATCATGTGAAATAGCTCCCTAAGATGTTATCTATGCTTTGAGAGCTTGTGTGCATGAGTGGATTTCATCTGGTAGTCCATAGTTCCCATCTAGATAGTTTGGGTCTAGTGGAAGAAAATTTGAGAAAGCAATTTATTGATGTCACCATTGCCATATGGGAATGATTCAAGGGGTGTTGGTCATATGTTTGTGATAAAACTAGTCCATAGTTGATATGCATCAGATCTCAAGTCATGCATCTAATCATAGTCAAAGACATATGGGTGTAATTTGGTCTCTTAGGCATTTTGAAAATGTTTTCCCATACTTAGCCTGATTTGCAAAGTGGCAAGAGAAGTTGAGTAAGAATTTTGATTATGGCATATCTTGCATATGAGGAAATTTAAAGATAAGGTGATCATATGGGTTTCTTCATTTTTGTTCCTAGTTTCTTCATACTAATATTCAGATCATGACACAAAGTGCATCAAAATTTATGCATATGCAAAGTTGGGTTCTGAGGCAGTTTGACTATGTTTTCCCATACTTAGCCAATTTTACAATGTGGAAACAAGATCTAAGTGATAATTTTGATGGTGTAATATCTTACATGTGTGAATTTTTCAAGTTAAACTAATCATATGGGTTTGTTTAGTTTTGAACATAGTTGAATTATGTTAAATTTGAGATCATGGACTAAAGTATGACAAAAGTTATGTAGGAGTAAATTTGGTATCCTAGATAAATTCTAATCATAGTTATCTCTCTAATAGAATATTTTTAGAAGGCATTTCAATGGTGATATATCTTTCATGCACAAAGGTTTTAGGATTAGTTTCATACATGGTTGGATTCCTCTTTAAAAGGAAAACATATAGTATAATTTGAAGGATATGAGATTGATTGAGGCAAAAGTTATGACTATCCAAAGTTAGCCTTATAGGAATGTTGAAAGGGTCCCCATACTTAATCATTTATGCATAAATTAAATCTTGTGCAAGATTAATGGTGTGAATTTCTCAAATAATTCAAGAAGTAGTAAGATGAGGATAGGTGTATAGTGTTTAATAACTGAGCAAAGATACAAGATAAGGATATAATGGTGAGAAAGTATCCATATAGATTGATTGAATGTTGTGAGATACATGATAAATACCTAGCTAATCTACAAAGATCGATGGAAAATGTTGATTCAAAATTTCAAAATTGCATGAGATGAGGTCAAAGTGATAGAGGTTTAACATTTGAGCATTTCCACCTATGTGTTAAAGATCGAACAAGATCGATAGTGTGTATTTAATCTAAGATAAGAGGACATGAGATGCAAGCATTGTGTTCAAAGTTTAACTGTGACTGTTTGAATTCAAATATCTAAATTTAACATAGGAAAGAATTGGAGCTTTGTATTTTATCTAAATATTTTGATAGAAGTCAAATTTGTTGGTGTTGTAAAAATCAAAGATGAAGAGGACTCCATGACACATCTAATGAACCTGATTTAAAGATATAGAAGTTTGTACAATCAAATATATTAATGCTCAAACTTGACTATGTGTTCATGCTTATTTAGCAAGTCACCAGAGATGGATATTTGATCTCATTTTGATGTTGTTTTGATGTCTCATGTTAAATTTTCTATTTGGGAGTGTTGTAAACTCCATGTGGATGCTTTTTGAGTATTTTAAAGGTGTGATCAATCTATTTTGAGTATGAATAATGATTAATAAGTTTATTTTATGTTTGATAATGGCATTCTTTTGTATAAGGTCTCTGATTAAGCATATCTATAAGTGAGCAAAGATCATTTTGATCATTTGGGGATGTCAAATGCGACATAAGGAGTGGACCCATTCTTTTAGAAGTGTTCTTATGTTCTTAGTTTATTCCATGATTGTGCTTTATGGGTGAATAGGTCTCTATGAGACCTATAAGAGCTACAGGGGCCTTATTAAAAGGTGTAGTTGCTTAATGGTAACACATAGATGCTATGGATAACCTATGAAGATTGTATCAAGCCGTGTCTTTATGTGAGAGATTTATTAAGGGTTAAGTTATACCTAATGGATAACCAAGGTGTTTATTATCAAGATTGATATATAAATAGTGGAACCAAAGATGATGGTTTCTAGTTTTTAATAGTGGAAGACTTGTGATAAAGTGAGAGGTATATGTGATATTTATGGAGAAAAGGAGAATGAGAGTGAATAGTTATTACATTGATCATCATAAAAGATTAAGGACTATGTGTATGATCTATAGATCATGTTTTTGGTGATAGTTTAGTGTTTTTATAGTTGTAATTTGTGCAAAGAGATTTGAGTGTGCATATGAGGACTATTTGAGTGTAGAAGGAGAGAGATTGGGGCATGCCTATGTGAATGGTTCATATGAGTTAGAGAGAGAGTTTTTGAAATTATTAGATAATAAAGAGGTCCATAATTAGGTATTAAAGACATCAGTTATAAGGTGGAATTAATTTTTTCAAGTAGGGTAAAAGGACTTGATCTTCTTTAGGGTTAGTTATTCCTTGTGAAATAGGGTTTCACGATAGACCTTTGGTTAGAAGGACTTAAGCAAGGTTATGTTGATGCCTACATGTGTACCATAATTGCTTAGATTGTTTAATAAACACTTCTCATTTTTGAATTCTTAAGAATCTAATGCATGAGTTTATTTTTGGGATAATCCTATTATCTATTGGTAGAATAAAGGCAAAAAATTTTTTATTATTTCATAATATTTATATTAAATGGTTTTGGGAGACACCAAGGCCAAATAGAAAATTTATGTAAAGTAAGTAGTATATTATGCTAATAATAGTGAATTATATTTAGGAACTAATCTAAGATGGATATTTACAATGAAAAGCTAAACTAAAGTGATATGGTTAAAACAGAAGCAAAAGGAAGGGTAGGGTAGAAAGAAAAATGTTACTAGTCTCATTTCACACATTATGATAAATCTTATATTTCATAAAGATATATACTTAAATGATGTATGAAGTAAAAAAAATTAATCTCAAATCAAAACATACATCAGGCAAGATTCTAGGGAAGGTATGAAATGATGTAAATAGGAATCATACTTACTTTAAAGATTCACTCCTACAAGAAAAAAACCTTAGCCCTAATCTAAAATAAATGAAACAAATGAAATTATCCTAAGAACCTTCAAATAATCTAGCATTGGTACAAATTATCAATTTTGCACTCAAGATACACATCTGGAATCCATATGAACCATTTAAATTTGAAAGTGAAATAAGACAACTGAGAGAGAAACCACATATCACTTCCTACAAGCAAATACTAGACAAAATTTACATAATTCCTTGCGTATATTAACTGCACAAAGTTTACAATGTAATTTGGTTCTAGGAAATCCCTCCCATTTATAAAATTGATAATTCTCCTTTTATAGGATCAAATCAAGCATATTGATCAGTCCTAATCCAATTACATTTGAACAGGTGTATAAGATAGGTGTCCTTTCAAATTTTATAGAAAAAATGATATTTTCTAGTGAACTAACCTATATGCAATATGTGCTCTTACAAATTAAACATGTTTACATAAAAGAATATCCTATTTTGAAATATCATACAATGTTGGTTACAATAGGAAAATTCTTATTTCACCTAACTTAGGACCTACTGGCTGATGATGTTCTCTATAATTATTCTAAGGTCTTCATTGTTCTTAAATGCTACCCCGTACAGGTGTGGTCCCATCTTTGAGGTTCTCAAATATAAATAGTGCTCTAATGGACAATAGATTGATTACTTTACACTGATAACAATTCAATCTCTCCTTTACATTATCAGGTGTATAGGGTCTCTAATTTGACCCATTGCCCTCATATAGATTTGACATGGCATTTCAATGTTGTCCTAGGTCATTCTATTCATCACTATCTAAAAATGACCAATTCCTTTTAAAATATAGATCTAAGTTTACTATATTAAAATTGATATCCTCATGACCATCATTTGACATCTATAGGAATGTCTTTTATGATCGTGTGGCCATCAAATTTAAACACATTATTGAGGTTATTTACTATGTTAAGGTTGATGTCCTTTTGAATGTCATTTAACATCCATGGGAACATCATTGACATCCATGTAAACATCATCGATGATTTTGTGATTATCAATTTTAACAAAGTTATGGGGACTATCTACTAATCCTATCACTTATCATCATTCAGTTCATACTACACTCTATATGTATCATGTGTCAACTATTTAGTGATTTTGGGATCTTTGGTTATGGCACTTGGTAGTCAGTATTAGCTAATATTATTTCACCATGTGGTGTTCTTACATTAACTTGGAGCTTCATTTTAAAGTCTTTGACTTGATACACTCCATTCAATCAAGATATGTACACTACAACACATATTGTTGATCTATATATGGTGTTTACTATTTAAAATGGGGTCCACTGCTTTAATTTTCAATCATTGATCTCACTCCATTTAATCTAGGTCATCTACTTAAATGTGTGTCATAGATTGGGACCCGAGTAGTTGAATGTGATTGGTCCTTATAGTTTATAAGATATCAAGTTAGACTCTAGATCATGTTCAAAGGACTTAGGATAAAAAGGGTTAAGTTGTTTATAAATTATACAAGACCTCATGAATTTAAAATAGACTCAACATAAATTTGGACCATGGTTTTATTTTTATTATTAAATATAAATACTTTAGTCTGAGGTTTAAGTTAAATTTACAACATATAAAAACGGACCTTGAGCATTAAAAAAAGACCAAGCCTAAGGATTTTAACCTAATATTTTTAGTCTAGGATAAATATAAAAAATTACTCTATGGAATATGCTTTAGCATAAGGTATTAACCTAAGTTTTCATTGTATAAATAAATATGATGGAACTTTGGGATAAGGCCTTAGGCTAAGTAATAAAAATGACCCTAATTTTTAATTGGAACATGCTAAGATAAAAGGGACCATGCAATATAAAAATAGACCAAGCATAGGATTTTTAGCCTAAGGTTTGGTTGTGTAAAAAAACATAACCAAGATTTAGGATAAAAATTAAACTAAGACCATGGTATTATTAATTTTTTCTTCCTTAAACTTAAATAAAAGGCTCATGCCAAATCTAAATTTAAGCTAAAAGGTTCAAGTAAAACATTAATCTAAGATTTCAAAAACCTGAATTCAATTAATTAATTATAAATCAAGGTTAATAAATTATAAATTTAACATTTAATCACAAAAAACCCTAAGCATGGCCAACCCAAAATGGGATCCATTAAACTTAACCTAAAACACAAATATTTGGCGTTAGCACTTCATATAAGATTAAAGCAAAATAATGAACAAATAGATCAACCAGACCATGGTGTGGATGATATTTAAATAAAAATAATGTCAATCATGCTAATGATACTCTAACTAAGTGTATTTTAATCTCAAGGAACAAATTTACATAATTTGACACATGGGTCCCTATTTTTTAGAAATGGGGGTATGTTGACCTTAACAAATGGAGACTTTTGAGGGAACATAGCAATATTTTAGAATTCAAACACTTTGGTTCAAAATAATAATTTAATCTATTTATTCCATTAAATTAGGCACCATTATTAAGATCAATTCATTGTTAAAAAAATATTACATATGTAGAATTAGGATCAAACATCAAAACTCAGTCATCTTGTGTGTGTGATTTAATTCCACTTACTAAATTCCAAAGGATTTAGAGAATAACTTCCAAGTTCATAGCTTTAATCATTGACTTTCATCATGTTTTAATACACATTAAGACCCATGCTTTAGCTTAGGGAAGGTTTTGGCATTGATTTACTACCAACTAGGCATCTATATCCCTGATAGAGATGCCTTTGGCTCTGCTCAAGACCTTGCTCCATTGCTAGCTAGGCATCCATAGCCTCAATGGAGGTTACCATAATCAAATTTAATTAATTTTTTTTTTTTAATTTTACAATAAGATTTTATTTTTTTATTTTTTTAGATCATTTTGTCTTTATAGCAAAGGTTGGGAACAAGGTTAGCTAGGTTTACGGATTTGATCAAGTGTTTGATTTTTAGACAATCATATTTGGCAGTAAACTTTGTCCCATGAAATTAATGTTTTTTAAGTGTAAGCATGACTATGCTTCAATAATTTAGGTTTTCATCTTACATTTGTAATCCTTATTAAAATCAATCTTATATTAAAACAAGTTTTATAATCTTAATGAAGAATATACTTATCCATTAGTATTTGCTAGATTTTCTAAACTATAACATCAAGTTCACATTTTAACAACCTATGATCAAACAATGTTGAGAAGTCATACCTACATTTATAAACTATGAAATTATTGAGAAATTAGATAAAACTTGAACTAAGGGTTGTCCAAAAGGACTTATTTAAAATAAAGGAACAAAGAAAGAGAAAGCAAAAATATATATACATATATTATATACAAACAAGAGATAGGAAGGAACAAAGCAAGAAAGAATATAAACTAAGCCATATACTACTACATAAAGTACTTACCTCCTAGATCAAATGGAAAATTATTTAGTCTACTAAAAACCTTAAAACATGATTCCTTCCATTTAATGGCCTCTTTTTGTGGATAGGAGCACTTTTATACTTGTGCCTTCTAGGTGATGTATCTTGGTCTCATATTATCCTTCTTAGATGTATTCATTAAAAATAAGAATCTAAGACTCAATCATATTCTTCAAAAAGCCTTATGTCTTGAATCAAAATTGATAATTCTCCTTCAGTCATAGATAGATAAAGACTTATACCATCTTTATTCAATGATGGTATCTGAACTAGCATTTTCATCCTAATGTCTTTATTAAGCTTATCTTGAGGTGGATATGGACAACCAATCTTTATACCAAAACATTCCAAGTTATCTTGAAAGGATATGTCTTGATCAACTAAAAGAGCATAAAATTCATCTATACACTTACCATTTGAATCAAGTTGATCACATACTTCTACCCTTTTGAAGGTCTCATATTAAAATTATTGATCCTTTTCACTTGATTCATCTTCATTCTTCATACATAACGGCATCTTAGCTACGAAATCAAGTCCCAACTCATCTTGCTTTGGGATCTCTAAAATGTCATTGTTGTCTTAGGAAACCTCAACTTCCTTAAAAAAAATATTGGCATAAATGTTGCCACTAGTCTTCTTCCTCAGGGATATCCTCAATTTTAGCAATTAACTCATTTGAATTACCCTCACAGCTATATTTTGAAGATAATTCAGCTTGTATCTGATCTTGTTCATGAGGATACTTATATTAAACATCCATTTCATCTTCTAGATCATCTTTTGATTCACTTTCTTCTCTAAATAGAAAATCAAAAACATGCATGAAGGATTTAAAATTTCTTGCAAAGCTAGATGTCCCTACAATAAAGTCTTGATTAATCATAGGTTCAGATATATCCCTTTCAATTCGACATACTTCTAAGAAATTACAATGATAAGCTATCCATATATCACAAAGATTCATTTCATGTATGTCCTCATATGAATCATTGTATTTGTTATCATGAAACCTATTAAAATTTTTAGAAACATAGCCTCTATTAGAGCCTTCCTTAGAATTGCCCACTTTCTTTTAGAATTAAAGAAAATCAGTGCTTAGCTTTTCAACCATCTTAAGTATCGATTCCTTCTCATTTTTTATTATTTCCAAGTTATGAACTTGATCATCATTACTAATAGGCACCAAATCTCTATGTCCTTATCAATGAAATGCATTTGTATCATTATTAAAGAACTCCAAATTTTGGCCAAGATAGGTGTGGATTAAGGGCAACTGGTGCAATGGTGGTGTCTAATTTATGGAATACAGACTCTAATTGGAATTAGGAATTACATTTAGTTATAAGAAATTGAGGTTGGCATTTAGGGTACCACATGCGATTTGACCTTGAGGCTACATTTGATCATTGATTATTAATACTTTAATGTAAGCTAAGACACACTCTAATAAGAATTATGAATTACACTCCATGCTAGGAAATTGAGTTTGGCATTTGGGATAACACATGTGAGTTGACCTTTAGATACCATTAAGATAGAAATAAGGTAAATATTAAGTGGTGGTTTGGAGACATCATATCCAAATAGAAAATATATCTAAAATAAGTAGTATAATATGTTGAGATCATTGAATTATGTCCAAGATATAGTCTAAAAACTAATCTAAAATGGATATTTATACTAACACACCAAACTAAAGTGATCTAGTTAAGAAAGAATTAAGAGGAAGGGTAGGGAAAAAAGAAAGATGTTGTTGGTCTTGTTTTAGACATTATGAAAAAGTTTAAATTTCATCTAGATATGTACTTAACCAATGTATTAAATGAAATAGCTTCAACCTAAATCATAGCATACATCAGACAATTTTATAACGAAGATATGAAATGATTTAAATAGGAACCAAACTTACTTTTAAGATTCACTCCAATAAGAAAATAACATTATCCCAAATGTAAAAGAAGTGAAGAAAATGAAATAAGCATAATAACCTTCAAATAATCTAGCATTGGCATAAATTAACAACTTTGCACTCAAGATACACATCCAAAATCCATAGGAACCATTCGAATCTCAAAGTGAAAATTGGCAATTGAGAGAGAAACCATATAACACTTCCTATAAGTAAATACTAAATAATTCTTGAAAAATTCATTTCTTATATTAACTACTCAAAGTTTACAAAGTAATTTATTTCTATGAAATCCCTCCCATTTTTACAATTGATAATGCTCCTTTTATAGGATATAAGGAAGTGTGTCAATCAATCCTAATCTAATTACATTTGAATAGTGTATAAGATAGGTGTCCTTTAAAATGTTCTAAAATAAATGATCTTTTGTAGTGAACTAACCTATAGGAAATCTATGCTCTTACAAATTTGACATGTTGATATAAAATAATATCCTATTTTAAAATATCATACAATGTTGGTTACAATAGGAATATTCTTATTTCACCTAACTTAGGACCTACTAGCTAATGATGTGCTATATAATTTTTATAAAGTCTTCATTGTTCTCAGATGATACCCCATATAAGCATGGTCCCATCTTTGATATGCTTGAAGGTAAAAGGTACTCTAATGGACAATAGATCAATTTCTTTACATAGATGACAATTCAATCTCTCCTTTGTATTACCAAGTTTCCATGGTCTATGATTTGGCCCATTACCCTCATATAGTTTTGATCTGGTGTTTTCATGGTGTCTTAGGTCATTTTCTTCATCACTATCCAAAAATTATCATTGCCATTTAAAATTTGGATCCAAGTTTACTATGTTAAAATTAATGTCTTCATAACCATCATTTGACATCTATCAATATGTCTTTGATGGTCGTGTTATTGTCAAATTTAAATACATGATCAAGGTTATTTACTATGTTAGTATTGACTTCCTTGTGGCCATAATTTTATGTTCTTGGGATCATCATTGACAATCACATGATCATAAATTTTAACATAGTTATGGAGACTATCTTCCAAGCCTACCACTTGTCAGCTTTTGATTCACACTACACTCTATATGTGTCATATGTCAACTGCTTAGTGCTTTTAGGATCTTTGGTTATTCCACTTGGTAGTTCTTGTTAGCTAATATTATTCTTCCATGTGGTGGTCCTACATTAATTTGGATATTTGTTTGAAAATCATTAACTTGCTATGCTCTATTCAATTGAGATCTATACACTAGAATGCATACCATTGATTTATAAATAATGTTTAGTCTTTAAAATGGGGTCTACTACTTTAATTTTTATTCATTGATCTCACTCCATTTGATTTCATTCCTCTGCTTAAATGCATGTTATATATTTGGATTCAAGTAGTTGAATGTGATTGGTCCTTGTATTTTATAAAAGATCAAGATAGGCTCAAGATCATGTATAAAGGAATCATGATAAAAATGGTTAATTTAAGTTCTTTATAAATTATAGGACACCTTGTGAATCTAAAAGGGACTGAACATAACTTTGGACCATGATTTTATTCATATTAATAAATATTAATATTTTAGTGTAAGGTTTAAGATAACTTTACAACATATAAAAAAGGACCCCGAGTATTTAAAAGCGACCAAGTGTAAGTATTTTAGCCTAATATTTTTAAGATGGGATAAAAATAAAATATGAAAATGTGGAATATGACTTGGCATAAGGTCTTAACCTGAGGTTTCATTGTATAAATAAATATGATGAAACTTTGGGATAAGGCCTTAGGATAAGTAATAAATGTGTCCCTTCATTTTCAATTGGAGCATGCCATGATAAAAGGGACCATGAAATATAAAAATAGAGCAAGTGTAGGATTTATAACCTAAGGTTTGGTTGTGTAAAAAAAACATGACTAAGCTTTAGGATAAAAATAAAACTAAACCATGGTATTATTAGTTTTTCCCCTCTTAAACTTAAATAAAAGGCTCCTGCGAAATTTAAATTTGAGCTAAAAAGTCCAAGTAAAACATTAGTCTAGGGTTTTAAAACCTTGAATTCAATTAATCAATTATATATCAAGGTTAATAAAAAATCAAGTTAAAATTAAAGCACAAAAAACCCTAAGCATACTCAACCACAAATTAGATCCATTAAACCTATAACCTAAAACACCAATATCCAATATTAGCACTTTATATATTAAAGAAATAAAATGAATAAATAGATTAGCTAGACCATGGTGTGGATGATATTTAAATACAAATAATGTGCAATCATGCTAATGATACTCTAACCAAGTGGATTTTAATCTCAAGGCACAAATTTGCATAATTTGACACATGGGTCCCTATTTTTCATAAATGGGGGTATGTTGGCCTCAATGAGTTGTAGGGTAAAAGGACATGATAATCTTAGGGGTAGGTTCTCCTTTTGGAACTACTATTTCACTAAAGGCCTTAGGTTACAAGGACTTGAAAAAATTTCTTGATCAAAAGGAATTGATTAGTCTCTTGTTTGTGATCATATTTTTGGATAGTCATCTATGTGTTTGTAGGCTTGAGATTGGGTTTTATTCCCCAAGAAGGTTTCACATGTAGATCTTGTGTTGTGTATGTGATCTTTCATTATGTTCAATTTTCACTACTATTAATTATTTATATGCTTCATGAATGATTATATTGAATTCTTAAGAATTTTTTAGGGGTTGGAAATTGAATTGGATTATTTTCCACCACTGATTTACCCACCATCTCAATGGATTGTACCCTTAACACCATATCTATCCTACTCAAAAATTATCCTAGAAGACCATAGAATATTAGGACATGTTTGAAATGAGAATGTAGATTGAATAGGGATAAAATTGGATAAAATAAGGATGTTTGTATGATTTTCAATGTTTAAAAGATAGTGAATTCTCTTCTATATATATATATATATATATATCTATATTAAAATGGAGAATAGACTACAGAAGGTAAATATGTCAAGATTAAACATTTTTTTATTAGTAAATGATTAATTTTATCTTTATAAAACAATATGTAACAAAACATGATGCATATAAAAAGTGAAGCTAGTCTACATAATTAATATGTTATGACACAGTCTAAGCCAACTTATAAACTATGGACATTTTCACAACATTTTCATATTCTATTTTAATTTCATATTGTATCATAGACTTGATTGGATACTTTGATTATAATGTTATTATATCATTATTATGAAAATGAAGATGTTATAATGTTATATATTTTAATTTATTATTTAGTTATAATCATTGGATATTTATTAGATAGATATTTTAATGTCTTATTATATGATTATAGGATTTACCATGAGCTAGGATTCATCAATGGAGTGTAACTAATAGGGTGATATTAGTGTAAACTAAACTGTATTCCAAAAATGAAAATTGAGAGTCAGATGTTTTTGGTAGGTCTAATATAGGATTGGAACTCAATGAATAAGGATAATTGGTCTTTAGACAGTTATCTATTGGCTATGATTACTTTTTAATTTTATCTAAATGTTTTATTACATCTTAATAATTTGACTAAATTTGACTATTATGTTTTAATCATCATCCTTACCTGAGTTAAGATCATTGCCTCTTTTATTAAGATTTTATTTATTTGGTTTCATAGTTAGATTCGATGTTATCTAGGGAAATTTTTTACTAATGTCACATATACAATACACAGTCTTATTTGGGTTCGATTCCATTTTTGACAAATAATTCTTGTATTAATCTTATAATGGTGGATTAATGTCTTGGATGTCATATTTCATTGGCTATTTTTTTGGTCTTAGATTAAACATTGTTAATTTTGTGTTGTTGACTTGCAGAGCTATTTATCTCTATGCTTGGTTCTTATTGCATGACCTAACCCTTTGATACTATTATTATAACTTCATACAACATAGTTTTCTTGATCTAGATGCTATTTACACTAAGAGTTTTAGATGTGAATATAATTATAACATTAGGTTTGAGTTTAACTTACCATTATGTTGATAACTACTACCAAAGTAGATGTTTATATTGATTCATTATATCATGTTATTTCTATGCATAGTTTAGATTATGTTATTTACATTGTTTCATGTTCATATACTATTGATGTCATTTTTATGACTATAGGAATGGGTTGTATGAACTAGGCTTAGTGCTAGACACTATAAATTTGGGTGTCATTAAAAATAACATTGAAGAGTAGGTTGACACCAAAAATTAGAGCAATGAGAATGACATCCAAACCATTAATACATCTCCTAATTTTTTTGTAGTCATATTTGTCAATTTTTAGCTTCACCTTGCTTTAACATCTGAATTTGTGAATATTATTATTCTTATATGATTTCATTTCCTATATTGTTCATGATTGACTAGAGATTGTTGTCCTATCCTTAAGTATGATAATTCTGTTCACTTTTGGGTGTTTCTTACTTTTGTAGGGTTTGATGTCATTTGAATGGTTTCATATGTTGCCATTCTTTACTTATGTATGTGGGATAATAAGCTTTTGATAGTTTAATTTCATTTTTGAACCTTTGAATTTTTTTGATATTTACTAAGTGGTGGATTGGGGAGGACCACATGTTATTCTAGTTTTTGAAGTGTTCACGATGTTATAAGATTCATAGGTCCATTTTAACTTATACTATTGTCATTATTATGAATATTGATCGATGAGATTAGGATTGTTGTGATCATTGTTTTTGTTTTATTTTCCACTCAACTCAACTCGTGAGTGTGGTATAATGGGTTAGTGAAGCTTCAAGCATTTTCTTGCACTAGTTATTCTATGGGCCAAAAACCTAGGGAAAAAATGATGGTGAAGATTTGATAAATGGTGGTTTTCATCATGCATGACATTAATGGTAGTTAAGATATAATGAGATTCATGGAGAGAAGGAAATTTTTTTTGGATTTTTGTGTTAGGATTGAAAAAATAAGAGAATCACTCACCATATTATTTCTCTAAAGGAATGACATTAGCTCAAAGTAAATAGTGCATCATTAGTTTTTGATTATGACTTATGGGATGCATGTTCAATTGTATTAAGGGATAAAACCATTATGAGATTAAATGGTTTTAGTTTAAACATGAATTAATAATACTTCATATCAAACATAGATTAAAAAAATAATTGCTTTGGAACAATGCATGGCCATACAAATTATTATGCCTTTTGGGTTTGAGTGGGAACTTGTCATTTGTGATTTTGTTCATTTTTCTTATGTTGGCTTAGTTTCAAGGATCTATATGAAGCATATGGTTTGAATAAGTTATTTGGGCATTATTTTTTTATTTTTTGAGTTATTTCTTTTAATTATTGGTGTTTTTAGTGTTAGGTCATTAATAAGGAACCCTATTAGGTATCAAAGTTCAATTATAATTCAAATTAGAGTAAAATGAATCCTCATAAAGGGTTCTCAGTCTTTATGGTTTATTTTTTATTTAAATAATAAATTTTATGTGCTAGTTTCATATGAAAAAATTCTTGTTAAAAACTACTCAACTATCATATTGATGTTGGAACTTTCTTAGCTATATGAATTTTTTATGTATTCGTTTGTATAAATTTAATGTGAGAGTATTAGGGTTTAAAATTTAATCCGAACTATTTCAAGCCATTAATTTTATTAAAATAATAAGAATGGATATAGGATAGATGCTAAATAATTTAATTCTCACCCCCATTAATTATAGGGACTACTATTTGTAATCTCTATTTAATGAATGCATCATTGGAGATAGATTAATTATTATGATTTGTTTTCATTTTAATTGTTGATCTATTTTGTCTTTTTCTTGATCTCAAATGTTTTTCATGCTATTTAATAATCCTAAGTGTTGAATCTACCATTTATATAATGGTTCGGGTGGTTAGTTCCATTTATATTTTGGCTCATAGAAATAGGCCTAAATATTTGCTCTTTTAGGAGTGTTTATTTTTGGGTTTCTATTGGTGATATATTTACATATCTGAGTTGATGTGAATGAAATTATGTCCTTATTTTAATTTTTAATAAAATATTTAAATTGAATAATGTATTTAATTCTTGTTATCTCTTACTAAATTAATCTTTTAATTCCTATTACATTTTAAGGATGTGGTTGCATGATTACATTTGGTAACAATTATAATCTATGTCCCAACGGATGATAAAAATGACTGAATATGTGTAGGACCACACTTATATTTTATTTTATTTATATATTTACAAAAATATCTCACTTAACCATATTTCATTATTTACTCTTCTTTACCAATAGATTATAGGTTCACTCCATACAATGCTTAAAGCAGTCCTTTGACAATGATTCATTAGCTCTTTGCTAAAATATTCATTCAATTGTTATGAGGTTATTATCACCTTAAACATGATATTAATGGCCTAAATATTACTAATTATCCATTATAAATAAAATTTTAAACATATATTCACTTCATACTCAACTCTACCTATTCAAACACATAGTCTTACAAGCCCTTTTTAAGGCATAATTGCATAGTATGAAAAAGTACAGTGGCACTTTGGAAAACCAAGTATTTTTTTCATCAAAATTTAACATATTATTAATTTTCATCAAGTTTAAAGGAATAATTAAATCTTAAGGCCACTCTTCAAGTACCATTTTTATCTTAGTTAAGGGCTATCAGGTCATGGATAGGTTCTTTAGCACATAGTCCTTTCCTATCATTCGTAAAAGTATGAAAACACTATAAAATATTAAAAAATACATTACATAACATTTTATTATAGATAATTACCTATTTATAGAATTTTTATATGGTTATTTCATCTGGAATATTAATTTTTGTATAAAAACCTTAAAAACAAGGTTTGTAGGTTGTATCAAGCCTGAGCAAGATATAAATTTGTTTCTAATTTTTTTTTAATGATTTAATTACTATGTAAAATGTTTTTAGGGTTTATATAATGGAGATAAATCTTTCCTATTCATTTTAGATCCATTTATCATTCATTGTTCATGTTTACCAGCAAAGTCTTTATTGGACTATGCTTATAGTCATATGACAGTATTGATCTGAGAAGGGTTATTGAGGGAATTTGAGTGTTTTTAAAGGTTTAAAAACATTATGTAAGTTATATTACCCCTATTATCATTTGATAAAATTTAAAAATTCCATTCTTACCTTTCTTGACAACTATGTTTAAGACTTCTACCAAAGTTTTTGATTGACTATATGGGTGTTTATCAACTTCTACAGGGGTTCAATATTTTAATTTAGGAATACATTTAAAAAGAAATTAAACTCATGGAATAGTCTGAAAGAATATGAAAACTAACTCTTACTATCCTTCCACATGTTACTAACACCCTTTCATGCAATATTCAGACATAGACTTCTTATTGGATCAATTGAATACAATCAAATAAGGTAAGTTGGTTATTCCTCATACCAAAGGAATATATTTACATTTTACAAACAATAAAATTCATATTTATCTCAAAATATTATCATTATATGATAAATGACCACTAATAGTCTATACTAAACTATTCACCTATGCAATCCTTCACAAACACAAAATATTCATGAAACAAGGCATATTATTTGGTCTACAAAATTTGAATCTTTCAACTCAAATATTTCAAAAATTTTAACCAAAACTTGAAATAAGATTAGAAATAATATGTATATAAACTCACTAATAAAACATAAAGTATCATAATCTTCTCATTTTGAATCTTCTTTTATTCATCAATAAACATATAGTCGTCTCCACTTATGTGCATAGAAAAACAAGAATGCAACTATTGTTTTGAGAATGTTAAACTTATTTATTCATCTTCCTCTAGGGTTTATAGGTACATTTTATTTTAAAACTAACCCCCAATATCCATTTCAAAAACTCTTGCTCAAACCTTAGTGCTTTACAACCCTTTTACAGAAGACCTATAACTACCTTGTGATAACTACTTCTCATGTATGTTGAGGGTGATAACTAATAAAATTCCTCAACACATGATCCATGTATGTTATCATTTATATGGTCTAACCCTAAACCAATTCAAATAGATACATATTTAGACATAGTTTCCAACTCCATAATAAGAATAATAAGTTTGAATTTTCAAACAAGGAAATTGGTGGGAAAACATTACATGGATTCTAATTTGAATTTTAAGACTACCTAAGGACTCTAACCTCTACTAAATTACTCATACTAGATATAATGACTCAAAACATGAAATAAGACTAATATTTACAAGGATGTAGTGATTCTCCTACATCATACTACTGAGGAGTGGATGAAAACTTTACCAAAAAGTTATAACTACTTTAACTTTGATGTTATTCTTCAACACTCTATGTTCAATGATACCTCCTCTTAGATCCCATGGCATATTTGAGACACATAGGCCTTTGTGATGTTTTTTGAATATTATGATGTTTCCTCCTTTATTGTTATTTCTCTTTGTTACTCCTTTTAGGTCATTATTTTGCATCACTCTAAAAGTACCTCACCTCTCTCTTATTTTCTCTGCTAGTCCTTCAAATTGGGTAGTTGTATTCTTTCAAATATGTCTTGTTAACCATGCTCTACCTTAAGCAAGTCTCTTCCACCTTACTCCTCCTTATCCAAACTACCTCCTTTGATCAATGAGAATTTTTATCTCTTTATCTCTCCTCAAGCCTCTCTTGGATTTAAAAATACCTAACCAACTACTTACAATCACCTAAAATATTCTTTGAGTAGTCTTTCCAAACAATCTTTATCGTACTTTCATTGAACTC
>JARHVA010001738.1:2882500-3139289 GCA_037957365.1 Torreya grandis
ATTATTCTATATTGAAGATAGCTAAAGGGGAAGAGTTTCAAGTGGATCGATGTGGACTTGCACACTGATGTTACCTAAACTATACATTATATTAGCCTCATCCTCTTCCCTATACAACCCTCTAATGATGTTTAATCATAGTAAAAATATGTCGTGACCTAATCTAGGTATGGTTGCATACACATGAAAGTGAAAAAAAGAACAAATGTGTTTTTATGACTGGAAACATGTAGTAGGCCCTGCACATAATTATGTTCATACTTTAATTTACTAAATTCCCATTATAATAAGTTTTTAAATTCATTATTTTGGGTTGTGAAATCTTGGAGGACTTTTTAACTTTAATTATCTTGTTATATACCTTTGATTCCAAGGTTAATGCTTTTGATTGTTGATTATGAGTATATCATGGGACTAATATCTGGTTATTTTGTTATTTGGGTTTGCATGGTCACATAGTCCATAGACCATTGAATAACATCATTATTTATTATTTTATATTTTATTTTCACTCAATGACATTAGGCTTTAGCCATCTTGATGTATGAAATTATGTCATTGACTTAGGTTTTTTTATCTTGATGGTTTTGTTTTACTGAATATTCTATTTTGATTTTAGTTGTTTTCATGTTTTTGGGTGAGATTTTTGGGGTGGGAAGAAAACCCTAACTATCACCATGAAGCTTATCTACCATTGATTAGTCTTTATAGATTTTATGGCTTGACTAGGAAAGTGATGGTTGAGAAGGTTATTGAAAACTATTTATTTTTTCACTACAATAAATGGGGACATGAGTGAATAAGAAATTAATACCTCCATTGTGTTACACCAAGAGCCAATTTATTCTAGTGATAAGTTAAAAATTTTAATTTAGTTTTAATAACTCATTTTTTTAACAAGAGAGTTATTATGGTTTTTGGGTGCACACAATGTAGTCTATATTAGAATAATAAGCACACTCTTTTTTTTATAAAATGAGGTAAATAAAAGATAAGTGATGTATTTAATATTATTATTTTGTGTTATGGATAACATGTAAGATGTGAATGATAAATTATTTATTGTTTTGTATTTTTTATATGCATTTTGGCATTTTTTTTTAAGTTACGACATTGTGTTGTGTCGAGGATGTTGGTTACATTTTTAACTTTTATGGATTTTCCATTTTATTTGAAACCTTGTTTGTGAAGTGAAAGCTAATTGTTTGTGTATATATTTTTTCTTGGCATTACAAAATTTAAACTTTGAGTCTATTTTTCAATTTGGTGTTTTGTGTTGGTTTTTTGGTAGGTTATGTATTTAAGAAACTTGAAAATATTTACCACTACACTATGATCCAGACTCCTCCACCAAGCTAATGGTTGGAGGTGGTCAAGTCTAGCTTTGTAGGGATCATTGGACTAGTTTAATGTGTTTTTTACTTCCATGTGAGTTATATGCACACCTATGAATGCTTTGGGAAGCATAAATTGATTTAAATTAGTGATGGAATGACTCTTTGAGTTGAACTTGTGATTCATATTTAGTTTCTGTTTAAGTTAAATTATTATTCTTTATGTTCATTTATGTAAAACTTATCTTAAATAAATATATTGTTATTTCATAACATTATGTGTATTTCCTTAATTTTATAGAGTTACTTTGTTGTATATCAATTATAAATGGAATTAATGGCATATTGTGATTGTTGCTTGATTTTTTTATTTTATTGTGCAAGGCTAAATGATTGTGAAATATTTTAATATTAGTTAAGGTGAGGAATGGCTTATGTTAATGTAATTTGTCTAATTTTATCAACTATATTATTAACCTTGGTTTTAAGGCATTTTATTTATCCTCTTTGAATCCAAATTTGGTAGTGTATTTGATCATAGATTGGCTATCAATCATTTGTGAATATTATGTTTGTATGTGGATTAATGTGAGAGTGAATGCACCTATTATAATATTATTTATTATTGATTTACATTGTTTCTTGTAAAAAAATTTAAAGGTAATTATGATGGTCTAAATCTAATTCAACATTGATAATTTTACCTTATGGAATCAATATTTAATGATTGATTATATGAAATTCTAGCTTGGGTTGTTTAGAGCTATAGGTTATGTCTACGAATAATCTATGAATTGTGTTGATTGATTGTTTATTTTGAATCATTATTTAGTATATTTTTTGGACTTACATTTTTAATTACCATCATTATAAAATGGGATGATCTTTGTCGGGGTACAAATGAGATCACTAGTTTCAATATCACTTGAATATGAATTATAATCATTGTAGTTGATATTTGGTTATGTAAATTGAAGTGTTTGAGTTAAACTAAGGATTAAATAAACTTTATTCTAGATAAATGTTATTTTTAATCATATGTTGTGATTTAATTTCTCATCAATAATACTAATCAAATAGTATTTTTACTCATTACATTTTGTTTGGAAATAAAACTCTATATATTCAGTTCATTTGAAGCATGGTTATTTTGTTACTAAATGGTAACATCGATTATCTTTGTCAATTATTGATTAGTAATTTTTGAATTATGAATAAGATGCATGTTTTCCACTAACTCGGTTCTAGATAGTAATGCACTTTATGGAGGTCTGAGTGATGTGATTCATTTCAAATATTTAGCATTATGTTATAGAAATGAAGTATAGATTTATGATTATCTGCCATTGACATGTTAATAAGCCTTAGGACTTATGTGAATTCTAAGTAATTTTTATTAATTATTCAATCCTTAAATTCATTTGTGGGTGATTATGAACCATTGAATTCTATTTAGGATCATTTGGTTCTTAAAATACTTTAGATATTATTGTTCATATTGAAAATAGTTGTTTAAGGTATTGGGATGTTTCATTAAATGTTTTCAAATTCATAATACATATTGGTTTATTTAGTAATTTACTTCATCCATATTATTATATAGATATATTGTTATAATATTCAAGCATCAATTCATTTATTTTTAAAATTAGTTTATTAAACATGATGATCAATGTTTTAAATAGGAAAGTGACTTATAATAGAGAACTAACACTAAATCTTATGTTATTTTGTAAGAACTTATCAATACTTTATGTGAATGCATTTGATTATTTTTAAGGTTCCACTAATATTGTAATATTAACTCTATGTTTTTTTATAATGTTAGTGATGTTTTTAACATCACTCATATATGCATTGGTGATAAAGTATAACATTTTATATATGAGTGGATTAATATGCATGGTTGTTGTTTGAATTATTATTTCTTGAATTATATTCATTTGAGAATTTAATCATTTAATGGTAGATCAAAATATTTACATTATTAAATTGTTAATTTATTCAACTATTTAAAGTTAATGATAATTAATCGAGGACCATCAAATAAGAGGTGTACTAAATAAAACATCTTGTACACGAAGAGATTCATTAACTTTATTATACTGGCACTTGGTAGTATCAAATTATTAGCTTGTTTTATTTTTAAAGAATTCTCACTTAGCATTCGATAAAGGGTAATTATTAGAGGAAAATAAAAATGTTTCCATAAATAGAATATATCTAATAAATATACATATATTAGAGAATTAATAATTTTATAAAAAAAATTGTACGTTGTATTTATTATAAAGAATTATTTGATACATAATAGGTGAAATTATGAACCAAACATCAAAATGTGAACTTTTCAATGGGTTAACATAATTTGTATCTAGTTTTAATTATTATGACAATATGAGTTATTTGGATAACACTCTAATAAGATAATAAGTGTATATTACTTAAAATGTGAAGAGATAATTAATAAGATACTTCACATTAATTAATTTTGGTTATACGTGTTGAGGCAATTCATATGTTTCTTTGTAAGTAAAGGTTTATGATTTATTTATATTCATGTTATGTCATTGAAGAAAGTGTCGAGTTAAATTATGATGAATAATATGAATTAATACTTTTTCATGTTTGTTACATGAACCTTAATTTCATATTATTCATTCTGAGTTGAGTAATACTCCTTACAAGGGGATGTACATAACATACTTATAGATATATTTATGAATTCAAGCATAACCATTTGTGTATTGATTGATTTTCTATAATGACAAATGTAAGAAGAAAGAGTGTCAAGTTGTAGTTTACTTTCCATTATTAACATGAAAGATATTTTCCATGAAATGAGAAATCATGTAAGATTGAGTCTTGTTAAGTTGGTCTTATAGGAAAATATTTCTTGTGAGAATATCTAGGTGAAAATTTATAAGGTTACTAGAGTATGACTATACATCCTAGTATTAATATACTTTGAGGGATGGACAAATTTATTATAAGGTCTAGTAATGAAGACCTAATCTTAAGTAAGTTGACTTTTTCAAAATTTATTGTAACCTTTAGTTGTGATCAAATCTAAGCTATGTAGATTTGTTGAGTCTTTTAGCACATTTAGTGTAGAAAAATAATTTGTTGCAATTTTTTTAAATTAGGTTCATTACATTGGTATTAGAGCATATTTTTTGCTCTAGGAAACTTTGGGTTAACACTTTTTGAATTTTTACTATGTTAATCTATGAATTTCAAACTCCTCAAGATGGTTAGAACAAGATCAGGAGGAATGTCCAATAATAATACCAACTAGGGTAATAATAATCCTAAAATATGTAGAGGTATATAATAAGTAAAAGTCCATAGTACTCCCAATCTAAAAAATAATAGGGATGACCCTCATACCATCAATAATGTGGGTAGTATAAATGTAGTTCTTGATTCTAATACAATTGCAGGAAATCTAATTAACAAGAACGAAGACATCTTGAATGGGTTTTTGACAACCATAAATAGTATTCAAGATAGAATTGAAACTCAAGAAATATAAGCTCAATAAAATTTAGGTTGTTCCTCAATAATGATTACATGGTATAGAAAATGAGCAAAGGGAGAATCAAGTCCTCCATGATATTCCCTTGGTAGTGGTATACCTAATCATGAAGGAGATTAAGAATTTTCCTCCATCTACCTTTTTAGGATAAAAATCTGGTGATGTAGTCGATGCTTGGATAGTACACATATAAAAGTATTTTAATCTCCATAATATGCCATCTAATGTGAAATCTAGGATGATATCCTTTCAGTTGATTGGTACTACCACCTTATGGTGGAATCATCTCTATGCTCTAGAAGGGTATTGACCTGTGACTCTTGATAAATTAAAAAATAAAAACTATTACAAAAAAGTACATAAGTTAAAAACTTTAAAGGAAATAAAATCATTAATTCAATTATTGAAAAAAGGAAACATGTTCGTCACTAAATATGGAAATAATTATTTGAGTCTATTGTGTCATGTCAATTATATGCATAAAAAAGAGACTAAAGTGGCCAAACTTAAACTTGAAATAAATTAAATATTGATGCATGGTATTGATATGAACCATATAAAAAACTTGGTGGCTGACCATAGAGTAGAAAAGAAGGAAAATATCAAAAAAAATGTAAGGGAATATTTTAATAAGAGTATACAACAAAATAAAACTAAAAATATGTCATTACCCTTTTGATAAACTTATTTCATTTGATGTTTATTTATTTTACTATGAAATATTTGGACATGATTATTTAATTACTCTTGTGAGATAGTTTGTTGATCTATGATTTGATATATTATGATGTTGTTGAGATAACTATCTATTATGCACTTTCATCTTAGCATTGGATATTACATGCTTAATGAGTTACTGACTTATTATTTAGTTTAGTTGTATTTTTATTTAATGTTATTGTTGCATTAATTGATCATGTATAGTATAGATGCTATTAATTTTATATTATGACCATATTAACATGATATGAGCTAGATTAGATGTGATTCTGAGTAGTCAGGTGAGATCAAGAAAATGAATGGAAAGAAACAATGAACATGAAATGTAAAAAAGGTTGATCTTTGATTTTTTATGTATTGATTAAGATTTATTATTTTAATTTACTTGATTTAATAAGTGTTTTCCTTTTTTGGATTTCAAATGCATATTTGGATTGGGCCCTTGGTTAGTCCTAACTTTTTGCTTGTGTATTTAGTTTCGAATTCAACTCTTAATATAATTACAACATTTTTCAGCATTACTTTGAATGACATTAGTCTTGTGATAATATGTTATTTTATATATAGTTTTTTCATTATTCCAATTACCCTAATTAGGATACTTACATCAAATGGTTTCACACTTAGTGACTTATGTAAATTTATTGATTGCTTTAAAAGTAAGTTAATTAAATATTGGAAGGCATTAAACCATTTGATTTGGTCCTGATCATGGTATTCATTTCATTGAGTTTCATAGATTTATTGGAATCTTGTTTGGCATTTAATATTTGAAGTGACCAAGTCCTAGTTTGGATTTACTAAGAACATGGCCCTTGAACCTTAGGGACTTAGTATTAGTTAGAAGTTGTTTTCTTGGTGGGAATATCCACTTAGGACTGTGACATTAGCTTGTCACTTAAGGAAATAAAATTGAGAGACTTTCTAACCCTACAAGGGTTCTTATTTTATCATTTCTATTATTTCAGTCTAGAGAGCCCAATGCATGGGAAAAATCTCCTAAACCTTTTGGTGTATGGTGGCCAAGGGAAATTATAGGTAGTTAGTTACAAGGACTTCATGAGATTATTACATATTTGAACTAAAAAAATCTAATTTTCTTGTCATCCGTGAGGAGAAAATGGAGGAGTTTTATATTGTGATGTTTTTTCATAAATGGGTTGAACTTGTTTTTTCTTGCATATGAGAAGTTGAGAATATGTGGAACATTTTGAGACTATGTAGAGGTAAGGAAGTTATTTTTATTTCACTCTTGTTTTTATAATTTTAAGTGATGTACTTGAATTTTATTTTGGTGTTATGGATCAACCTTGGAATATTTGAAATGGGTTTTGTTTGGTAAATGAATTTCATCATTTTTATTATACTGTAGCTTGAAAAAATGAATGAATGTATTGTTTGTGTTGATAAAACCATGAGGTTTCATTTTTGGTTTTGGGTACTATTTTAAATAAAAAAATCCATTAGGGACTCAACTATAATATATAGTGTAGAATACTATGGCAGTGATATATTTAAACCTAGGTTGGAGTTTGTGTGAATTAATTTTGTTATTTTATGAATTTTATTTGTTATTTTGGATAGCCTATATCCCACAACCATGACTAAACAATAATGAGTTTGTCTATTTTTTAAAACTTTGACCCATATTTATGTTAGAATACCAATTTTTATTTTGTTATTTTGATAAAATAAATAAATTAAATCATTCTATGTTTTAATTATAGACTATGATATGAATTAGGTTGTGGTATTGAAGTTATGAGTTATGGTTTCTGAAATTGGTTTTTTATGGCAATAAATGTGACATTTAAATTTGTTTCAAATTAGTGATTGCATATTTGAAATTTGAATATGAGTATTTGACTTGGAAGGTCATGATTATGTCGTGTAATTATTTTCAAAATGGTCATTATTATGATTTTTGGCTAAGTATTAACCTAGATGGATGTTATCTAAGTCACTCCTCATTAAGACTAAGTTATAATCATTAAATTTATAATGATTTCATTTTTTTCATAGATTCATGGTTGATTGTTGATTACTTGTATTGCTATTATAATGAAATTAGGAACTTTTATGATTACCATCCTAATATGATTGTGAGTTAGACTTTTTTGGATTGGATTTAAAACCTTTTTGTAATGGTTATTTTATTATTGCTTGTCATTTGATTTGGAAAACATTTAAGGAATGTTGGTTGTATTTTTAGTTTGAAAGAATAATATAATTACATTCAATTTAAATGTTCAATTGATGTAGTCTTCAAGATTATGAACCTAACTCAGTGAGTTAGATTCATATCTAAAAATATCAAATGTTCATATTGTGAACAACAAGATCTGAGATAAATACAAAGGCATTAATGTTCGTAACCAAAAATATAATTGTCATTTTTTATATGTTTGTATTTATTATTTATTACTTGAGTCAATATTAGTATTCACTATTAATCATTCTCACATCATTCAACTATCTTAATCACAACTAACTAAAGGATGGGGTGGTCTAGGGCCACTTATGGTTGGGTTCATCAAGCAAGAAAGGGTGGTTTTTTGGCACCATTAGTATCCTTCCTCTCTTCATTCTTCAAGTTGTTAAAGGAATACTTGCATCATAATTATCTCTATTTACTTGCCATATTTTGGAGTGGTAGAGTTTGCTAAAGGATTGTGTATATTTATAGCAACTTATTCTACTAGTTGTATAATTATAACATGAAATATATAATCTTCATTTTAAATTAAAGTGACAATATAGTTTTATGAGTTGAAGTTTTACATTCATTCTTTTTTGATGTAATGGCTTAGAGATGTGGTAGGTATATCCTTATTGAGGCATTAAGTATTGTTTATATAGAAGGTTATGTTGCTTTATTGATATATTATAACAATGTTCATTTACTTATATTAATGCCATAGCATTAGTATGGAAATAGTAAAAGGTTCATATGACTATTTAGCACTATTGGTTATTTTATCTCATATAGATGACATTGAATTAGTTGAATATTAATGATGATTACTTAGTTTTTTTGGGATTAAGTTTATGAGGTTCATTTATGAAATAGTTTGTGAGAATTTTGTTTGTTGTAGTGTACAAAGAAGTTAGAAATTTAGGCTATTTGGTATAAATTATTTTCATATATGTTTTGCATAAGTTGAGTTACTTCTTATTAATAGTTGATTATGCTATGTTTCCCATAGAAAATAAAAAGACTTTAGACATACCTTAATCTTTAAGGAATATCCATTTGTGAAGATATATTTTTTGTTAATATTATTTCAATAACTTCAAGAATTTGTTTTGTTATAGTTCAATATTCCTTTAAGGGTTGTTATGAACAAAATTATTATAAAACATGATGTTTTGATATAATTATGAGGTAATTTTTACTTTTAAATTTTAATCAAATTGTCATGAGCTTGTGATAATTTGGTTTTCTAATTATCCATATCCTTTTAAAATGAAATTACTAATATCACTATTCAAGTGATAGGATAGTTATGAGATCTATATATATCTATCAAAAATGTTGATTTGAATAATTTAAATCTTAAGTTACAAATATTAATTTATTATACTCATGTATAATACAATTTAAGAAAAGTAACTTTAAAACAAGATTGTAAAAAAGATGATAAACTCAAACATATAAATTCAAATGCTCATTGCAAAGGAAGCATAATGTGATTTAGGAACATCTCTCTCTAATTTTAAAGTGACATATGGAATGATAATGAGTTTCCTATTTCATTTTATTATTAATATTTATTTTCCTTAGTCAATTATTAAGGAACAAATAATTGAGATTTAAATAGTAAGTTTGGAAAAGTCTTCCTTGATAGATAAAAAAGAGAAATGAGTTTCATTTAAATGTTTAGATAATGTTTTTAAGCCTTAAAAAATTAACATTAAGTCAATACATACTATAAAAAGAGTGATATAATTAAAAATAACATCTTCTTAAGTAATTAAAGTTAAAAGGTAAACTTAATGTAAATATATGAAGTTATAAGAAACTAATATAGAAACAAAATAATGATGTTGGAAGTTATGATTTGTATAACCTAAAACAAGGTTTAAGTTAAGTCAATAATATAAATAATAAGTAATGTATTAATTTGGAAATTCAAAAAAATAAAGTAAGGCTATGAGGTTAACCATGCCAAGTGAAAATTGTAAGTTATTCAAAATTGGAACTTAATCATGGTTGTTGATACATATTAATAGGTTATAAAGAACACTACCTTAAATAGATAGACTTATATAGTATACTTATACCTTTGTTTAAGAAAGAAATTGGTAATTTAATATCCCTAAGTTACCTTGAATGATGATGTAAATCTCATTCTACATTTGTTTGCGATTTTAGTGAAGCATTCCAAATGTTTGTATTAATTTTGGAAATAGTCCTTCCCATGATCACTACCTACTATCTAATATTTTGGTATATATTTCTTATGTAATATTAGTATGATAATTCTTCTATTAAATTTATTTCACCTTTCATTATGTTTGGATAAAATTTTATTGCTCTACCCAATGAGATACTTGATGTATTATAACATTTACAGGTACTCAACGAAGGCTGTAAGTTGATGATGGACTCATTAGGAGGGTCATGTATGAATCAATTTGATATAATTGTGTGAATGTAGTATCTAATACACTAAATCTCCTATATCTGAGTTTCAAGTGGTAATTATTTATTAACAAGGTCATTAGTGGTTTATTAACATGGTTTAGTTTGTATGTTGTCTATAACATAGTTATGCATCTCATTAAATTTTACGTGTTAATTATGATTTAAAACCTTATACACTAGTTATTCATCTCAATGGTAAAAAATTTGGTTGTTACATATTGGCATTAGAGTAAGTTTTACTACTCTAGGGAAGTTTGGGGAATGTTTTTTTTGTTTTTCTTGCTAAGTTTTTATTTTTTTCATCTTATGATGGTGAGAACAAGATTTATAATAGAAGACAACAAACCTAGGGTTTTTAATGCTCATAAAGGTAGAGGTAGAGGTCTTAGGGCCAATATTACTAAAAAAGGGAATATCCTATCAACACTAACTAGTAAGTAGCCTTGAATGGGATATTGACTATCTTAAATAACCTTTAAATAAAACTAGAAATTGAATATATCATATTGAAAAGTTTATATGGTATTTCACTTGAATAATTACCTCATAGATAAGAAGGGCAAGGTAGTGAGTGAGAATTCTAAGACACAGTTGTAAATGTGGTTGACCCATCATTAAATAACTAAAAAAGCTTCCCCCACCAACCTTTTCATGTGAATAATCAGGTGATGTAGTTGATACATGGTTAGTTAACCTACATTTGTATTTTAATCTTCACATTATACCATCTAATGTGATGGTAAAAGTGGTTGATTATTAGTTAAGTGTAACTAGAACTCTTCGTCAGAACCATCTCTAAACATTAGAAAGTTTTTAGCTAATGACTCTTACTTATCCTACTTTTTAAATGTAGTTTAGGAACGAGAATTTTATTTTAACATTTAAAGAACAAAAAATAACCAATTTTTTGATATTAAATAAAGAGAATATATCAATAACTGAGTATGAAAACAAGTTTTTGAACATGTTGTGTCATGTTAACTACGTGCATGATGAAGAAACTAAAATAACCAAATTGAAGTTGGTATTGAAGGAAATATTCATGCATGATGTAAATATGACCAATTCTAAGAGTATGACTAATGTTAGTAAAATTGTTCATCATGCATAAGAGAAAGATAAAGATGATAGAAAGGTGAGGCAAGATTTTAAGAAGAGTAGATAGCAATATAAAATCAAGAGTCTATCCCCTTCACCCAAGAATTTCAATAAATATGATTAAAATAATATATTTACCAAGACTACCAGTGGTTTTAATAAGTTTCAATTGTAGAATTAAAAAATTAAATTCATAATTTTGCTAAAGATGCAACTTGTAAGAGGAATCAGATCCAATGTAGTCAAAATTTATCTACCACTAGGGAAAATACCATTCTTGTATCACCCTTAAGGACTATAGTATGGTAGGAATATGATGGTAATCATTATTGAAAGGAATTTCCCAAGATAAATTCAAGTCAATCAATCAACATAGGGTGTATGTAGTTGTGGATAATAGAAACATAGATTTCCAAGAAATTCCTATCAAAATTAGATGTAAATTAAAAAAAATTCTATTTATTTTTTGTTTTATTTAGAAGAAATTAATAACTTTTTCCATTGTAAGATAATAAATAACTATAAATTGAATAATGTGACATTGAGAGATGGTTGAGGTGTTGAGTTATGTTTAGGCAAGAGAGTATCAGTTTCAAAATGTTTTGAATAAGTAAGCTTAGACTTAGGATATTTTCAAACTAAATTCAACTTGTTGTTAGCTACCCTCAATTATTATGACATCATTATACATATAGATTGGTTACAGTAGTATAAAACCAATCTCAACTACTGTAATAAAATTGTAAAATGTTATGATGACAAGGCAAATTTAAAAATGATTCAAGGGTTATTAAAGTCCAAAGTATGAAATATACTATCATCCTTATATATAAATAAATTAGTGTGTAAGGGATACAAAATATACACCTTATAGATGTAGGAAACACCACCTATAACTAAACAACATTATGAGAATATCCATTTTTATAAGAATTTTTTGATGTCTTTCCAATAAACTACCTAGTTTAGCTCCTAAGAGGGAATTTGAATTCAATATTGATTTAATTCCAAGGGTAGCCCCTATATCTATGGAACCCTACCATATGAATATGGTATATTTATAGTAGCTTAAATCTCAATTATAAGACCTATTATAAAATGATGGCATTGGACCAAGTGTATTGCCTTGGGATGCAAATATGGTCTTTGTGAAAAATAAGGATGGAACCTTATGTTTGTCTATTGAATACCACATGATTAATAGGGTTACTATCAATAATATTTATCATCCACTAAGTATAGATGATTTGTTTAAAACCAGCTAAATTTTATATGATAGTTTTAAAACCAAGCTATCATCAGTTGAGAATTAAATAAGAGGACACCCATAAGACCACTTTGACAAATTGATATGGACATTATTCATTTATTATAATTCCCTTTGGTTTAACTAATGCACCTTTTGCATTTATGAATTTAATGAATAATGTATTTATATATTTTTTGGAAAAGTTTATTCTATTTTTTTCTAAGGACATACTGATCTATTCTAAAAATTTATTTAAACATGAAAAACATTTTCATTTAGTGATGAAAAGGCTAAGACAACATAAATTGTATGATAATTTGTCTAAGTTTTCTTATTTCAAACTAATATCCACTATTTGGGTCACATAATCTCTAAGTTTAGTATTACTATTGATATAGCAAAGATTATGGCTATCCAAGAATGACATGATCCAAAAAATGTACATGAAGTACATAACATTATAGGGTTACATGGTTATTATAAAAGGTTTCTTGAGAATTTTTTTAAATTTTATAATCCAATAACCTCCCTAAAATCCAAGGGTAAGAGGTTTATTTGGACTTTTAAGTGGGAATAATCTTTTCATAAGCTTAAAGAGATATTAACAACATCACTTGTACATATTGTACTAGATACTAATGATAATTTTTAAATATGGGATAATGCATCCAAACAATACTTGGGTGTTATGTTAACTCATGATGGTTAATTAATAGATTATGAGTCAAAAAATGTGAAACATTATGATAAAAAGTACACCACTCATGACATTGAATTTACTACCATTGTATATGTTGTAAAGCAATGGAAATAATTTTTGCTAGGTAATATTTTTAGAGTAAAGTTTTATCATCATTACCTGGAATATTTTTTTCTCGTGATGATCTAAATTCATGCTAGCATATGTTGCTAAAATTTATAAATAATTTTTGATATGAATATTTCTTATATTAAAGGTGAGGAGAATTATGTTGTTGATGCGCTTAATTGATGCATGTATCTCATTGTCTTGTCTACTCTACATAATAATTTTAGAATTCAAATTATATAACAATAACATTATGATTAATTTTACCAAGAGGTATGTGCAATTTTGGCTGATGAGTTTGTAGATTTCTTTTAATTTTATATTGATTATGATCATTTAATAAAACATAAACATAAAATTTATGTGCTCAAGTCTGGTGACTTGATGAACATTTTGACTAAACAAGTGCATGAAACACCTCATTCTACTCATATTGGTGTTACAAATATGACACATGAATTAAAAAGTATATATTATTGGCTTATTTTTGACAAAGCAAGGTAGTAGACTAGGGGTTGAACCCTTAAAGAGAAAAGAAGACAAGAAGGCAATCAAACAAAATATGCCTTCTAAGAAGAGATGGCACTAGTAGAGTACCAACAGACACAACAAACAAAAATAAACAAGAAACAAAAAGACAAGAGTCAGAGAGGTCTCTCCTTACATAACCATTGATTTGAGAAGATCATTCAGTTTCTTAGTATTCTCCACATTGACAGTAGGCCCAATATTACCCACTTCTTTCAGCATAGACATGTTTAGGAGAATAGAATTCTAGAGCCCAATGGTGAAATTATACTCTAGCTTCTGAATATGATCCTTCAGGGCATCAATTTTAGATTTCAAACCAATCTCATTCCTAATTTCCTCATCAAATTCCTCCACATACATTTCCCCCCCTTTGTCAATAGTTTCTATAATGTCAACACCACCTTCCTTAGTACCCTCAAATTCCCTAGTCTCTTGCTTCCCTTTAGTATCCTCAAAAATTTCTTGGACTTCCAATTCCTTAGACTATTCCTCCTGGGTGGCTTCCTCTGAGGTGCTCTTTGAATAGTCAATAAGCATGGCCTTAGGATCAGGTTTACTAGTAATCCACCTTGACGTTCAAACTCTAGAGGAGAAGCCCAACTTATTAACCTTAGAAGACATATAAGATTTACCACCTTGACCCCTCGTGGTCCTATCAAGATTTTTATGGGTCCCCAAAATGGTCCCCCTAATATTCTCTTCCTCTACATCAACCTTCCTCTTCTTTCCCTTCTTGCTTGCAAAGGAGCCAAGGGTGTCAATAGGGGTCTCCTCTGGAGTAGAGAAGGAGACTTCTTTAGTTATGGTAGGAACAGGGGAGAAATAGGACTCCTCGATAGCATCACCAGATAAAGGATTAGAAGAAATATCCCCACTATCAATTTTGATAGTCTTGGATGGCTCAAGGGCTCAGTGAAAATTATACAAATAGAAAATGAGGCCCTGGTGTAGAGGGATAGGATTGATATCCAATTTTTTAGACATTTTTTCTCTCACCCTAAGGACAAAATGTTCTAGAGAGGACAATAGGTAAAAAGGAAAATTGATGAGAGCATTACACCTAAAGTGATTTAAAAGGGGGAGATGGTAATTATAGAACCTGGTAAATCATCCATCAAGCATGAAGTACTTCATGAGGATGAATCAAACTCCATCCCATGGCTTAGGTAGTTTAGCATGATCGAATCCTCCTTGGTAAGGAATGAGTTCTTCGCCTTCTCCAAGGAATAGTTTATGGCTTAAGAGATCCATAATTTCTGTTTTCCTTTTTAGCTTTATCCCCTACATGGAAATTCTTGTAGCCATAACAATCACCTTTTCAAAAATCTCAAAACTGATTCCACCAATAGTGACTCACCTATTTAACCAAGACCTCACAAATTACTCGAACAAGTTTTCATCAAACCCATTGAGCCTTTCTAGGTATGGGCTAATCCCCCCTTCTTTACAGTAATGCCAAACTAGTGGATTATCTTTGAACTCATAGTAGGAGACTAGTTCTATTCAAATTTAGTCTCTTCCCATTTTGGATTTATAGACCAAACTCGTAGAGTTCCTAATTTTAACCTTCATCTTTAAAGTGGTTATAAACCCTTGCTCTGGATTATGAATAATGATAATGTGATGGATCATAATTTGAAATACCATATAGAGATGATGTTTGCTCTTCCCATGCTTGGAAATCATTTCCCAGCGATCTTCATAATGAGACCCGCGTGCCTTAACATCTTGATACAATAAATCATGAATGATTATCAAAAGAGTACAATAGTTATCCAAATGGACTACCTATGAGATCTATCCTTTTCATAAGTTTGACTCATCATTGAAAATTCATATCCTTTTGAATAATATCCCTAATGTTTAAAGGAATATGAGCAACTTGGTGCCAACACTGCCAATCTGAAAATTGTTGACCAAGATTGGCATAGGCATCAGCAACACTATTTCCCTCTCTATAAATATGTGAAATATCCACTCTAGAAAACTTTTGAAAAAGAAATTGGATATCCCTACTGATATCTTTTAGCTTAATTCTGACATTCAATGCTTTATTAACTGCATCGATGACCATTTTAGAGTCTCCCTGTATACTCAAGTTCCTTATTCCTAGGGATATAGACAATTTTAACCCCCATAGGAGATCCATTTATTCAGCATAGTTATTTCTCTATAATCCTATTCCACCATCATAGACAAAAATCATCCATCCTTTATCATTTCTTATAATTCCTCCTCCACTAACTTTACCATCAGACTTGGAGGCCCCATCAAAGTTAAGTGTCATCCAGTTAGGATTTGGGGGAATCCATTTAGTATTTAGTCTCTATAGAATTTTTGAGTTATTATAATTAGGGATATGGTTTAGAATCTTCCATTTAGCTGCAATTTGGTTTTTATGAAGCACAAAGTCACTAACTTTGTAGCAAAATATTTAGAATGTCAACATGTAAAAGCTAGACATTGACATCCAAGAGGATTTTTGTATCATCATGACATTCCAAAAGGTAAGTGGGATATTATTTCTCTTGATTTCATATTAGTTTTTCAAAAATATTTAAGTAAACATGATACTATCCTGGTTGCAATAGATAAATTTACCAAAGCTAGTCATTTCCTTACTATAAATTTAACTGATGATGCATATGTGTTTACTAAATAGTTTTTGAAAGAAACAGTACAATTTTATCATTAATAAAGTTATTATTTATGGTATAAAAAAAATTATTTCAAGGTTTTGGAAAATATTGAATTCTACTTTTGGTACAAGTTTGAACTTTAGTTTATCTTATCACCCAAAAATGGATGGTTAGATAGAAAGGCTAAATCAAATGTTGGAAGACATATTAAGAATGTATGTGATGGATCAACAAGGTAAATGGGATGATTATTTCCACTTAGTTGATTTTTTTTACAATAAAACATACCACTACGTGATTAAAATGGCTCCTTTAAAATCTCTCTATGTACATAAGTGTAGGACTCTAGTTGGTTGGGAAACTTTCAAAAATAGAACTATTGTTGGTCCTGATGTTTTACAAGAGTATGCTATGCAAATGGAAATCATAATTCACATTATATCATATATAAATTTCAATAAATTTTTGAAAGTATTCTAAATTAGTTATTTAGTTCGTTGGACCATTTGAAAATTTGGAGGAAATTAGTCATGTTGCCTATTAACTAACCCTTCTTCCTTCCCTATCTTAAATTCATGATGTTTTTTATGTTTAATTATTTATAAAGTACATGCCTCATCCTTATAATGTTTTATATTATACTCATCTTTGGATTTCATAAGAGGAAAATATGTAGTTAGATCATGTGAGGATACTAGACCATCATAGTGTTAGACTATAAAAGCATTAGATTTCCCAACCTCTAGTTCAATGAGATCCTATGTCTTAAAGAAGTACTACTTGGGAAGATGAGTATTTTTAATTATTAATATCCATTATTATTTTAATAATTGGGATGACTCTCTTTCATGTGTGTGAGGATGCCATGACCCTATTGATGCACTTATCTCAATTATTGTTTAGTTTTTTTATTATTAACTATTTGGACATGATTGTTCAATTACTATTATGATACAGTTCAATGATCCATGATTTGATCCATTATGATGTTTTTGAGATAACTATCTATTATGCACTTTAATTTTAACATTGGATATTCCATGATTAATTAGTTAGTAATTCATTATTCAATTTATTTGTATTATTATTTAATGTTGTTATTGCATTTTTTACTATTGTATAGTATATATGTTTTTGATGGTCTATTGTGATTTCAAGTACATGATATGAGCTAGGTCAGATGTGACTCTAAATAGTTGAGTGATACTGATAAATTAAATGGAAAGAAATAGTGAACATAAAATTTAAAAATAAATAAACTTTGATTATTTTATGAAATGTTTATGAGTTATTATTTTTCTTGACTTCATTTACTAATCTTTTGTCTTTGTTTAGTTTCAAATGTATATATGTATTGGCCCTTAGTTGATTCTAACTTTTTCCTTGTGCATTTAGTCTTGAATTCGACTCTAAGTACAATTACATCATGTTGATGTGTGTTTTGTACACACCTAAAAAATTCATACAAGGTTGGCTCTAACATTTTAGGATTAGTAATAGACTCACTATAGGACATAAGGTATTCAATTTTATAAAAACATGTTGGCATAATAATGGTGAGAGACACAATTTTTTTACCATTGATGAAATGGCTATGATTGAACCTATATCTACTTGGAGTGGGTGTAAGGATGATGATTCTAAATAAGGTGGTCATAAGTTTAAAATAAAATTAAAAAGGAGGGAAAAGTAATGTAGAAAATAAATATTGTGGAAACCTATGGATAAAGCCTTTTCAAAGCTAGTATTTTAACTTAAATAGGACAAGGAATATAAACTAATAATTTTTTTAAGATTTTATATCACCTAAAAAAACAAAATATAGAGAAGATTCAATGGGAACCAAAATAAAATATACTTAAACATATAGAAATCAAAGGTTGCCTAATTTTTAGATTGTTATTGCACATCTACAAGAGGATTATGATAAACATGCAAAAGATATTCAAATAAGTTATAGCTAAAATTTTAAATATTTTATTTTAAAATAGATACCTCATACATAATCAAATCACTAATATAATATCATCATGAAATGTCTCAAGTGATTCAAAAAATTTGAGAAGAATCAAGATTTGCACATAAAGATCAAGTCAAGTAGAACTTATTTGAATTTATTATTAATTTGAATATCCAAAATTATCCATCCTTTAAGATAGGGAGGTTACATGTATTTATAATCTTAGGATGGGTAAGGCCTCATCTCTTAAATCTTCACGTAAAATTAAAAGTTCAAAAATAGAACCTTTTATTGAAAATTATGCAAAGATGCATGTACAAAGATATTACTTAGAATAGAATTTCCAATTAAAAATATAATATGTATGTACAATAAATAGATTGGAAACATAAGTCACACCTTGGTGATAATTATGTAGATGCATAATCATTATAAAATTAAAGTATTGAAGCAAAAGTGTTAACTGGAAAAGTCAATGGAGATACTAGAGTTTCAATAGAGGTAAGGAAAAATATCTTTGTGAAGCTTGGTGGAACTTACAAGTTGTGTGGATGGGACCAACCTATAAGGTGTTTCTTTATCTCTTATCTCTTTAGCTAGTGTTCATGTTTATTTAAATTTATTATCTATGATTTCAAAATATAATAATAGAGGCTTCCAAATTCTAACTACCTTAGCCATTTTTCTTTCTTTCTCTACCTATAATATCTTTAATTATCCTAATAAAGCGTATGCTCTCATTACCATATATTTATTAAAACTAACTTAAATACTTCTTCATTGGTTTTATATAATGTCCCTTACACATCTTTCCTTTTGTTCTCAATAATTCACTGGAGAAGGTTATTAAAATTGGGTATGTTGATGAGTTCCCCTACTTGGGTGATTAGCCAAGTTAATTTCATATCTCCCAAAATTTACACTTCCTAACTCTCATGACTAATAAAAATCCCTAGAATATTTTTCATTTGTTTATACTAATTTAGCAAGGCATCCCTCTTAAAAGTCACATATTTTGAATAACAAGAAGCATCTGTGTTGGTCATTAGATTCAACTAATAAAAATCACTAACACTAGAGCACTAAACCATTACATTAATTCTTATTTATTTTTAATTAATCCTATTCCACAATGTAACAATATCTACTCTTTGGGCCTGACTTCCTACCCTAGACAATCTAATGTTGTACAAAATCTTGTATAGATTTGTACCTACACTATGGACATCAATAATAACTTCATAAGGAGCCTATGTAATATGTATTTAACTCCTTATTTTCAAGTAATTCTTAGTTCTATGGTGCATTTCCTTTTATTTTTCCCTAGTGAAATCCACAAAAATATTGTAATCCTCAACATATTTTGTAGGGTCATTATAATTTCTTTTGGGCTTATTGGATAAAGAGAATAAACTTTATATTTTTTCAAATTTTGCCTCATATTTTATTCTCACATTAACCATTTTCATCTTCCTAACTCTCTATATAATCCCATTTTCCTTGTTGAATTGAGTGAAGACTATGGGTTACTCTATTAAAACCAAGTTTTGTATTTCATCTTTTGCATTTTGCATCTCCCCCACCCATTGATGAATAATAAGTTGTTTCATTTATTCTTATTGAGCAATTTTATAAGATGTATAAGGTGGATAGTTCAATTAAAGGTATGTAATCATAGTGGTTGGTAGGGAGGTATTTATATGAATATGGATTTGGGGAATATTATTATTACCATTTCTCATAGGAATGTTTCTTTTATCAATGTATGTCTACCAAGAATCTATTTAGACTCAAGGTTATCTCCATAGTAATTTTTTATTTTGAAATGCCTAATGGCTAGGGCATATGTATGTATATTTGGATTAAATTTTATTTAGGAGTTTTGGGTTTATTGAAAATATAAACTGTGACCAATTTTCAAAATTTACTACTCTAGGAGTCATTATGAATTTTGGATAAGAAAAATATCTAAATCAAGACTAGTACTAATGAAACTAGATGATATAATCATAGGCATTATTTAAGGTAAACTTATATCTAGAATATCTACATTTAAAACTAAATAAATAATAGAAGAGACTAAATTCTAATTCTTTTTGAGTTTGTTCTTATGTAAGGACAACTAAGGTGTCTCACCATTCATTCTCACCCAAAATTAAATATTTGGATTTTTCTACCTTAGATTATTCATCATATGGTTTTTCCACTCCCATTTCTTAGTCTTCTCTCTCTGAAGGATAATCAGCCAAAGATGTTGTTCAATGATGAAAGGAATTTTCAAGTAGTAGGTCAAATGTGTTTGATCCAATTATTCATCAATAGTTATAAAGACTTGATAGGTTATTTCCTATTTTTCAATATGGTTTGAAACATGATGTGTAAATATTAAAGGAGAAGTCTTGGTACTTTATACTAAGATGACGGTTACATTTGGATATAACCAATAATATCCCATTTTACTTAGGGTTCTTGTCATATTTTTTGATAGTCTATACATTTGGGTGCCCTACATTACTTGTTATATTAATATATACCTCATTACTTATCCTTAGAATTTTATCATTGTACCTATGAATCAACACAAATGAAAAATAATCTTTGACCTTGTTTCCTAAATATTTCTCTGAGGGTTACCATTCCTGACCATAGGGATTGTAAATAATGGCCATTAATGTCTCTAATAAGTAATAAATCATATATAAATTTCCATCCTTAGTCCTATAATAAGGTTAGATTATCTATTAATTTATTCATGCACTTATAATCTCCCCTATTTCTACCAATTTTTTAGTTTTCAATAGTATATCCAATAATGGAACCCATTCAACTTAAACATACACAATTCTTGGGAAACCATATAACTTATTTTAAAATGTCATTTATATTACAAATCTAGGTATAATTTTAATGATCCAATTGGAGGATATTTCCCCCTTAGGATTCAACCTTTGAACCTTTGTAAGACATTGGTTTAAATTTTTATCTACATTGTTATGCTCAAGCCAAACATTAGTTAAGACTTGATTATAGGTGGTTTTAGAATAGGAGAGGCTAAGAAATATTTTGAATGTCCTTCCATAAATATAAGTAGAAGTAATTTTGACTATCCTTACATGAACAATAACCCCAATAGTGGTTTCATTAACAAATAAAAAATTCAAGAGTTCAATACATGGAATCACCTTAGGTTTAGTCATTACCTATTGAAGACCTTGTTATTTTATTGATGGTAGATTGTATATGTATTTATTTTACTACATAGAGAGTTCATCTTCAATATAATATGACTAGAGTGATTCCACCTCTTCCTAGAGCACTAAGTAATGTGGAAATTTGAAGTTTACACTCTTCTCAAATATTGTATCTTTTTATTTAGTGAATCCCCTAAATGAGTATGGGGAAGGGACTAAGGGAATACTCTAATTTTTTGAAGAATCCATTATTATCCTTTAGTTAGTGTAATTTATTTGATATCTTGGATTGGTTCATTCTATGCTTACTCATTGAAGAAAATTAGGTCTCACTTGACAAAGGGAAGCTTAAGAATGCACTTGTTTAATTGAAATTACAATATAAAAGTGAATCCTTCTTATTGTAGATTTTATATATATCACTCATTAGATTTATTATTAAATAAATTTGTGTGCATTAAATTTAGATAATGAAATTTTAATTTTAATGCCCATTTCAATTTGAATGTGCCATTTATCTTTGGTGGGTGCCCTTACTTGCCAGCTGGAAATCATCCATTAAATATTTGTGTCTAGTCATTAATTTTTAGACAACTCTTAATAATTTTTTGACTTGATTCTTTACCATGCTATCTATCCTTCCCATTTATGTTTTGACAATGTCTTCCATATATAGTACCACTTTTTAGGTCCTTCTTAACCTAGTGTTGGGATCAAAATACCCCTATGTTTTGAATTGGTACACTTGAGAAACCCTTAAAATAAAACATGGAAATCTTATCATTTAAAGGTATTTTATAGAATTTGAATATCGTCCACTTTGTCAAGAGATAAGAATATTTGGTCTTAATCTACTTTAATATGGATCGACATTGCTAATGAAGTTCATTTTCATTTATGTTTTAGGTTCCATGCCATGCATCCATGAGAATTTTGCATTCCAAAACCCTAAAAAAACCTTGATTAGAATTTTAATAAAGGTGGGAACCCAAATTGGTAGGAATCATTTTTATGGAATTAAATATAAAATGCATATCCTAGGTTTAATCATGTTTTTTAACACAACTTGAATAACAAATTAGACACCAATTCATTATTTTATCCTTTTTTAAGTTCCTTATGGCTTAAATAAATATCATCATGTAGGGTCCTTTTATATTCCCCATCTTATCTTAACACTTTAATACTAAGGCCACAATGATTTCATTAATACCATCATGACCTTAGTCTTAACACCTTAAGCCTATGTTTTTATTACCTCCATGATCCCAATATTAACATCCTCACACTTTGTAAGATCCTATAGTTATTAATTTATCATGAAATTTGATCAAATGGACTAAATATAACTAGGAACTTTGTCTTAAATAGCATGCATCCTAGATAATCCTATGATCTGCACCTACTCATAAACACCTGATCAGATATAGTGAAGCATAATTGAAAATTCAAAAGGATATAGGGACCCTAAAAGATGGACATGTGGCACCATTAAATTTGAGGACTAAGAATAAAAGAGACCCACTTGACACCACAACCAATAAAAATGAAGTCTCTGGATCATGATCCCATGATTGTCGCTTTATCATTAAATTTGATCAAGTGGAGCAAATTAACATCGAGACACTAGAAGGACCTATAGAAATTATATGTGGTATCCCTCCTTTTAAAACCAAATATTTTGATGAACTTAAAATTGACATTATCATGATGGTCACCCAAACTTATGAAAATATTAACTTGACATGTGTGATCATCAAATCTAAGTCTATCAAAATCTTAAATTCACTACATTAAACTTGACTTCCACATGACCGTCAATTGACACTTGCAAGGATGTATTTGATGTCTAAGAGACCATCAAATTTAACCCAATAAAAAATCTTACTTAGTATTTAAATGACATTCCAAACCATTTTTTACTCTGTGGTTCCTCAAGCTAACGGAAATGCTCAAAATATGCCTAAAAGAGAAGTCCTCGATCTGTATAACATTAATATATATAAGAAATATACCTAGCCTAAGTCTATGATTTGAAGATCCACATTGCATTTTTCATAATGGACCTTGAATCATAGACTTACCCTATGTAAAATTTATATTATCATTTTATGTTGAACCTATTTTGAGCACAGTTTGTGACACGGAATAAATATTTTAGCCTAATGTTTTCATTATGTTTTCTAAACATAATGCATACATTAACATAGAATGCTTATAACTTGACCCCTTTTAAATCATAACTTAGGTTCAAATTCCTTAGTTTAATTATTGACCCTTGCTTAATAAACATGAAACAAACATTAGCCTAAGGGACATAAACCTAAGTCATTACTTTTAAAAGTGTACTAAATTAATGTTTGGGCATTTTTGTAGATCAAAGATCTGTACTTTGTCACTAGATTTGATCTAATGGCATGAAGGTCCCTGGATAATTTTCAACAAAACCCCAAGAACCCACGAACCTGCCATGTGGCCAATGATTATTTGACAAGGGAATGACATAAGATTTGGAATATGATGAAGATGTGTGGGCATGCTAAGTGTCATGATTACAAGGCTTGAGACCTAGGAACTAATTTAAAATTTAAGTTCCTAGATTATGATAAATGGGTTATGATAATCCATAATTTTTATCCTACAGTATGAAATAAAGAAATAATTTTAAATACTAATGGCTAGTGTTCAAATGGCATTTACAAAAAATGCCATGAAAGATCTAGACTAGTTCTACAAAAGGTCCACACAAATAGAAAAGGACAAAATTGAAGATCTTGTGGGCTCAAAATCAAAAAGGTATAAAGGTAGGGGTCCAAATCATATTTAAAACATGTATAAACAAAATCTTAGATATATTTCACCATTAAATCTCCAAAACCCTAGACCCTACATAAAGGCAACCTAAATATATCCAATTTGGTACACTTTAGTCAAAGGATAACCTTATTATGTTCCTGAGCCTGAGAGAGCTTTCATAAATATTATATGCAATGCAACATGAATAATTAGTAGGGAATAAAGACCATGTTATCTAGCAAGAAACAATTAAAGGAAGAGGTCAAGCTCTATTTGATGACAAATTGTGAGGGATGGCTATTCAAGGATACAAAACTAGACATCACTGCATTAAACATCCATGGCATCCAGAATTGGTCCAAGATATTCTTCATGGTAGAAGAATTACATCCCATATCAAAGGAAGAGTAAGTAAATGCCACCACAAATAGATGACATTATGACTTTATTATAATCTATATGGCTAGCCTCCATCATGCCACAACAAAATTAGAGGTATTTCACTACAATGATGTCCTTGCCCCCATTTTTATTGATTTCAAGATTGATAGTTATTAGGGAAGGTAACTCAAAAGAGGTATCATACATTTCCCCTATTTATTTTTAAAAGTACTAGAATATCCCTCTTCCCCATTTAGACCTTCCCAAAATGAGGGAATAGACCAATAACCATGACTTAGACTCCATCCTCTGACCCTAGCTAAGATAAAGACCTCACATATTTAGAACCATTAATGGAAACATCCCTATCATCCAATTTAGAGAAGGTATTATGGTGATAATGGCATTTATTAATATAACTTTTGGTTCCCCTTCAACCTCTTACATGAATAAGGTTTGGGTCTCATATGTACATTTCTTGTTAGAAGAAAAACTTACCCCTCCAATTGGATATTTGATCAAAATCTTCCTTGCTAATCAATTCATCACCATAAAGAGAAATACCTCCAAGAAATTACACATGATTCCCTTCTTGGTGTATGCCCTTCTCCATGTATTACCTATTTGATCAAGATAAATACCTCTAAGCAATTCTACATTATGTATTACCTACTTGATTCCCTTCTTACAATTCTACTTGATGTATTACCACTATTCTAACCTTAACATCTTCAAGTACATGAATCACATGTAGTTTATCTATTACTAAATTTTCAAGACAATCATTGAGGCCATCACAGGTGTCCCCATGTCTAGGCTTCACCACCTCATCAAAAAGTGTGTGGAGATGATTAGGGATATATGTTATTATCTTGATTACACAATCATCAGGATAGAGGGAATTATGTCGCAACCTTTCAGACTACCAGTGCATGTCCCAAATAAACTTTTTGAGTAGGATATTGTCTCCCAGCTCATCCTTGGCATTAACAAGTCTCATAAGGAAAAGAGTAAAGGTCTACTTCACCCATTCCCATTAGATATTGGGAAAATCATAACTAAGGATTGGATGTAGGAGGAAGTTATGGTAATTGGATATTTGATAAACATATTCCTTTCCAATAAATTCATCGTCATCAAGAGAAATACCTCCAAGCAATTATACATGATGTATTACCTAATTAACACCCTTATTTCTTTAGTAAACATCCCTAGAATTGAAAATTGGTCCCCAAAAGGTATGAAAACCATCTCACACTACTATTCCAAGATACACATCTTTAATTATATGAATAACATGTAGTTTATCTATGATTACATTTTCCAAAGAATCATGGAGGCCATCATAGGTGTCCCCATGCCTAGGATTCATTCCCTTATCAAAAATAGTGTGGATATAATTTGGGACACATGCTATTATCTTGATTGCATAGTCATCAAGATAGAGGGAATTATGTCCCAACCTTAGAAACTATCAGTGCATGTCCCAAATAAACTTGTTGAGTAGGATATTTCCCCATATCTCATCCTCGGCATTAACTAGTCTTACAAGGAAAAGAGGAAAGGTTTACTTCACCCCTTACCATTGGATATTGGGAAAATCATAAATAAAGACTAGAAGTAGGAGGAAGTTATTGTCACAAATAGGAATTCATTTGTCTTTCAGCTAGATGAACTCAAAATGTGGGATCCAAGGAACAAAGTATGAGAACATATAAAGGAACAAAAGCTCAATCTTGAGTATGTACACCAACTAGGTGTCCATGACACCATAAAAATCAAAGCCAATAACTATGGGTATTTTTTGGCTAGGATCCAAGGCCAAAACATCAATATAGAAAAAATTATTGATCTAGTAAAACAAGCCATTTAGGGAAACATGGAAAATTTACACTTTGTAATACCATTTACTACTTAGGCTATCTTAGATAGCTCATGAACAAACTCAAAAATAGAAATTGTAGTAGTCCTAATAGTACATTAGGAAAATTTAGGATGATCAAGGAAAAGGAAAATATAAGGTTGGAGAGATAATATTAGAAGAAATACTTATAAAAGGACCCTTACCTTTAGACTCATCAATATAGAGGCCACCTTCCCTAGTCCATTATATTGACATGATAGCCCTAGAACTAGAAGAGACACTTGACGGTGCCTTCAATGAACTTACAGAGTTCTATGGCTTAGGTGGATAGGAGGACCCCTTAGGGGAAACAATTGGAAAATAGATGATTCTAGTGGCACCTCAAGAGAAGAGGAATGTAGAATTAGCCTTGGTCCTAGTGGAACTAAGGAAAAAACCTAGATTGAGCTTTATTCATTCCACTGGTTAAGTCAATCTCTTCATTGATGAATTTCCAATTCATGGATTAGTAATTCTTGACTAGTTAATCTATGGAAAATTATAAAATATCCCATCTCTCTCCCACTCATGGGCCATGACAATGGTTGGTATGGATGTGCATGATGACATTAAGCCTTGGATAAAGGCTATGATGAAGGAGAAACAAGAGAGGATAATTATGTTCATACAAGGCTTAAGAGGTAAGAAGATGGATGATCCAGGAGAATTTACTAGCTCAGGAGTAGAGTTATTATAACCTACCTAGTTTAAGGAACCAATTACCATAGTTCATTTTTATCTTGAGATAGTAGGCTTAGAGAGAATAAAAACCTAGACAACCATGGTTGGGATAGAAGAATTCACCTTTCAAAATGTGTAACCTTTTGTAGGTTTGACCCTTATTACAAGATAATATCTTGGTGAGGCTATAATACATGAAGAAGATGGGTAAATATTGATAGAATCACAATGACAACAAGCTAATGTTAGAGTCCAAGGTAGAAAACAAAGGATCTATAATTCAGACAGAGCTAAGAAGAACTTTAAAACTCAGGTAATCCTATCAATATTAGATGACATAATCAAGATGCTTGATGATTCATTATATAACATGTTTAATCCATTAAAATAAATGAAGATGAGGTATAGTACATTGGAGGACCAAGATACAATAGCTAGAGACAAGGTCACCCAATGGTAGGCCTCAGAGAAAAATATTGTTTAGCTCCTCAACATTCAATCAAAGAAGTAAATCCCAAACTTTATATCCCTAAGTATGGGATAACTAGGCACAATCTTTGGTATTATTATTGATAAGGTTCAAAGCTTGAGTACCTGGCACACCAAGGTAAAGAGGCTTATAAAAGATGATAAAGAGCTTATTAGTAGAATTCAACAAATTTTTAGGAACATGCTTGTCAATCTTGTGTAGCTTACTACCTTTGGCCTCATTAGTGATGAGGAGTTTAATAATAGGGCCAATTTGGTGACTCAATAAATCCAAGGGAAAATTAAAGGCTCATCTAGATAAGATAACAACAAGATCTTGGATATGATATTCAATGTAGGTGAGAGGATCAATGAAGGTAGAAGCATCAAGGATGCATTGGCCAAAAATGTCAAAGAATTTAATAAGATAGTTGATGAAGAGGAGGATTTTATCATGAATCCTATTGTGGATCTTGATTTGGTTGATGAACAACATGAGAGGTCCATAAGCATCCTCCAATAACAAATAAGGGCCCCACCAATAAGTTAGAGCAATATTCTATTCTAATAAAAATTAGGTAACATTTTATAATAGAATATTCCATTGTAAAGGAATATGCTAGTTTGGTAGCATATTTACCTCTAGGTTAGTATGATTTGGGAAAGCACATGTATTATAGAGCTTGTAAGGATAGTTGTCCTTACCTTTACATACTTGTATTTTGTAACTGACCAGTATACTACCTATTCTTCCTATAAAGGCATGTATCACCATTGTAAAAAGGGAGATATTTTTTAGAAACTTTGTAAACTTGAAGAAATTAATAGAATCAAGGAATTCTATAAGGATTATCTATTTTGACATGTTAATTACTAATATAGTTTTTTTCTCAATTTTTATTAGAGGTCTTGAATTTGAATAGTGTCTTTGAATTCTGAATAGCATTCTCTAATCATGGGGTTTTATGATTTATGCCTATGCTATATTAATTAAAATATATTAGGTTTTACTACATTTTGTTTTTCTATATATTCAAATGTTCAATTGATATTTGATTATAGTGGTAACTCCCTAAAGTAGACCTAGTTCCTACTTGTGATTCTTAAACATTTTCCTTTGAATTTTGCTTGATATATAGTGATATTTGTTCTTAGGATATGTTGTGTTATATATTTGTTAAATTCATATTCAATTTCCATTAATACTTTATCATAATGTTTAGGACTAAAATTTAATCACTTATTTTTTTCTACCCTACCCTTCTCTTTTCTCTTTTTTACACCATGATCACTTTAGTTTTAGCCACATTATAAATATACATTTAGATTAGTTTGTAGCTTAAATTAGGAACACAATTCACTAAGTATCAAAAAGGGTTCATGAAGAATATTCCAAGGTGGCTGCCAACCACCAAAATAATATAAATATTATGGAATAATTATCTTACTCTGCTACTATTTCACCACAGGTAACCAGATTGTCAAAACCTACAACTCATGCTCTAAATTTTCTAAGTTATAAAATGAGAAGTGTTCTTTAAAAAACTAAGTGTACCTATGGTAATTTATAAGCATCAATAGGATAACTCATGTTGGAACTAGAAGGAGGGCCCAATTCTTTGAATCTATACTAATCTTAGCCTTGTTTCACCTAAAGATCAGTATATGTTTGTGTTTTGAGTCAATTATCTACTTTACAATATAAATATCATCAATATGTGTTATTTTTAACATCCCTTCATGATTCCTTTGATGTTATTTGAGAATTTGTGTTTATTTTTTCATAAATTTGTCTTTAACCCTAAAAATCCATAGTATCTAAGGTTAGAATGGTTCATTTTGATCAAAGATGGGCATATCTTTCATAGATCTGAGTCCCTTTTAGTCTTAGACTTCCAAAGATAGACCATATTCATGTATTTGGATGTACCTTTGAGCTAATTTAGTCAAAGATCATTATCCTTTTCAATTCTTCATGCCACCTTTACAAAATAAGCTTAATGTCCAGGTCTAACTCTTGTGTTTTTATAAAAGTTAACATGACACATCATATTTCAAATAGAAGTTTTGAATTTCAAGATGGAATTGCCTAATAATATAACAAGATCACACTCATTAAACAGAGAGCTTTTAATCAAACTTAGGATACAAAAAAAGTCTAGATGTGATTAAGTTACACATAAGAGATATAAATATATTCCACCTTCACCGATTCAAGGTACCTGTGCCTTCAAATTCCACCCAAGTATGCCATGGTTAGGGGATTTATCAATTAATGTGCCAATGGTGGTTCATGAAATTTGAAGAAACCCTAATAAATATCTAATTTAGTTTAGTCTAATAGTTGTAGTGACTACTGACAAACATATAAAATCCTTTAAGTTTACTTTAATATTACTTAATGTTGTGCATGAAGATGTGGCATGTAGGTTATTTCCATTTAATTTTGAAGATGCCACCTAAGAATGGTTCTTGAATTTTCTTGACAAATATATCACAAGTTTGAATGATTTTAACAATGTCTTTATTGATCAATTTAGTAAAATTATTAGTCCTTATGTTATTTACCACTAGTTCACTACTACTATTATATGGTATGCTAATGAACTGATCTTGTTAATCAATGGTAGATTTCAAAAGATGTTTAATAGGACCATGAAACCCTTTAAGCCTAAGAATGTCTTAGCCCTAGATATGTATAAATATGTAGTAGATCCTAAGACCTCTATGTTCCTAAAGAGGTTTATCCTAGTTATAGCTTCATTATCCCAAGCCTATTCTAAATCAATGATCATTAATGATCAAATGTATCCCTAAGAGCCAATGGATTATTCAGTCCCAAATGCAAACCCACACTTTCATATGATGAACTTGTTACCCAATAATAACAAAAATATCCCTACCTTAAACTAGCCTCCAAATTTGACCCAATTGTTATTGAGTCATGTAGTGCCAAATCAAAATCTGGGATTCTTGACTCATCCTGCTAATGAATACAACCCAAGTGATCAAAGGGCATTGGTACCATATACCAGTAATAAACATATATATAAGTTTGAAAATCCCCAAAAAAGAGAATTAATCCATCTTGAAAATGGTTCAAAAATTAAGCACTGATTTCCTTTAGTTACAGAAACAAGTAGGCAATATTGGAGAACACACTGGTAAGAATTTCTCATTTTAAAGGTTCAATAGGCCATGCAATAGATTTAAAAATGATAGTTTTAATAATAATAAGGATAATAAACCATCTTCTAATAAAAATAATATGGATATTAATCTTATTGATATTGCATTGCCTAATAATTATAGGGTACATTACATAGTCAAGCATGGGGAAATTGACTGTATAGAATTCTATAAAGCCTTTAAGGCCTTCTAAGAAGATTTAGACACATTTAAGGTGGTCCCTAAAAAAAATAATAATGAAAGCACATCTGGATCTAAGCCATCTAAGGAGGCCTTCATTGTGGACACCTTTGGTTTCCCCTTTCAAGAGGAAAATGAACCTGATGAGCTCCCTGAGGAGATCCAAGCCTTTTAGTAGTTCTTGAAAAATACCTATCCCTTGAGGAATAGAGAGTAGAGGCAGCCCTTGACTACCTAAATTCCTCCAAACAACTTTGGAACTCGTCTTGACACATCTTCAAGCAAAAATTTGGAACCAACAAAAAGGAATACTTTTAAACCCAATGTTGAGATTCATAGTTCTTATGGTAAAATTGGTTATAACATAGTTGAGGACATGAAGAAAATAAAGGCTACTATAATTATTGACCAAATTTGTATTTTATTCATATTGGGTCAACCCCTAGATTTATAAACTTTTTAAAAGTGTCCATAGGTTTGGTAGGGATCTCATATGTGTCTAAATATATCACTTATCCCTGGCTTAGCATTGGTCTAAGTCCATCTTCCTTATATTAATATAGTCAAACAAAGTCAACTATGGTCAACCCTAGTCAAACATGGTCAAAGTTTCAAATTGTCTGAAAATTTCCTAATGTGGTCATTTAGGTGTTTTAAATTTCTCCTAAGTCAATTTTTTTTCTTCACCATGTTTCATGTGTAAAAGGGGCCTTTTGGTCATATTTCTAGCTCATTTAATGACTTGTATGACGTGTCAAGGGAGCATATTTGTCACCAAGAGAGATTTAAACATGAATGGGGTTAGATCATGTCATTTATTAGTTATATGTTAGTATAAGAAGAAGTTTTATTTAGAAAAGGGTAGTTTGTACTTGATTTTAGGCCCTTATTGGCACTTGTATGAACTTTGGAAGTCCACTTTCAGATAAAAGCATGGGAAAAGTGTCTCTTCACCTCCCTAAATTCATTTTCATGCTTGGTTTGCTGAAAAAAGGTAAAAAAGTTTAGTTTTTCTTTTATTCCATCTCTTTTGCCTTTGAAAGCGAAGAAGGGTCAGCTTTAGATGCATAGTATAGTCTATACAAGTGGAATTGGGAGGAATGCCCTTGGGGGTTGAAAATAATATAATTATAATAAAAATTCATGGTAATAATCTTAATTTTTATGTCTCTTAACCATCACTAATACCATAGGTATATTTTTATGTATTCACATTTAAAAGGGGTCAATATTTGAGCTAGTTTCTAAATAATTTGCTTTGATTTGATGATTTTGATGGTTTCCTATGTTTTTTAGGGCATTTCTATAGGTTTTCTCAATATCTTTCTATTTTTAGAGTTTCATGAGCTTAATAAGCCTCCTCTAGGATTGTGTATGTTTATAGACTACTCTAGTTTGCACTTATAGTTGTCTCAAATGCCTTCACAAGTGGAATTCAAATTGAAAAGGAAGCATTAGAACTTGTTTCATATCCTTGATAGTGTGAGGATGTTTTTTAAATTGTTTGGATAGGTTAAAAACTCATTTGGAACCTTGAAATAATGTTATTTCCAATTCTATTCTCTACCTTCAAACTTTTCAAGATGCACTTAAAGTGGTTTCATGGTGAGATCATGGTGTGTTGATTATTTTAATAGTGGTCCTAATCCCTTTGAAGCATAAATAATTCATTTGGGAATCTTGAGATAAATCTTGGGCCACTAGGGTCAAATGACAATACACATTTTTCACTCCTTGATCACTTTCTAGTTCTAATCTACTGATATACTAAAACATTTCCACCTATAGGTGAGGAAATAGGGGATTGAGGCATCCATAGAGTTTAAGACATGAATTTAAGACCTTTTTTAGAATCCTAAATATCAAGGGGTTTTCAAAATATAGGTTTGGAAAGCTAAAATAATAAAACAAGGGCATAAACCATTCTAAAATAATCCTAAGACTGATACAATGATTGCATCCCTATTTTGAGGAAATATAGGCCCATAAGTTTTTTAAAAGAGGCATATAATACATTTGATAGATTTTTTAAGTATATAGTTAAGTTATTATTATTTCCTATAGCATAGAGATGAGTTATGAAAATAAGGAAGAAAAAATGATTGGTGTAAGATAGTCATTAAGGGAGCCAAAAATGCCTTTTGAGCCACTGAAATCAAATAGTGAACTCTACATGTTTGAACCTGAATTGATCATTGGATTTAAGAAGAAACTAATGCATGCTATTATGACTAGGTGATATCATGGTGAGTGAGATACAATAGATATCATGAACAATATCTAATTTATGTTGATATGCGATGCTTTATACCTTCATATACTTAGGTTATGTAGAGGCATTAAGTGTGTACCTACAATCAACCTTGTGGACTGTCAACAAACAATGAGTGAGAATTTGAAGTTTTGGTGTGGAAATATCATGAGTATAACCCTTCACATTTATAATTACCTAAGAATGTTTCAATATAAATAAAAAAATGTTTCAAGGCTCCACCCCAAGCTATGAACACCTACAGGTAGGGTCTTAAAGTTGTCTCAATTAACTAAGCAGAGACTTATTCTAGGAATGAGAAGTGTCTTGTTGTAGTGAATGGAGTTCAAAATTTCCAAGGTAATGTATGAAAACCTAATAAACATTATATTTTTGTCATTAATATCTCCCAAAGGATAAGCAATCATATAGCCAAGGAAGTTGTCCTAGTCAAATAGGGTTGTCTCAGTCCCATATTAAAAAACCTAGTTTGGGGTATTCAACATGCATATGGTGAACAAGGATAGGTTTGAGGGGTGAAGAGGAGTTGAAAAATATTTATAAAAGGAATGGTAAAATTCAGAGAAACACCATAAAAATAAGGTTAATAGAGCTCTAAAATTAAGTAAACACAGTCAGCTCTTAAGGTACCTTGCACAATCTTGCACCTAAAAGTTTGCCTAGGAAATTCTAGAGGTTTAGGGGTATAAACTCATCACTATATGTTTAAATTTTATATAAACCATACTTAGGACCTTTATAATCCCCTAAAACACTTGTTTTTTTCTAATAAAATATGAAAACATGCCTCTATTATATCTTAGAGGTAGGGCACTTTTTAGGTGCACAAAACCTAGAAATCTTAATAAATAGGCAAAAAACATAGAACAAAACAATAAAATACCCTAAAATATGATTTTTTAAAGTATATGACATCCATTTAAACCTAAAAAACCTTTATATAAGGCTTGATACCAAATATACTACTCTATGTAATAAGGGTTGCAGTCAAATCATGAGAGATAGTAAATCATGTTGCTAGGTAAAGAGATCATTTTAATACGTGGACTTGGTTTTACATTATGTCTTCTTGGATCATGTTTAGGGGATTATTTTAGATATTTTTAACCTATTGGAATGCAATTAAATCCATTGAAACTCATTTTCAGGTAAGATTTGTAGACAGACCTACAGAGCAAGGTCTAGGCCTAATACCAAATATGTGTCATCTTCATTCTTAACTTACGATGAGATATTATGATGATTGAGGCATGTTTTTGGGATGTGTATATAGGTTTTTTAACCATTATTTTGTATAATATTTTATCAAAAAACCATTTTTAGCTTGGAATGAACTCAAACCTCATAGAATGCTCAAAAGAGACACGAGTTGTCATCTTCAGATGCTTGAAAACTCTTTAAAGATTTGCATGGGAAGATGAGTTGTTTGGGGATGATGGAGAGGGTCCTCCAAGATATTTTAGTGTAATTTCTATGGAATTACAATGTCTATTATTTATTAATTAATATTAAGAGTCTAGGTGTCTCTAAAACCCTCTAAAACCCTCAATACAAACTTGATTGGGAAGAGAAGGAAGTTAAAGCATCCCGATGGGGTATAAATTATAGGGAAATAACTTGAATCTATAGATGAATATTCAAGGATCATCCCCATGTGATTTACTTAGGTATACTACACTTATACAGATGGTGAAAAATAGGGCTCTTTTTTAATAATTTGTGTGTTTTATAGGTGTAGTAAGGTTTCAAATGGTTAAATCACTTTTAGGAGGTATATTTTGACTTATTATAAGTATCCATATCCATTTTGTGAAATATCTAAAATCCTACATTTATCTACTACCTCTCTCATTTTAGCCAATCTAGTGGGCAAATAGTGACCACTTAGTGAAAAAGGGTGAAACTCTATTTGGGAAGCATTTTAAGGCCTATTTGACGAACTTGATGACTTTTAAACTCTTTAAAAGTGTCATCCCTCCTTTTTTATGGATAATATTTTATAATTTGAAAGGTTTTGGGTGCCAAGTGTGAGACGTGCATGAAAATGAGTCATTTTGGACTATTAGGGATGATTGTGCATGGCCAAAAGAATAGGAATGATCAGAGATTAATCAAATTCATTTGAGGACTTATTTTTAACCCCTCTCACTTATATCCATCATTAGACCTTAAATTATGTATTGATGAGGGAAATTTCTTATGCAAGCACAAGGGAATCTATGCCACATGTGGAAGAGTTAAACAAGTTTAAGAGACATTTTTCCTTGATTCTCTTTTAAGACATATCTCATTAAAGATTCCATGATAATGTAACTCCTTCTCATTGTTTTATAAATTTCTTAAAGACCCTTTATATCCCTTTCTCTCTCTCTCCTCTCATATATTCTATAAATTATGGCATTGTTGGATATTGGACATATCTCTCCACCTTGATATGGTGAAGCCCTATAAATTTTTTGTATTGAGATAATAAAGATAAATTTTTTTACCTCATGAAATATTTAAATAAGTGCATACAATGTTTGTTGGTCTTGAGCAAGTGTATCTTGGCTTAGCTTCACATGTTACTCTTTCTAGTGCCTTGTGTGTTTTTTGGAATCTCTCTTTTGCAGGTCAACAAGAAGTGTCTAATGTGGATTATAGGTATAGTGATACTCTATTCAAAATTTCTTCTTAGAATGCCTATTTTATAATTACTCATACCCTATGCTCTCTTCAATACCCCATGCTTGAAACATTGATGTCAGAGATAATATTTTCATTGGATGAAGTTTATATGTAGGCTTATTTTGGTTCCAAGTGCATGTTAAATGGTGTGAGTAGAAAAAATATTTGGTGTATCACCTCCCCTATAGTATATTTAATTTTATTTTTAATTCTCTATTTTCATCCCCTAAAGAGTTAGTAGTATTTTGATCAAATTGGTACATCAAGGGGAACTGGCCCCAAATCTAGAGATCCACTTCAACTTTGGGTCACCCATAGCCCTGAGGTAGTTCCATTGTGCCACTTGAATGAGGTGAGACTTATGAGCTCCTTAAAGGGTGAAAATTCAAGTGACAATTTTTTTTGGCATGCCCAGTGTGACATTTTGTCCTTTCCTTGAGAATTTTTGGTGTTCTCCTCAATATACCAACCTTTTGAGGTAATTTCAATGACCACAAATGGTGACTCTAAGCATAATCTACTATTTAAGTAGTCTAGGTATCCTATTTGAGGTTTTTTCTTATTATTTTTACTTCCCATGTGTGATTCATGGATTATTTTGATGTTGAGTTTGTCCTAACACAAGTTGGGGAGACATATCCTTCTTTGCCTATTCCTCCTCAATATGAAAAAATACTTGGCCAACCTTACCATGATCTATATCAACCTCCATATGACCTTCATCAAATTCAATATAATCCTTGTAAGACCTATAAAAATAGGCATCAGACCCATGATCCATGATATATATATAGTCCTTCATTACCCTCTTTGTATGGGCAATATATTGATGGGAAACCTTATGAAAATGGTTATCAAGAAACACATTCCTATCAGCCTCAATATGAGTCTTACCCTTCATGCTTTGATGCCTATCATCCTCAAGAATATTATTATGAGCCTTGTCATATGAGATCAGATGTTCCCATGGATTATAACCCAAAATATTATGGACAAAGTGTAGCTCATGCTCATGTTAATGTTTCCCTTCCTAACCAGTCCAATGTTTCACTTCCATATGAGCTCACTAGTGCTTTCCTCTTTTCCAAATCTACTCATAATAATTATCCTTCATTACACACTCCATCTCCAATTATTTTTCCTTCCACTACATCTCATACTCCAGCTCTTCACCCTTCTCAAGAAGGAACCTATTTTAAGAAGAGGCAAGCAAAGAAGATCAAATTTAATTCACGGTGGATCAAGAGAATCTCATGAGTGATTATGAGGATGAAATAACCATATTAACTCCCCTTGTTTAGAAAAAGGATATTTCAATATATAATGTTTTTTATGTATGAAGGGATATTTTTCCATGAACAATATTCTACACTCCACCCTCAATCTAATTTTGAGCTTTATGTGCCACCCCCACCAACTAGTTAATGCTATGCATACCCCATCACACATTGGCCAAATAGACCTATGGTATGGGATCTTAAATAGGACCAGTTGGATGATAAGGAAAAGTAGCTCTTACATGAATAAAACCTACAACCTTGGTAGCTTTGTTGGGCTAGAGAACATGATATCAAGATGCCTAGTATTTGTATTACCATGAGAGAGGAGGAGGTGGGGAATCTTGAAGAGAAGTCTATATCTGATCCAAAGGTTGAAGATGATCATCATGAGAATGAAGTAAATATTGGTTTAAGACCTTTTCTTATGGGTTTTGGCTACATAGATACATTAGCTTACTTAGGGCTCTTGGGGTCATTTAGGAGGATTAGTACCACATTCACTATAATTTAGGGTTTCACTATCTCTCCAACATATAAATACCTCTCTCCATTTGAATTATTAATTTAGTCAGACATTATTTAGTGAGATAGAGAGCTATTTTTATCTTGTGTATACTAATCCTGATTTTGCATCCTCATAATGTTATTTTGTTCTTGTATCATTTTCATTACTCTCGTGGAGACTCTTTTTGTGTAATATTATCATTTGATGGTTTTAATTAATTTTAGTTCTATGATGTATGCTTACTTGACTCACATGATCACTCCACCATGAGCATTCATTGATCTAGTGATCTTGACAAATTCTATTATGGTATCAGAGTGTTAATTTGATATTTGATTGTCTAGTTTTATTATTGTTAAGTTTTATTTAAATCTATAGGTTGTTGAGGCATAGAGGATCAATGTCCCCTTTGTGTTTGGTGTTGATTTTGGATAGCTACATTATTTTATATGGATTATTTAACGATATATGTGCAAGGAAGTAGTATATGCTTGAATTCATCAATCTTGGTTATCCTCTCAGATCTACTTAGCATCCCACACTGCCTTTGGCATCACATTTCGTCAAATCTAGATAAAGAGATATGCATAGGCATTTTTTAGCTAATCTAAGTTCTTTAAAACTAGTGTGGTATCCATTTTTTTTTATTTTCTTGTCTTTTATATCTACATCATTGCATTTACAAGGATAAAATTAGAATCTGCATTGCATTCCAACAAGAGGTGTTGAAATATGTTATTTCTTTCAAGATCTGCTATAGAAATCCCCATCCCAACTATTGTTTTAAAAAAATGTGTCTACTAAATTGAAATTTACACCTAGGCATCTTACCTTGGATTGAGACTATAGGATCTGAGAGGAGATTTGAGGTGTTGGAAAGAAGAAAATAAAGCACAAGATTGGCAATAAACTTTTTTGTGGCATCTTTTTTAATGTTATGTTATTTCTTTTTTTGGACTTTGGAATCTCAATATATTTTATAGATCTACTTATTTAGGTGTTTTTTTCTCCATATATTGTGTGGATTTGAGAAAAGGCATGGTAGATCTAGTGGTGGCTTTGAGTTGTGGAGGTGAAGTGTAAAAGGGAGGCATTGAAAGAAGAGAGGACTATACGTGGTCATCAACCAGTCATCTTTTGCATTGGCATCACATTTTCAAATCTACATTGTGTTTTTTTAGAGTGGTATTATGCATGGAGAGAATAAAGTATTTTTTGGTTTGAATTCTCATTCAGATATGACCTACAAAGCTTACTTCTACTATCCAATATAGTTGACCTACACCTTGGAGCTAATGTTTTTTAGGCATTGAGAAAGGCCAACACTTTGCTTTGACTTGGCATCATCATCTACTATGTCATTGTATATTTGAAGAAAAAAGGTGTGGAGGAGTTTTGACCTATGTTCTATTCTCCCTAGTTAATTTCTAGATCTACATTAAAACTTTGTTGCATGGTCTTAGCGTTGCAGGAGATTCAACAAAGAGGATCCAACATTGGTGTTATTGTTTTGGTGTCATCTATTGTGATTGTGTTGGAAAGGAGGTAAGATCTTTGATCTCCCATGGAAGATAAAATTAACACTTATCTCTACCAAAAACTATATTAAAAATCCTCCTTTGCTTTAAAATAGTTGGAAATTCATATTTTTCTTTTACTAGCTATATTTTTTATCAAAAGAGGAAGATAAACTTACTTTCACATAAATCAAGGTAATTAGATAAACTTTTTTTCACTTTCATTAACTTCTTCAAGTCCATGGAAAAACTTTATTTCCAACAAATGGTTGGAAGGCATATTTGACTTCAATCAAGGGTGATTTTTAATCATTTAGTGCAATTTTTATTCAAAATAGGCTTTTTACAAGAAATTATTTCATTAATATCTTGAAAATGGTAGCTCAGATTTGAGCACCATATTTTGCAAAAGTGTTTGTTTTTAATTTCCAACACATTGAACCAATTTGGATTATAAAATGCACTATTTTCTAATGTGCCAAAATTTGGAGGGGGTTCACTTGACTAGTTCACACATTGACTTCTCCTCATATAGACTCATTATTGATAGAGTCTAACATCCTCCTACTTGGCCTGTTTGAATTTCACATGTACTATTTAATGGATATTACATTTATTACCAATATTTATGTATGCATTGTTATTTTATCCTAACATCCATTTGTTGAGACATGTTTTCTCACTCGTGCATTGATTACTCTTACTTGTGTGGACCAATTTTGGTTAATTCCAACATCCATACGCAGAGCATGCACTGGTACTTGATCATAATCATAGATTGTTCATTAATTTAGAATTATTTGTTATTACAAACATATGGGGGTTATTTTTGATTATCTTGATGAGATTTGTATTGGGCCCTACATTCTCTTATGTGCACATTCAATTTTTTAAAATGTTACCTATGCCCATTTAGTGACTACTTGCATAGATTGTTCTTATATTCTTAGACATATTATCATCAGATACATACATCCATTTCAGTGTGCATTGTCACTTTGTACTAATTTCTCTCACTTTATTGGATTTAGTTTTGATGTAGTCTAAAGTCCATCTCTAGAGTGTGCACTATTACTCTCAATTATGGCCATGTTGACTCCACTTGAGAGATTCCTGATGAGGAGATTTGTTTCATATATAGTGATCCTTCTTGAAAGGGATAATTATTCTTCATGTCATGATTATATAGAACATTTAATCATATATTAATAAATTATTCCATTCTTATATGGATAGATTCATACTATTATTGACTCGGGTCAATACAATGACTGGGCCAACTCTTAAGACTATGTCTTTGGTCACTTGTTATTGCATGTTTCATGGGATTTACACCACCATGTGGAACATATAGTGTGTTAATACACTATTTTATGTTAGGATCCTACTCCACCAATAAGAGTATATATGATTACCTTGAATTAGCAACTAAACACAGAATTATACCAGAATGAACAAGTAACTAGAATTCACAAATAACACAAAATATGAGAGACAATACACAATCTTGTATTAATACTCATACAAAAAGAAAATACAATAAAGAAGATGCCACTTCTTCTCCACACCTCTCAGAAGCTTCCCACACCTCAAGTGTACACAGTAATTTTCTTTAAGAGTTCACTCTACTACCAAAAATGGTCCCAACACACAACTCACACACAAAATTGGTGTTCACCTCTTCAGCCAGTCAGTAATAACCTTGCCAGTACGCAAGTACTCAAAGTACTTCAAGTAGATCTCAAAGTGATCTTACTTACCATGTAGATCTTCTCCCATGAGCTTGCAACAACCTAAAACTCAAATGATCTTACACTTGGAAGGATCTTCCTTGCTTTCCTCTATTTGCACTAATTACAATACATGCCAATGGGTTTATAAATAGATCCCAGACTTAAACAATAAATTAGAATCTTAATTTACAATAATTAGACATGCAGATTGAGACTATAATTAGCCCTTAACATGAAAACACTTGGCTCAATGAACTAACTATTCATGCAATGAATAGTTTTGGAACCACCACAGGTGACCAACGTCAGTCCCTGTCTGCCTAGAGGTGATTGACATCAGCCAACCTCCTATTGATGTCAGTTGCCCTTTTGCACTGTAGATGACCGACATCGGTCCCACTGTCGATGCTAGTATTCCTGAAACTCAGCAACCTCCTCCATGTCTACAACAGTTGAAGCTTTTAGCTCCATAACCTAACAAACTCCCACTTTAAGATAAATAGCTGCAACTATACCTGTACCTGTACATCATCTAGTTTATTCCCTTGGCTTTGTATCCCTCTTTAAGATCACTCTTGAAGACCAACCACCACAAATCCTGTGGTGCACCTCCTATCATCCAAATCACCTACCACATCCACATCTACAAACCATGTAGAAAAGAACTTGACCTTGCATAGCATGTTGAGCTGCTGTGGGTCCCTCTTAGATACCTGAGACTTCACTGAAATACCCTCCAGTGCTTCTTTCTTGGATTGGCTCTAAACTTTCTGACAGCTCCCACTACTTGGGAAAACTTAGGTTTAGTACACATGTACTCAACCTCATTATGTGAATCAAGACATTGTTCATAGAACTATCCAACCATCGGTGTGCTAACTAGTCTCACACAATCATCCTAAAACAAAGTCAACCTGTGACCTTCCATGTCCCTAGAAAACACTCATGCCAAAGAATCTTGCTGCTCCCAGATTCCTCATGACATACTTCTAAACTAGATTTACCTTTAGTTTAGTAACTCCCTATAAGTGTAACCCTACAACAAGCACACAATATAGTAATAGGATAATGTAGCTAATATTATCCAACCTGGTAAAGAGAAACACAATGGTCAAACCTCCATTTTCCTGTAGCTTATTCAAGACCATATATCCTGGCCTTCTATCTCACATGTCCATTTCCGCTATTCTTTAACCTAAACATCCATTCAACTCTTAGTGCTTTCTTCCAGCTGGTAAATCCACCCAAAACTCCCATTTGGTTCTTCTCCAAGGAATCACATTCCTCATCCATGCCAAGCTCCCACTATTTCCTGGATCTACCTGCTTTGCTTCTTTAATAACTTCCTGGTTCTTGATCGTCAGTGAGAAACAAGTAGTGTAAAGAAGGGAAATGACAAATTTGAGGCTTACTTACCCTTTAAGTCCTCCATATGGGTGCTTGAGACTCCTTGACATCTTGTTGTCCACCCAAAATCTATCTTAGTGACCGATGCCAGTCACATCTCAGTCTGCACCCAACTGACATCGATTCCATGCGACTGCCTCATCACCGATGTTAGTTCCCCATGACTGACGCCAGTGTTTATCTATCTAGAGTCACTGACATCAGGCTACACATAACTGATGTTGGTCCCTATTTAGATGTCGACGTTAGTTTTTTGACTGACATTGGTCTCTGTGTTTTACTTATGAGTGATGACCTTTACCTGTGAGCTCCTTTTGGATCAAACCCTTGTCCAAATCACCCTTGCTCTGCTCAAAATTATTCAACCCCTTTGACTGATCTCTATTCGTCATCTTCTCCTTGAAAACCAAGGCTTTCCTATTCTTGTCAAAAACATCATATTTCTCAAGAAACGTTACCTTCTTCTGCATACAAAAATCTCGATTCATGCTTTTCAAATCTGAAATCATACCCTTTAACTCAAGAACATGCATCTCCTTCTTATTCATGTGACCAAGCCTATCAAGCCACATCTTCAAATCTACAGCTGAAGTAGATAACCCAAAAAGAGAATCAGTAATACAAGTAGATAGATAAAGCGTACCTACTTTCTTACCTCTTGCTATAACAAGTGCACCCTTGGAAACTTTCCAAGAGTCTGCTGTGAGAGTTACTGTGCAACCCTCATCACCCAACTTTCCAATAGAAATCAAACTCTGATTTAGAAATGGGATATGCATGACCTCCTTCAACACCCATGTGTTGCCCATCTACAATTTCAGCTTCACTTTCCCTTTGCCAACCATTTGACAAGGCTTACCATCCCCTAAACAAATTTCTCCAAAGTCTCCCTAGACATATTCATGAAAAAATTCCCTATTTGGGGATGCATGGAAAGATGCACCAGAATCTAAAACCCAAGATTCTAATTTATCTAAGGAACATACCAGAGCATCCTGTGCAACATAATCTGCAACATCTACTTCTTCATGTCCTTCATGCTGATCTTTAACCAACCTGCAATCTCTCTTTAAGTGCCCTTGCTTTCCACATTTCTAGCAGGTTATTCTACCATACCTGGACTTGGATCTCCTACCTATCTTAGACCTTGATCTCCCATGCTCTATCTTCTCTCTTTGCCTTCCCCTGCCTTCAGCACTCAAAGCATTCCCTGATGATTCACATGTGCTTTTCTTGTGAATCTCTTCATTCAAGATTACACTCACAATATTATCCACTTTTAAGATTTTTAAAGTAGACACAATATTTCTAACTGCCATTACCAAATTCTCCCAACTTTTAGGTAATGAGCATAAGATTAAGAGAGCCTTAATTTCATCATCAAAAATAATATTGACTAAATTTAACTATTTTACCAAACCATGGAAATCACTAAGATGACTATGTACAGATCCACCTTCCAACATTTGCAAATTAAATAATTGCTTCATAAGAAATACCTTATTCGAAGCTGAGGGTTTTTCATATAAATATGCCAAACATTCCATCAACTCTACCATTGTCTTAGCCTGTGATAAGTTGGAAATCACAGACGATGTAAGACTCAACCTTATAGATCCCAGAGCCTTTCGATCAAGAACCTCCCATTCTTCATCCTTCATATCCTGGGACTTGCATGCAACCCCACCCAATGGTAATTACAAATCTTTTTGATACAGATAATATTTAATCTGCATCCTCCATAATTGATAGTTCTTTCCAATAAACTTGTCCATCTGTAGCTTACTTTCTTCTGTCATTGCTATAATCCCAATCAAACAGAAACCCCTGTGAGTAACCTTTAATCAACACACACTAACCAGATCTGATACAACCTGTTAGTAACCCAAACAAAAGCTTTGATACCAACTGTTAGGATCTTACTCCACCAATAAGAGTATATATGATTACCTTGTATTAGCAACTAAACACGAAACTATACCAGAATGAACAAGTAACTAGAATTCACAAATATCATAGAATATGAGAGACAATACACAATCTTGTATTAATACTCATACAGAAAGAAAATACAACAAATAAGATGCCACTTCTTCTCCACACCTCTCAGAAGCTTCCCACACCTCAAGTGTACACAGTAATTTTCTTCAAGAGTTCACTCTCCTACCAAAAACGGTCCCAACACACAACTCACACACAAAATTGGTGTTCACCTCTTCAACCAGTTAGTAATAACCTTGCTAGTACACAAGTACTCAAAGCACTTCAAGTAGATCTCAAAGTGATATTACTTACCATGTAGATCTTCTCCCATGAGCTTGCAACAACCTGCAACTCAAATGATCTTACACTTGGAAGGATCTTCCTTGCCTTCCTCTATTTTCACTAATTACAATACATGGCAATGGGTCTATAAATAGATCTCAGACTTAAATAATAACTTAGACTCTTAATTTACAATAATTAGACACACAAATCAAGACTATAATTAGCCATTAACACGTAAACACTCGGTTCAATGAACTAACTATCTGTGCAACAAATAGTTCTGGAACTACCACAGGCAATCGACATCGGTCCCTGTCTGCTTGGAGGTGATCGATGTCAGCTGACCTCCTACTGATGTCAGTTGCCCTTCTACACTATAGATGACCGACGTCAGTCCCACTACCGATGTCGGTATCCCTAGAACTCAGCAACCTCCTCCATGTCTGCAACAATTGAAGCTTTTAGCTCCACAACCTAACATTTTCATCATCTTACAATCCCTTTTTGGAGATCCAACTAAGACTTACAACACACCTCCTCCACTACCTATCATCTATTTTGAGATAGTTTTACTCTCACCTCCTACTTTTATTCCCTATGATGACACATCCATGGTGGATAGTGCTCTTGTTTTTGTTGATCCCCCACTATAGGAAAATATTCTACCAGACCTTAGTTATATTATTGTATAGTTTACTTCCATTCCTATGCTAATTATTGCTCTTCTAGAGCCTTCATAGACCTATATTTTAGAAGACTTTACTATTTAGAGTATGAGTACACCTATTATGAGCATTGATAAATCATCTCTCCCTATGGAATTTCCTTATACAGTTGGTGAGTCATGCTCCACTCTTCACATGGAAATTGTTTTAGTGAATGTTCCATGTCATTATTCTAATTGGTTCACTTTAGTGGTATTACTTTTAGATTCTACACACATTCTTGTGAGACCTATGATATAAATATGATTTAGATCACATTCAGATATCTTCATACTGTTGCCTTCATCTTCCATTGTGGAATGGGTAAATTTTTAGTACACACATTGATTTCTTCTTTTTCTAAAGGGAAGAAATATTGTTAGATGTAGATAGAGCTTTTAGAGTATTCGGGAAGATGATCTCATCATCAACATTAATCATGTTGTGAGCTGTACTTAGAGTAATAATTGCTTCAGCATCATCATTTAGGGGGTCTTTTAGTCCCTTATTATTTTATCTCTTTTTGGGGGGATGCAGTTTTTTCCCACTAGGTTTTATCCTTTTCTTTACTTTATGAGAGATTGAATTGTACATGGGTACCTCATTAAGCCTTGTTGTTGGGAACCATTTTTTTGTTTTTTTATATCATTTCCTACCTAAGCTATGCTTGGGGGGGGGGGGGCTATTAGTGTAGGCCTTTTTCCTATGGGTTTTGGCTACATAGATACATTAGCTTGCTTAGGGCTCTAGAGGTGATTTAGGAGGATTAGTACCACATTCACTAGAATGTGGGGTTTCACTATCTTTCCAACCTATGAATAACTCTCTCCCTTTACATTATTAATTCAATCAACTAGTATATAGTGAGCTAGAGAGTTATTATTCTTCTATGTATTCTGATCTTAATTTTGCATTGTCATAATGGTATTTTGATATTGTATCATTTGCATTACTCTCATGGAGACTCTCTTTGTGTAATATCATCATTTGATGGTTTCAATTGCTTATAGTTGTGTGATGTATGCTTGATTGACTCACATGATCACTCTATCATGACCATTCATTGATTCAGTGATCTTGGAAAATTCTATTATTAAAATTTAATTTCAAGGATGAAGAACATTTTAAAGGTACCTCTAAAAAAATGGTAGTCTTAGGAGACTTTCATGAAACCAAGATAGAAGGGTTAACTCTTAAAGATGAGCATGATGAAGAAAACTTTTGGTAGATATTTTAAGACATATGAAATGAATTTGAAATCCTCAAGAGGCCTACAAACCTTTGGAACTGACTAAAAATAATGACATGTTTCAAGAAGAAGACTTGGGGAACACTTATATGCAAATGTTTCAAGAATATGAGGATGAAGGGAAAGCAACTCTTGAGGACACTACAACTAAAGAGGAGGCTTTTCCCAATGTGCCTAATAAGGAAATCAATATTTCAAACCCTCCTTAAATCCAAGTAGGAGAGGTAAAAAGTATGGAAACATGTACGTGTAATGAGATATCATTATCTTTACTTGATGTATTCCCATTATAATTTGATGAAGATGGTGAAAAAATTATGGAATGTGATGATGATGAGCTCCAAGAAGATTCTCATGAAGAAGATGGTGTCTTGGTCCTCGATCAAAAAGAAGAAAATCAAATTGGTATGACTTTGATATTGAGGGAGGAGACTATGAGCAGATTGAACAAGTAAGTGATTCATTTTGGGATAAATTTGAAGACTATTGTACTAATTGTGACATCAAACTAGACTCCCTTCCTTAAGAGAATAGTGAAAAGGCTAGAAATCAGTTTGTTAAGATCCTTGAAGACATAGAGAGAGATGATTTGGTTCAAGACACATATCAAGTAGGACATAAGCCAAATCAACCTTCCAAGAATGAATTGATAATCGTGAACACCTTGGGAGACTAAAATAGCATTAAAAACCAATAAGAAATATGCCTTGAAGATCAGAATGAGTATGTGTACATTAGAAACTTGTTTTATGTTGATCCATTTGGAGCTTCTCAAAGCAAAGTGGTAAGAAAAAAGGTTGATTCACCAAGCATCTACTCCAACAAGGAACTCATTTGGCACTATGAGGTTTCTTGTCATGGAAGAGACCTAAGAAGATTCCCCTTTGATCTAGGAAGAGATGTATGTTTGGCTATGTATACATAATTAGTTTATTTACTAGTGTATCTTATTCTCCCTAAGTTCTTAGTAGCACAAGTGTGCCTTTTCTTTGTGTGTTTTTTTGGTCTTGTTGTGTGTTGTCTTTCCTTTATGTGTTTTGAGGTAGAATAATTGTCTTTTTATTCAAATAAAGGTCTGATCCTATTGTTTCAAAGTGCATTTGAATCCCTTTTCCCAATGGATGAGATAAGGCTAATGATCCTTAACATAGGCAAGCATGTTAACCATAATAATTATGGAAAGTGTTGACTAAATTTGACTTTTAGTCAAATTGGATCAACCCCTACATTTTTAAACTTTTTTGAAGTTTCCATAGGTCCTATAAGAGTCTCATATGTTTCTAAATATATCACTTATCCCCAACCTAACCTTGGTTTAAGTCCATCTTCCTTATACTAGTCTAGTTAACCAAATTTAACTAAGGTCAACCTTGGTCAAACATGGAAAAAGGCCCAAATTTTTTTAAAATTCCCTAATGTGGTCATTTAGGTGTTTTAAATTATTCTTAAGTCATAAATGTTTTTCTTCACCATGTTTCATGTGTAAAAGGGGCCTTTTGGTCATATTTCTAGATCATTTAATGACTTGTATGACTTATCAAGGGAGCGTATTTGTCATCAAGGGAGATTTGAACATGAATGGGGTCATATAATGTAGATTATCAATTATATGTTAGTCTAATAAATATTTTAATGTGGAAAAGGGTAGTTTCTCCTTGATTTCAGGCCCTTATTGACACTTGTATAGACTTGAGAAGTCCACTTTTATCTTAAAACGTGGGAAAAGTGTCTCTTCACCTCCATAAATTCATTTCCATGCTTGGTGTGTTGATAAAAGGTATAAAATTGTAGTTTTTCTTCTATTTCATCTCTTTTGCCTTTACAAGCCAAGAAGGGTCAACTTTGGATACATAGTATAGTATATAGAGGTGGACTTTAGAAGAAGCCCTTGGGGGTTGAAATTAATCTAAGTATGAGGTTCATGCATCCTCCTTTATGAGCCATCACTAAGACCTTAGGCGACCTTTTATGCATTCACATCCAAGAGGGGTCACTATTTGAGCTAGTTTCTAAATAATTTACTTTGATTGGATGAGTTTGATGGTTTCCTATGTTTCTCAGGGCCTTTGTATAGGTTTATCCATCATATTATTGTTTTTTGAGTTTCATGATCTTAATAAAACTCTTCTTGGTTTGTGTATGCTTGCAGACTAGTCCATTTTGTACTTACAGTTGTCTCAGATGCCTTCAAAAGTGAAATTCACATTGAAAAGGATGTATTGGAACTTGTTTCATATCCTTGATGGTGTGAGGATTTTTTTTAAATTGTTTGGATAGGTTATAAACTAATTTTTAACCTTGAAACCATGTTCTTTCCAATTCCATTCTCTACCTACAAAATTTTCAAGATGCACTTCCATGGGTTTCATGGTGAGATCACGGTGTGTTGATGGTTTTAATAGTGATCCTCATACATTTTAATAATAAACAATTAATTTGGGAATCATGAGAGAAATATTGGGTCACTAAAATCAAATTACAATGCACATTTTTCACTCCTTGATCATTGTCTAGGTCTAATATGCCTGTATACTGAGACATGTCCACCTATAGGTGAGGAAATAGGGGATTGAGGCATCCATAAAGTTTAAGGCATGAATTTAAGACTTTATTGTAACCTTTAGTATTAAGGGGATTTTTAAATATATGTTTGGAAATCTTAAACAAGAAAAAAAAGGCATAAACCATGATAAAAGGGTCCTAACACTGATACAATGACTGAATCCCTATTTTGAGGAGATAGAGGCCCAGGAGATTTTTCAAAGAGGCATATAATATGTTTAACACATTATTGAAGTCTATAGTAAAGTTATTATTGTTTCTTATAACATAGATATGGATTGTAAAAAAATGAAGCAAAAATAATTGGTGTAAGATAGTCATTAAGGGATCTAAATATGCCTTTTGAGCCACTGAAATCAAGCAGTGAACTCAACATGTTTGAACCTTAATTGATCATTCCCTTTAAGAAGTAACCAATGCATGTTATTATTATTGGGTGATCTCATGGTTGAGTAATATACACTATATATCATGAGTGTCATCTAGTTTAGGTTGATATGCAATGCTTTAGACCTTCATGTACTTACTCAGTCCGTATAGAGGCATGAAGTGTGTACCTACAACCAACCTTATGGACTATCAACAGGAAAAGAGTGAGAAGTTGAAGTTTTAGTTTGAAAATAACATTATTGAAACCATTCAAACTTAAAATTACCTAATAATGTTTTAATAAAACTAACACAATTTTTCAAGGCTCCCCCCAAGCTATGAACACCTACAGGTAGGGTCTTAAAGTTGTCTCAATCAGCTAAGTAAAGACCTAGTTTGAGAATGAGAAGTGTCTTGTTGTAGTGAATGATGTTAAAATTTGGAAAGGTAATGGATGAATACCTAAAATACATGATATTTGTGTCAATAATATCTCCCAAAGTATAAGAAATCCTTCAAGCAAGGAAGTTATCTCAGTTAAATAGGGTTGTCTCAGTCCTATATTAAAAATCTCAGTTTGGGGTATTTAATATGAATATGGTGAAAAGTGATAGGTTTTAGGGGTGAATAGGAGTTGTAACACCTTAATAAAAATAGTGGAATCTTTTATATACAATTAAAACGTTAAAAAAAGGTCAAATAGCTCTAAAATCAAGCAAACATAGTCACCTCTTAAGGTACCCTACAAAGTCATGCACATAAAAGTCTGACTAGGAAATTCAGGAGGTTTAGGGGTCTAAAATAATAAAAAATTTATTAAATTTTTAAAAATTAAAATTTGGAACCTATAAAATCCAATAAAACATTTTTTTTCTAATAAAATATGGAAACATGCTTCTATTATATCTTAGAGGTAGGGCACTTTTCAGGTGCACAAAGCCTATAAATCTTAAGAAATAGGCAAAACATAGAACAAAACAAGAAAATACCATCCAAGATGATTGGAAAATATTTATGACATCAATTTAAACGAAAAAAAACTTGTTTTAAGGCCTAGGACCAAACAAGTTATTCTATGTAATAAGGGTTACAATCAAATCATGATAGATAGTAAAACTTGTTGCTAGGTAAAGAGGTCATTTTCATATGTGGCCTTGGATGGAAATTATGGACTATTGTATCATGTTTAGGGGACTATTGAATATATTTTAAACCCATTGGGATAAAAGGAAAACCATTTAAACTCATTTTAAGTTAAGAGTTACAGACAAACATATGGAGCAAGGTCTAGGCCTAATACCAAATAGGGGTCATCTTCATTCCTAAAATTTGATGAGATATTATGGTGATTGATGAATGTGTTTTGGATGTGTATATAGGTTAATAAACCATTGTTTTTAAAAGTAAGTTATCAAAAATCCATATTTATCTTGTAATGAACTCAGACCTCATAAAATGCTTAAAAGAGACATGAGTGGCCATCTTGAGATGCTTCGAACTTATCTAAAACTTTATATTTGATGCTGAGTTGTTTGGGGATGATGGAGAGTGTATTTAAAGATATTTTATTTGAATTTTTATATAATTACAACATCCATTCTTTGTGAACAAGCATTAAGAGTCTAGGTGACTCTAAAACCCTCACTATAGACCTGATTAGGAAGATAAGGAAGTTGAGGCATCCATAGTGGATATAAATGTTATGGAAACAACTTTAAGATATAGAGGACTATTAAATTATCCTTCCCATGTGATTTAGTTTCACTACACTTGTACAGATGGTGTAAAATAGGGATCTTTTTGACAAATTTGTGTGTTTAATTGGTGTAAGAAGGTTTTAAAAGGTGAAAATAACTTTTGAGAGGTATATTGAGACTTTTTATAAGTATTCATGTATATTTTATGTATTATATAAACTCCTAAGTCTATCTACTACCTTTATCTTTTTAGCCAGTCTAGTGGGCAAATAGTGATCACTTAGTGAAAAAGGGTGAAACTTCATTTGAGAAGCCTTTGAAGGCCTATTTGATGAAATTGATGACTTGGAAACTCTTTAAAAGTGTCATTACTCATTTTTAATTTATAATATTATATAATTGGAAATCTTTTGGGTGCCATGTGTGAAAGGTGCATGAAAATGAAACATTTAGGACTGTTAGGGATGATTGTGCATGGATAGAAGAATAGAAATGATCAAAGACTAATATAATGAATGTGAGTGATTTTTTCTAACCCCTCCCACTTAGATACATCATTAGAGCTAATAATATGTAGTGATGAGGTAGTTTTACGAAATAAAATGATGACTGTAGCTTCTTATGTAAGCACAAGAGAATCTACACCACATGTAGAGGAGTTAAACAAGTTTGAAAGACATTTGTCCTTGATTATATTTTAAGACCTATATAACTATATATTTCATTCTAATTTAACTCCTCATTTTTTTAAAAGTTTTTTAATGACCCTTGATCTCCATTTCTCTTTCTCCTCTTACAATTTCTATAAACTCTAGCCTTTTTGGCTATTGGACAGATCTCTCCACCTTGGTATGGTGAAGACATATCAAATTTTTTCCTTGAGCTAATAAATATAGTTTTTAACATCATTAAATATTTCACTAAGTATGTAAAATGTTTTTTTGTCTTATGCAAGTGTATCTTGTCTTACATTCAAATGTTACTCTTCCTAGTGCTTTGTGTGTTTTTTTGAATCTCTCTTTTATATGTCAATAAGAAGTGTCTAATGTGGATTGAAGGTATAGTGAGTATTATATTCAATAGTGTTTCTTAGAATGCCTATTTTATAACTCGTACTATTATCTCTTCAAGACCCATGATTGAAACATTGATGTGAGAGAGAAGATTGTCATTATATAAAGTGTATGTGCAAGCTTATTTTCATTCCAAGTGCATGTTAAATGATGTGATTAGAAAAAATATCTGGTGTATCACCTCACTTATATTAGATTTAATTTCAGTTATACTTCTTCCTTTTCATCCCCACATTATTGACTAGTAGTTTGATCAAATTGGTACATCAATGGGAACTAGACCCAAATCTCGAGATCCACTTCAACTTTGGGTAACCCACAACCGTGAGGTGGTTATATTGTGCCACTTGAATGGGGAAAGAATTTTCATATCCTCAAAGGGTAAAATTTCAAGTGAAAACAACATCATTTCATGAATTCACATAGATTATAGAGTAAATGGATCTCCTAATGGAATATTTGTTAGGAAAGCATAGTCCCTTTAAGACTGATCATGCCAATGTAACTTTTCATAAAACCAAAGATGAGTCTCCTTTCTTTATCACTATCAGGGTGTTTGGTAAGAAATTACATAATTTATTATTATATTTATGATTATATACTAATATCATTCTTATAGGAATATGCAAGCAACTTGGTTTAACACCTATACAGTCTGATAGGGTTGTCACCCAATTAGACAAATCTAGGTTAAAGTTGTAGGAAAATTATTAAATATCTATATGTAACTAGATTTTGAGCCTAGGGTGAAATAATTCATTGATATTGAGATGGTTGAAATACCTAATGTTTATATAATCTTATTGAGCATGGAATAGACTAAGGCTTTGAATGGTTACATGTCCACTAATTTTTCACATATATTACTACCTTGGAAGGGTGTCCCTAATCAGATCAGAGTTGAGAGGGAACCAAAACTGAAGTATATGATAATTGAATATAATTCTATGAATGAGAGAGTCAACATAATAGACTCAGACTTAAGATTTTTCACCCTAGATTTTGACAAAGTATTTGATACCAAGAATGCTTATGTTGTTCCTAGATTGTGGAAATTTCACTTTGATGGTGTTAGGTGTAATGTTTGATTAGGTTTTGGTATTGTTTTAACTAGCCCCAGTAACAAAATGTACCATTATTATTAGATAATTCAATTCCCTTGTACTAATAATCTAATTGAATATATATCCCTAATCCTTGGAATATAATTTGTTATAAAAAACAAGGTCAAAGAACTACTACTTTATGTGGATTTAGAACTAGGGGTTAACTAGGTTAGAAAAAAGTACCAATGTAATCTATCATACCTTAAAAGGTATAATTTCAAAGTTTTAGATCTAATTGAATCCTTTGATGCCTTATCCATCACTTCTATCCCAAGGTAAGGGAACCAAGTAGCTGATCAATTGTTATCTACTACAACTAACCTCATGCCCAATCAAGATTCCCTTAATTTCAGCATTAAACTGATCCCATGTCCTTCAGTCCTAGATAATATTAACCATTTCCAAGTCTTTAATGATGATCAATAGATACTGGATTTCATGACCAATTATAGTGTATTTGATGCTCATATCATTGATGAAGCTGATGAAAGTACATCTAGGGATGATAAATTTAATGGTAATGTCATTCAGTTGAGTGACAACAAGATCCCAAAGGGAATGATTACTTTATAGGGACTATTTGATCAAGATAAAATTGTTGATGCTTCTAAGGTTCCTAAGGTAAATGGGAAGGACTATAATGCTATTGATTTAGGCCTTCATGATCAGCCGTGTTTGGTAAATGTTGGGAAGGCCTACATAAATTATGTAAATAAGAGAGCTAAGGAACTTATTTCCCAATATAAGGATGTCATAGAATGGTCTTATGATTACTTAGATATATTTGATCTAAAGGTCACCACCTATACTATACCCCTTAAAGAGAGCTACAAACCATTCAAGTAGAAACAAAGTCTTGTAAACCTAGTCCTAAAACCCATGATCTTCAAAGAGGTCAAAATATTACTAGATGCTAAGATAGTCTTCCCCATCAAGAACTCTACCTAGGTGGCTAATTTGATGCTAGTAAGGAATAATAATGGTGAGATTAGGCTTTGTATAAACTTCAAAATTTTGAAAAAAGCATCAAAGAAGGAAAACTACCTACTTTCCTAGACCAAGTAATTCAAGTTATTTTAGGATCAACTATGATCTCCTTTATTGATGGATTTTTAGGTTGTAACTAGGTATTGGTTGATATAGAGGATAGGATGAAAATGACCTTCACAACAAAGTTGGGACCCTTCACTTACAAAAGAATTCCCTTTAGACTAATCAATGTAGGATCCACCTTCCAAAGAGCTATGGACCACGCCTTCCAAGGCCTAATTGGTAAGTGAATTATCATAAATATGGATGATCTAATAGGTTTTTATAAAAATATGGAAGATCACTTCATGCATTTAAATTTTTTTTTGAAAGATGTAGAAGGTATGAAATTTATTAGAACCCTAAGAAGAGTATCTTTTGTGTGACTGAAGGGAAATTATTAGGTCATGTTATAAATAAGGATGTGATATCTATAGATCCTAAAAGATTGGAGGCCATATCTATAATAGAACCTCAAAATAGAAAAAAATAGCTAAAGTCATTTTTTGGTAAGATAATTTTTGTAAGAAAGTTTATCTCTAGTTTTACAAAAATTGTCAAACCATTGAATGACATGCTGAAAAAGGATTCCAAAGTCACATGGAATGAATATTCCAGGAAGGCATTTCATGATGTCAAGGAAGCCATTAGTAAAGATCCACTCCTTATAAGTCTTGATTTTTTAAAGGACTTCTACCTCTTTTACTTTTCATATGACCACATTATGGCTATAGTGTTAACTCATAAAATTGAAGGGTCTGACCACCTAATTACTTTTATGAGTAGCAATTTTAAGAATGTTGAGTTAAATTATTCATTGATTTCTAAATAGGTGTATGCATTAGCTAAGGTAGTTAAGAAATTCAGGCATTACATCCTTAGAATTAAGCTGCATGCCATCTTACCTGACCTTACCACCAAACTTATGTTAAGTTAAAACAAATTGGGAGAACATAGAGGTAAATCGATTTCAATCTTATAAGAATATGACCTAGAGATGAAAATAGAAAAAAAATTAAGGTGCTAAGGTTTGATTTAGATGATTGATAATAATAACCCTAGGCTAAGTATTATGTAGGTGAATCAATAACACTTTCAAGCTAGTGAGTGGTATGAGCAAATCATACATTTGATAATCAATGGTACTTGTCCTACAAGTATATCTAGGGAGAAAAATAAGGCCCTAAATCTAAATGCAGCCACTACTTGATCAAGAATGCAATATTTTATAGAAGGAACTTTTAAGGAATCTACTTGAGATGTGTATCACAAGAAGCCACACAAATCATGACGACATTTCATGAAAATCTAGGTAGTGGACATCCATCTAGGAAAACCACAACCCAAAAAATTCTTATAGATAGCTATTATTGGCCAATTATTTTTAAATATGCTCAGAAACATGTGTGGGAATGTCATTCATGTCATATCTTTAGCACTAATGAGCCAAAGGTAGCAATGCCTCTATAGGTAGTCATGATTGGTAAACCCTTTGCTCAATGGGGGTTAGTATTTGTTTGAATAATCAACCATAACTCATTTGAAGCTCATAAATTTGTCCTTACTACCATAGGTTAATATATAAGGTGGATAAATATATAACCACCAAATAATGCAGAACTAAGGAAGTGATAAAATTGTTAAAAGAAAACATCTATATTAGGTTTGGGACCCTAGTATCTCTAGCATGTGATAATGGATATACCTTCATATACATATAGATGACTAAATGGGATTATGATAATGGCATCACTTTCAAGTTTACATCCAACCATTTTCCCCAAGGGAACATAGTATTTGAGTCAGAAAATAAGAACCTAATGAAGGCAATCAAGAAGTCTATTGAAGACAAACCCAAGACTTGGCTCAATCTCCTTAAATTTTCACTTTGGGATAATAGGATAAGGATCAAGCAAGCCTTAAGAACCTCACCATTCTATTTTGTGTATGGATAGAAACCCATCTTTCATATCACTCTCAAGTTACCCACATATACGTTTATGAAAGAGTACATGGAAGATAGACAAGAGTTAGCCAATTATAGATTGTTGGATATCATTAAGATGGAAGATGAAAGGGAGAAAGACTTTTTTTAATTTATCATACATTAAACCACAATCAAGAGATGGTTTGATAAAAGGTCCAAAATCAAGGTGTTTAGGTAGGGAGACTTGGTTCTTCTTTGGGATAAAGCATCTGATCCTAAGGGTAAGCATGGAAAATTTAAACCTTATGGATTGGTCCATATCAGATTATGGAAACATTAGGAAACAACACCTTTCAACTAAAGGAATTACAAGGAGTAGAGTTTACACTTCCCACCAATGGATAGTATCACAAGCATTATTTCTCTACTACTCCTCCTGGGATCTTCATAGAGTAAACTATAAGATGATTAGACTAGTATAGGTAGGCTAGTTACTTTATTTCATTTCTTTCCTTCTTTTCCCTTGTTTGTACATAAGCATGTATACATTAATTTCTATCTTGATTTCTATTGTGTGTTTCTTTCATGTTACTTGGTTCCTTGATTCTAATAAGTCCCTAGGGACAATCTTGATCCTAGAAGTTATGGAGTTTGCTTGAAAACATGCCCCCTAGTTTAGAAATGAAGGTATGAAACCCATGTATAAGGCAACCATTATTCTAAAACATAAATCATGATGTTATATCTTAAAGAAACTAACAAAAACTAATGGAAAGGCCAATCATTTCATTAAAACTTAACCATTTCCTTGAACTCAAACTAGTTTTAAGAAGACTTAAACTTGGGAAGTGGAGACTCAAATTATCAAGGTATACCCAAAACTAACACTTAATTAAAATCTTTTACTAGGATAAGAGTTGCAACCATAGATTATTTTCCAAAGATCAAATACTTGATGAAATCTTAAACCCTAGCTATCTAGTTCCCAATCTTGATGAGAGCATAAAGATCTAAGAAATACAAAAATATGACACAATGAAAAATCTATATCCATTATAGCTTTTATGTAAAGGTGATTATAACAATATCCATTGGGGATATAGACACCTGGTTGGTAGTAGAGCAAGGCCATGAGTGGAACCAAAGTCATTTTTGTGAGTGCTATGGGCACCTAAAAGGAAAAAAAGTAATGCCCAAGCCTTCCCTTAGTTAAAATATGGTTCATAATGAACATTTAAGTAATATAAGACCATCTAATTGATTGATGACATGAAACTAGAAGTCGTTTCTTGAATCCCATGGCAAATAGTAAGTGGAATAAAAACACACACATATTTTGGGTATGTCTTAATATTTGACCTTAAGACTATAAGTGAAAGGTTTGTTTCAACTATAACCTAGTTTAGATGATGATATTAATCAAATAAAGTGGATGGCCTAATTATTAGTCTAATCAAAGTCTTTAGGTTCTATCATATTACTATGTTTCCCCATGAGTCACCATATTTTGGGACCAACATACCCCTATTTTTTGAAGTAGGACCCTTGAGAAACCTTCAAAATAAAACATGGAAATCCTAGTATGTCAAGGTCTTTTATAGAATTTGAATATCATCAATTTTTTTAAGAGACACAAATATGTGGTCTTAATCTTCATTAATCTGGACTTACATTGCTAATGAAGTTTGTTTGACTTTAAGTTGCAAGTTCTATGGAATGCATCCCTAAGAAGTCTAGATTCCAAAACTGTAACAAACCCTTGATTTAAATTTGATTAAAGTTAGGAATCCAAATTTGTGGGAATCATTTTTATGGACTTAAATATAAAATACATATCCTATGTTTAGTCATGTTTTTTTACATAACTTGACTAACAAACTAGACCCTTCTTCATTATTTTTCACTTTTTAAAGTTCTTTATGGCTTAACTAAATGTCATCATGTAGGGTCCCTTTATATTACCCAACATATACTAAGATTTTAATACTAAGGCCCTGATGATTTCATTAATACCATTACAACCTTAGTCTTAATGCCTTAAACCTAAGTTTTTATTGCTTCCATGGTATTAACATTAACTTTCTAACACTTTTTAGGATCCTATGATTATCACTTTATCAAAACATTTGATCCAATGGAGTGAAGATAATTAATAAATTCAACTTAAATTAAATACATATTGGATAATCCTATGATCCATAACTACTCACAAGGACCTGATTGGATGGGGTGAAGCATAATTAAAAATTCAAAAGGATATAAGGAGCCCAAAATATGGACACATGGAACCATTACATTTGAAGACTAAAAGGAAAATGGACCCACTTGATACCATAACTAATTAAAATTAAGTCTCTAGATCAAGATCCCATTATTATCACTTTATCATGACATTTGATTGAATAGAGTGAATTAACACCAAGACACTATGAGGCCCCATGGAAATTTTAGGTGGCATCCTTACATTTGGCACTAAATATTTTTATGAACTTAAAGTTACATTCATGTGACCATCACCTAAACATCCAGAAAGACAAACTTGACACCCATGTGACAATCAAATTTAAGTCTAATAAAATCAAAACTTTGATGGTTTAAACTTGACGTCCATGTGACCTTCAATTGACACCTTCAAGGATGTATTTGATGTCTATGAGACCATCAAATTTAAACCAATAAAATATCTTACTTACTGTTCAAATGATGTTCCAAAACCCTTTTTTACTCTAAAATGGCTCACCAAGTTGAGGTAAATTCTCAAAATATGCCCAAAATGGAAGGCCATGATTTGTAGAACACAAATATATGAAATAAATATACCTACCCTAAGTCTATGATTTAAGGATCCACATTGAATTTTGAATTATGGACATTGAATCAAAGACTTACCCTATTTAAAATACACATTATCATTTCACATTGAACCTATTTTTAGCATGGTTTGTGACACATGGCATAAATATTTTAGCATAATATTTTCATTATGTTTACTAAACACAACACATACATTAACTTATAGTGCTTACACCTTGACCCCTTTTTAAATCATAACTTAGGTTTAAATTCCTTAGCTTAAGGTTTGTCCCATGCTTAAAAAACATGAAAAAAATCTTAGCCTAAGGGATGTAAGCCTAAGTCATGACTTTTAAAAGTGTACCAACTTAACATTTGAGCATTTTTGTAGATCAATAGTACATGCTTTGTCATTGGATTTGATCCACTGGCATGAAGGTCCCTATATAATTTTTAATAAAACCATGAGAACCCATGAACCCACTATGTGGCTAATGATTAATTGATAAGGGATTGACATAAGATTTGGAAGGTGGGCAAGATGCATGGGCATTCCAAGTGGAATAACCACAAGACTTGAGACCCAGGAACCATTTAAAATATAAGGGACCAAATTATGATCAAGGGCTCACACTAGTCCTAGATTTTGATCTTATAGTATGAAATAAAGAAAGTATTTTAAATACCAATAACTAGTGTTCAAATGGCATTTATAAATAATACTATCAAAGATCTAGACTAGTGCCACATAAGCTCCATGTAAGTAAAGAAAGACAAAATTGAAGATATTTTGGGATTAAAAACACAAAGGTATACAGGTAGGGGTCTAACTCAAATATAAAACACGTATAAGCTAAAGCATAGATATTTTCCATCATTAAATCTCTTGAACCCTAGACACAACATAAATGGGGCCTAAATAGATCTAATTTTCTAGACTTCAATCAACAGATAACCTAATTATGTTCCTGAGCATGAGAGGGATTTCATAAGAATCATCTACAATCTTGCATGAATTATTGACAAGGAATATAGAACATGGTAGCTAGCAAGCAATAATTGAAGGAAGAGGTTGACCTCTATTTGACAATAGATTATGAGGGTTGAGTATTCAAGGATACATAATTGGAGCTCACCTCATTAAACATCCATGACATCAAGAATTGGTTTGAGGTCTTCTTCATGATAGGAAAATTGTAGCCCATCTCAAAAGAAGAGTAGATAAATGACACCACCAATAGATGACATTATGACTTGGTTGCAATCTAGATGGCTGGCTTCCATCATGTCGTGGAAAAACTAGAGGTAGTACACTAAATTGATGTCTTTGACCCATTTTTATTGATTATAAGATTTATGGTGAATGGATTATTAGGAAAGGTAACTCAAAAGAGGTAGCATACATTTCACCTATTACTTTTGAAAAGTAATATAAGCTCCCTCTTCTCCATGTAGACCTTCTCAACATGAGGGAATGGACTAATAAACATGATGTGGACTCCATCCTCAGACCTTGGCTAGACCAAGGACCTCACATATTTAGAACCCTCAATGGAAAAAGCCATATCATCTAATTTAGAGAAGGTATTAGGGTGATAATGACCTTGTTAAATAGATCTTTTAGTACCCCTTCAACTAATTACGTGAATAAGGTTTAGGTCTCATATGTACACTTCTTGGTGAAAGAAAACTTACCCCTCCAATTGGATATTTGATCAACATCTTCCTTGCCAAGCAATTCATTTCCATCAAAATAAAGACCTCCATGTAATTCTACATGATGTATTACCTACCTGACATCCTTCATAGACAACAAGATATCTATGGAAACATGGAAAATTCACTCTTTATAATACCATTTACTACATTAGCCATTTTGGAAATATCATGAACAACCTCAAGTAAAGCAACTGTAACAATCTTAACATTAGGTTGGGAAAATTCAAGATGATCTAGGCAAAGGAAAGGAGAAGGTTGGAGAGGTAAGACAATAAGGATGACCTAGAGAATGACCGTTACCTTTGGAATCATCGATGTAGAGGCCACTTTCCCTAGTCCAGTACATTAACATGATAGCCTTGGAACTAGAAAAGACATTTGAGGGTGCCCTCAAGGAACTTGCAGAGTCTTATGGCTCAGGTGGAGAGGAGGATGCCTCAAGGGAAAAAATTGGAAAAGAGATAATTCCCATGGAACCTAAAGAGAAGAGGAAGGCATAATTGGCCTTGGTCTTAGTGGAACCAAAGAAGAAACCTAGTTTGGCCTTCGCTCATTCCACTAGTGAAGTCAATCTCTTTAGTGATGAAATTTCAATTTATAGAACAGTTATTCTTGATTGGTTCATCTATGGAGAATTATAAAAGATCCCATCTTTCTCCCACTCATGGGTAATGATAAGGGTTGGTGTGGATGTACATGATGACATTAAGCCTTAGATAAAGGCTATGATGAAGGAGAAGGGAGATAGGATAATTATGGTCACCCAAGGTTTAGGAGGTAAGAAGATGGATGATCTAAGAGCATCTACTAGCTTAGGATTAGAGTTCACAAAACCTCCCCAATTTAAAGAACCAATTACCATATTTTATTTAAATCCTGAGACAATAGGCTTGGAGAGATTAGTAACTAGGACAACCATGGTTGGGATAGAAAAAATCAAATTTCAAAAGGTGGAACCTTTTATAGGTTTGACCCATATTATATAATAACATCTTGGTGAGGCTGCAATACATGAAGAAGATGTGGAAATATTGATAGAAGAACAATAATAATAAGCCAAAGCTAGAGTCTAGCGTCTAAAAGAAAGGATCCAAAATTTGGAAAGAGAAGGAGAACTTGAAAACTCTAGCGATCTTGTTGGTACCATATGCCATGATTAATATGATTGATGAGTCATTTTGTGACATGTTTAAGGAATTAAAGTCAAATAATATAAGGTAGATTACATTGGAGGACTAAGATACATTATCCAAAGACCTGATTACCTAATGGTGAGCCTCATAGGAAAAGATTACTCAGCTCCTCAACATTAAAGCAAAGAATTGGATCCCAAAAATTAGAACCATGAGTACCTAACGCACTAGAGTAAAGAGGTTTATTAAAGATGACAATGATCTTAGTATCATAATCGAGAAACTTTTTGGGAGCATACTTGTCAATCCTACATAGAATACTACCCTTGGCTTGATCAATGATGAAGATTTCAAGCATAGGGCCACTATGGTGACTCAAGAAATCGAAGGTAAAATCAAAGGTTATTCTAGATAGTAAAACAACAAGATCTTAGATATGATATTCAATATAGGTGAGAGGATCAACGAAGCTATAAGCATTAAGGATGCCTTGGCTAGAAATGACAAAGAATTTGATGAGCTAGTAGACGTAGAGGAAGAGTACACTGTGAATCTTACTGTGGATCTTGAGCTAGTTGATGAACAACATGAGAGGGCCATGAGCATCCTTTAATAATAAATAGGGGCCCCACCAATAAGTTAGAGCAATATTCTATTCTAATAAAAACTAGGTAAAATTTTATAATAAAATATTCCATTGTAAAGGCATATGCTCATTTTTTATCATATTTTTCTCTAGGTCAGTATGATTTGGGAAGGCACATGTATTATAGAGCTTGTAAGGATATATATCCTTACCTTTCTACACATGTATTTTGTAACTGACTGGTATACTACCTATTCTTGTTATAAAAGCATGTATCACCGTTGTAAAAAGAGAGTTTTTTGAGCAACTTTGTACACTTGAAGAAATTAATAGAATCAAATAATTCTATAAAGATTGTCTATTTTGATGTAATAATTACTAATATAGTTTTTCTCTTAATTGTTAGTAGAGGTCTTGAATCTTAATAGTGTCTTTGAATTCTTAATAACATTCTCTAATCATAGGGTTTTTGATTTATGCATATGATCTATTAGTCAAAGGATCTTAGGTTCTACTTGATTTCATTTTACTTTGTATTCAGATGGACAATGGCTATTTGATTATAATTGTAAATCCCTAAAGTATAAATAGTTCTTACTTGTGATTCATAAACATTTTCCTCTAAAGTTTGCTTGATATATAATAAGATTTAAGCTTATGATATGTTGCATTATATATTTTTAAAATGCATATTCAGTTTCCATTAATAATTTATCATAATGTTCATGACTAAATAGGCAATCATTTTTATTTTATGTACTACCCTTCTCTTCGTTGTTTTTTACATGATGATCACTTTAATTTTAGCCACATTATAAATATCCATTTAGATTAGTTTGTATCTTTAATTACGAATTTAATTCACTAAGTATTAGTAAGGATTCAAGAAGAATGGGCCAAGGTGGATCCCAACCACTAAAATTATATAAATATTGTGGAATATTTATCTTACTCTACTTCTATTTCACCATAGGCAACCGGATTATCAAAACCTACAACTCATGCTCTAAATTTTCTAAGTTATAAAATGAGAAGTTTTATTTAAACACTAAGGGCACCTATAGGGAATTTAGAAGCATCAACACCTGGCCCTTTAAATATCTTCACTATGTTGGGTGGGTCCCATAATGGTGATTTATCACTATCAATCCACATGGCCTAATCTCAAAGCAATAGAAAACAAAATCTCATATCATTGCCCTTTACATTTTTTGTAATGAATAAATCCTTATGGCCATAACATATCCTTATTGAGATAGATGAAATGATCTAGGAAGTCCAGAGACTCAGGAGCTAAGAACCATTAGATTGTAGACCAAAGAACCAATTAATCTTCATGTGGATTTACATTACCATGAATGTTCCAAGTGTTGATCATTCAAGACTCTAGAGGCTTGGAATATCAGAACCATTAGAACATGGGAACACAAAATAGTTAAATTTTCCAATAAAGAGGTGAAGTTTTTGTGTTTCCATTTTAACATGAATATGCCATGGGGTGAGTTTGCAAATCCTAGGATACCAAAATACTTAAACTTTTAACAATGTATAAATCTTGTAAATTTCCATAAATTTGAAGACTTATAAATTTTGAAATAATCCAAAGCTCTAAATACATATAAATTTTACAATCATCAAAATATATAAATACTTAAAAATTATACAATTGTCCAAAGCTCTAAAGACTTAATTTTTTTGAAATTGTCTAAAGCCATGAATGAGTGAGAGCATCACGTGTCACAACTACATGGAATCATCAATATGGACCTAGTTATACGAAATAAATGGTGTTTGGATGTTAATCCTTTAATACAAAATATATTCTTAGACATATAAAGATTAGTTATGTTAGCTAACAAATTAGAACATCATATAAAAAGTAAATTTCATGAAAAACTAAGCTTCAAAATGACTTAAGATACTAGTTTAAGATTGGTTTTTTATAATTTGAACATGTACAATGTTAAATTTCATAAAAATATCCCTAGATTTAATATTCATGATTGCCTAGTTATAGGTCTTTAGGATCATATATCCCTGAATAAAGGTTTTACAATAATGGATCCTTGTTTTAAAATTTTAAAATGGTGTGTGTGTGTGTGTGTGTGTGTGTGTGTGTGTGTTACGAAATAAAAAATGGTGACTCATAGGGGAAAATACTCATAATTATTTTAAGAACCTAGAATTTTAGAAATATATTATGATAAAACTTTAATCTTCACAAAGAAAAAATAAGGAAATCTAACTTCTAGAATAAACTCCTACATCCTGATGCAACATACCAACCTTCCCATTCCTTAGATTAGTGTGTGATCTAGCGAAATTAATTTCCCTTTGTCATGAATATTTTTATGAAGACCCAAATAAACACTTTGGTTTTCATTTTAAATTTTGATTTCATAACCAATAAAAAAGCAAGCCTGGGTGTTGCTCTCCTACTAACCAAACATACATATCCCTAATAGAGATACCGCTAGTTCCACCTAAACACTTGCTCTATACCAACCAAGCATCCATAACTATAATATATTTTACTTGAATATCCTATCTCCTATAAGTATTTTTTAAACATAAATAGAGGAAGGTTAGGAACCACCTTTGGTTGGGTGTATGAATAAGAATACTTATTGGTCAATATGTCCCTGTTAGTATGTATCTAGTCATATTTATATCATATCTTGCCCAAGTTTTAGCATATGATAGTGCAATGAATATTTGGAAATGGGAATATTTTATTAAATTTGCATGATTATATTATATCAAATACCAATATTTAATTGAAATTATTTAATCTAAATAGAATAAAATATAGTCACAATACATACATCAACTCCATAAAGTCTAATAATGTTAGAATAAATTTCCATGAGCACAATTATGATCCCTTTAGGTATCATCCCCTATATTTTGGCTTATAAATTTGTATTTAGTTCAAGAATTTGTTTGGGATAGTTCTACAACTTAAGAAAACTAAACTATAAAGCATGGAACTAATCTATCAAAAACAAAAAAACTACCCTAAAGGAAACCAAGTGAAAAAATGGAAATATAATATAGAAAGTAGGAAATATAATACAATCTTACTATAAATATCTATGTATAGTTCACTTTGATGCATTTATAGTTGGGGTAGACATAAAATTATGCTTCAAAAACTAATCCATTGATTAGAAAGGTGAGGTCTTTACCTTGGATTTATTTCAACCAAAACACATTATTTATAAAGATTTTATATACTTAATATGGTGCAATCTATAATGGAGTGATATTTTCATGTTTTATTTTCTTCTCATGTGATTTATCTTAGATGAGCATGAGGTCTAAAATCCTGAAAGACTTGATTTTGGATATCTTGTCAAATTAGAATTTGAAAATATCTTGATGTTTGGTGAAGTTATGTAGTGCTTTAGTTCTTATCTCTTCTAACTAAATAATCTTGAGTAGTCTAGAAGTAATTCTCTCATCTTCACCTATATAATGTTTCATTAATAGGTACATTGGTAGTTTGAGAGTGATGGGAAGATTGTATATCATCCATATAGTATCATAAAATATGAATCCTTGAGATATTACTTATGCCTAGTCTTTTCTTACCATAGTGCATATTTAAATAAGAGATGCCATTATCTCATTTTATTCTATGGAAACTTATTTATGGAATCCATTAGGTTTTATTGGTTGATTCGGTCATTCCATTTCTTTCTAGGTAATGATTTGAAGTGAAATTTAGTGTGTTATAATTATGGTAGGCCCATTCTATAAATTTAGTAGATTGGAATGCTAGAACATTATCATAAACCAATGAAATGGGTGTGCCAAATATATTGACTATATTTCCCTAAATGAAATTGATGGCATCTATGGCTCATGAATTCTTAGTAGTAATATCCTCTATCTACTTAGTATAATAATCGGTAGCCATGAGGACAAACTTGTTTCATTTTTAAAGTTTAGATTTATTACCCCCAATGAATTTTAGGCCCCATTAGGAAAAAAGGCATCTTTCAATGACTGGATGTAAAGATATAGCAGCATCCACCTATCTCTTCATAAACACCTAGTTCCCATGGTAGTTTATGTTTATGTTATGGGCATGCTTGAAGATTTCAGGCTAGTACTAACCCATCCTTATAATTTTATTAGCTATAATATTTCTAAAGTGATGCCTGCTTCTGACATTTTGATTTAGGTTAGCTAGGATGTCCTTAGCTTATTCTTTCAAAAAACAAATTAGGTAGACGTATTCATAGTTATTTATATAAAATACCCATTTATTGATCATGAAATGAGTTGATTTGAGATTGAGGACTCACTTTTAATCTCTACTTAACTCTAGAGGGCATGCCCCTATAACTAAGTAATGGATGATATGTGAGTACCATTTCCTTCATGTTACTTAGGCTTTATTGATTTATTCAATGTGTGTACATGGGTCAAATTGAGTTATTAGATGGATGAGGTCTTAGCCACATACCATTTTAGCTGGTCTAATTTTTAGGTGAAACTCCTAAAGTTTAACCATTCACTTTCTTCCCCTTTCTCCCAATTCATTCTAGCTAAACATAAGTTTGATAACTAAGTTGGGGACAATGGCATATGTCTTATTGAACATAGAATATAATGTATGATTTTTTGATGGGTTTAATTAAGGCATATATCTACTTATCAATTATGGAATATTTACTTCCAAATCCTTTAGGTTAATACTCATGAAGGCAATGGGATGCTCATTGTCTTTAATATAGTATTAATTGTATGTTCTAAAGTTAATGAATAAATATATAAATGTTTATTAAAATATAGGTTGATTAGGATTGGGGCTTGAGTGATTGCCATTTTGATGTCCTAGAAAGATTTCTTGGCATCCATTGTCTAGTCAATCTTGGCATCCTATTTCAACATGGCATTTAATGGTTCCATGATTTCTATAAAATCAAAAATGAACTTTCTCACAAAGTGGATCTTGCCAAAGAAAGACTTCAAATCCTTATTTCTATTAGATGGAGTTATATTAGAGATGGTCTAGATGTAGTTTGTGTTGATGGACATCCCTTCTTTGTTGATAATATATCCCAATAAGTTTTCTTCAGTAACTCTAAAAATGCAATTTTTGGGGTTTTAAAAAAGTCTATACCTTTTCCACATGTCTAGGACTTTCAATAGATGGCCTATATGGTTAGATATGATATTGTAAAACAATATAATATCATTCATGTAAATGATGATGTAATTCTTGACCAATCCTTAAAAGGTAAAATCTATCACTCTCTAGAAAGTGGTTCCTACATTTATTAGGCTAAATGACATCCTTTTGTACGTAGAGATTCCCCATTTGGTGGTGAAGGAAGTCTTCATCCTATCTTATACCTTAACTAATGTGTAGTTTTAGAACGTGAATTCATCCAAGAGGGCATCATCTCTGAGCCGCTCACCATCTATATTACCTCATTCAGAGAAGATAGAGGAAAATTATCCCTTTTTGAGGCTCTACTTAAGCTCCTAAATTAACACATAATATGATTTCTCTATTATTTTTCCTTATTGGTACTAGGTTAGCTAGCCAATTTGAGTTCCTAATTTTGAAAATAATTTTGGAATCTAAGACATTTTGTACTTCAGTCTCTATGAGAGGTTCTAGGAATAAGTTTACTGATCTCTATCTTTTCCTGAATGGATTCTGTTTTGGACTTAAAGGGATGGTATGGGAAATGACCCTTAGATCAAAGATCTTTAGGTCATCATATGTATAATAAATGACATCCTTGTAATCTATAATCAATCCATTCATCCTATGATTTTAATATTAAGTATAGATTATACATATATTCACTAGTTTTGGAGTCTAATAATTCCCCAATTTTTCTTTCGTGAAGCCATAATCAATTAATTCAATTTGATTCTACTTTTAGGCCCAAAGGTCAACATCAAAATATAATTGTAATGAATCCATGCCCAAGGGGATTTATTTTTATCTTATATGTAAAACACTATCTTCATATATATCTTCAATTTACATATGTTAGATATTCCCTTCATCTATTATCTAGGCCATAAAAGTTCTTGAGCTATTGAGGAAATTTATAATTTATTAATCATCATCAACAGAATAGAAGTTATCAATATTATTAGGAATATAAGGGTATGGGACCAGTTACACTAAAAATTTATGCATTTTTGATTCCCAAAGTGGGCCTAGATTAGCAATAGAAGCTGCTAATGAATCATTTGTCTGATTATTTTCTCTTTGGATGTCCTTTATGTTAAATGCTTTAAACGATTGAATTAAGTCCCAAATTTAGCTTTCATACTTATTTAGGTATGTAATCTCACATTGGTACCTTTTTATATGGTTTATAACTTTTTTAGAGTCATCAAACACTAGTAGTTATTTAGCATTTTTATTTTAATGTAAATTGTAGGCCTAAGATTAGGGCTTCATACTCAACCATATTACTAGTTTATGAGAATTAAAACCTATGAGAATATAGGTATTGTTTACATTTTGGGTCCATTAATCACACACCCTTGAAATAGCCTTATTTTACACATACCCCATCAAAGTGGGATGTCCACAATTACGAAGTACCTTCAAATTATTCTTCACACAATTTTTGTTTGGTCATAAAAATATGCATGCCTACATGTGTTGATATAAATTCAACTTTCTCATGCTTGATGTTGTACTCAGTAATCAAGTAATTCATATTTGTCTCCTTATCTAACATAATTTGATTCGGTACCACTTTCCAAGGTTTCCACATGTGGGATAAATCTATGGTCATGTACTCACTTAACATTTTTGACTAGTCTTAGCTTAGAATCAAGTTGTATGCCTCTAAAATGTCCATGACTAGGATATCAAATTTTTTCTACTCAAATTTCTCTAATATCAAATGTATGTTCATATTTTTTAATTATATGACACATGGGACTAAGTATTTATCCAACTATAGTACCACTTATTATGACTTGTCAAGTATCAAGCCTAACTTTTGGTAAGCAACCATAGGCTCACACTAGCTGATGCCCCAAAATCAACTAGGAAATTGTGTATATTTTTGTCAAACATTTAAATTATTAATATTAATAAAGATACTAAAATTTTATATTTTTACATAATTACATTTTCATGGGTAGCCTTGAACTTGTCATAAGTCTTCCATGTTATGGCCTTGAGTAGTATCTCCCTTTATTTAGTGATCTAAACTAGCTCATGAAGACTGATATTAGATTTAATCTTTTTCTTGTCTTTAACAATATTATATCCTCCCTTGAAATGATGTTCAAATAATTATGGTTTATCTTTTTGATTAGGAGGAATTTGATTATTCCTCTTAGCTAGATGTGGATTATCTCTCCATGGTAGGGATAGATTATTGTTAACATTCAGATTAGGAGTAGTATCACTATTATTGAGAGATGTTGAAAAAGTCATAGGATACTTAATTCTTAGGTTATATTTTTCCCTGACCTAATGATATTTTTGGAAATAATGAACCTCATTAGTTTTATCCTCATGTTCATTATCATCTTCCCCTAATAAAGGGAAGTAATAAGTGTTAAAGACCATAGTCATGCTAGGGTTACCTGATGAATTTGATGAAAATGGTTCTTATTGAGTAATAAAGTTTTCCTCAATCTTCATTTCCTATTAGAAGATTTCAAAATTACTGTATAACTCGATATAATATAGTTCCCCATGGTGTGTAGTTTTATGGTATTGGAACTAGTTTAGAAGAGTTGTGTCAATGGTGTTGATCTATGGCATCTCATTATATTGAACTTTATGTTTTTGATTATTTCTAGACCTATTGAAATTCATGTTATATATTTGGAATGCATAAACTTGATTGTTGTGATTAGAGTTTTATCTACCTATATTTCCCATACATTTTTGCATGCTAAGGAACTCATTACTCATTTTTTGTAACATCCTCTGAATGGATTCCATCTCTATCTTAGTTTAGTTAGGAGCATTCTCTTATGTGTAATTGATATTTTTTGGTAGAGAAGGCTAAATATGGCTATAGTGATTAAAAGTATAATTATTCAATAAACCAAGATGTTGTTTCTAGGAAACATGGGTTAGTGGCAATTTATTGTCCATTGGGGTCTAGTTTTGGGATGCAACATTATAGGTTACATTATTTATTAGCCTAAAATATGGGTAGACATGTCCATTAATTAGTACAAGTAATGATTTTAACTAATGGCATAGTTATTTATCCACATTAATTGCCTTCATGTAGTTAGGGTAAAGTATCAATGTGGAAAACCCTATGTAGAAACATAATAATAATGGAATTTAGGGTGTTTTTACACATTTCAAGGGTTAATGTCTCATTAAGATCTTGTCTCATGTTGGTAAAGTTTTTATATATAATACGTGTACTTATAACTTGCCCAAATTGGGCTAAGTAAGTATCTTAATAGTTTATCCAAGTTAAAATTGACCCTTATGGAATATTTATAAACTAGTCATATTTTGATTATTACAAAGTGAAAGGGAATAGTCTACAAGCCATGTCCTCATAAGTTATATTTAGGATACCCAAGGTAGATTTGAAAGAATTTACATGTTCTTCTATAGTCCTTCCTTCTAAGATATAAAAGGAATATATTTCTCTAAATTTCTAGGAAAATCATGCATGACTCTTGCAATATTGATATTCAAGATAATTAACTAAGGTATGGATTGAGTTTGGATATTGGATAGAGGTGGAGTATTAGTAGGTAGATTCTAAGGATGGGACATTGAAACTATTTTAATATGATGTTATCTTCTTGGAAATGATGATTCTACCCTAGGTCTTCTATAAATATCTCTATCAGAGCTAACCTTTATATGGACCTTAAAAGGTGGTTGTAATAGGTTATTATCTAAGGTTGACCTTATAATTCATATATTTTAATCCAACACCACTCAAGTGATATTACATCTTAAGATAAAGGTGAAGGATGGAGGTCCTCATTCTAGTGCGAAATTAAAACTTTTGTTGAAGTGTGTTTTATACACACCCCAAAAATTACTATGAGGTTGCCTCTAACATGTTAGGATCAGTAAATAGACTCAATCCAAGGTATGATTGTTAGGGTATTTAATTTTATAGAAACCTATTAGTGGAATAATGGTGAGTGGTATAGATTATTTACCATGGATAAAATAACTATTAGTGAACCTAGATATACATGGAATGGGTAGAGGGATTATGTGTATAACTAAGGTATGTAGGATTTAAAAATAAACTTTAAAAAAGGGAAAAGTAACGTACAAAATAAATCCTATGGAAACCTAGGGATAAAGACTTTCAATACTATTTTTTAAACTCAAATAAGACAAGGAACCTAAACTAATACTTGTTTAAATCTGTTGTATCACACAAAAAATTAAATATAGTGAAGAGACAAAGGGAACCATAACATAATATACTTAAACATGCATAAATCAAAGGTTGCTTTATTGTCAAATTATTATTGCACATTAACAAGAGGATTATGATAACATGCAAAATATATTCAAATCATCTATAACTAAAAATTAAAGACTATTTTAAATTAGATAGCTCATACACAATCAAATCACTAATATTCCATAATGATAGAACATGTTAATAAATCCAAAAAATTGGAGAAGAATCAAGATTTGCACATAAAAATTAAGTCAATAAGAAATTCTTTGAATTTCCTAATAATTTGAATATATAAAATTATCCTCATTTTGGGACTAGGAGGTTGCATATATTAATAATCTTGGGTTGGGGAAGGTCTCATCTCTTCAAGTTTCACATACAATTACAAGTTAAATAATATAACCTTTCATTTAAAATGATACAATCATACATGTATGATGATAATACTCAGAATAGACTTCCCATCTAGAAATACAATATGAATGTAAAATAAATAGAATGGGATATACATTTCCCCCTTGGTGATAACCATGTAGATACATAATAATTCTAAAATTAAAGTGTTGATGCAACAATTCTAACTAGAATAGTTAATATAGATACTATAGTTACAACTAAGGCAAGGCCAAAGAGATTTGTGAAGTTGGGAGCAATTAGAACTAGTTGTGTGCATGAGACCAAACCAAAAGTTTCTTCTTTATATCTTTTATATTCACCTAGGTCATACGCTTCATCAAATTCATTATCTACAATTTCAAAATTAGTAATGAAGGCCTCAAAATCTTGACTACCTCAAACATTAATCTTTCATGATCTACCTATGAAATCTTAAATTCATTTATTAAAGCCTTTAGTCTTGTTACCATATATTTATCAAAACTAACCAAATGCAATATTTATTCATTTTGTTATATACTATCATTTTCACTTCTTGCCTAATGTTTTCAATAGTCAAGTGGAAAAGGTTCTCAAAATTGGGTCTATTGACTAGTTCCCGTACTTGGGTGATTACCATGGTTACTATCATATCTCCCAAAATTTGTAGTGCCTCACTCTCATGACTAATAAAAATCCCTAATAGATTATTCATTTATTTATGCCAATTTATGGTAGCATCCCTCTTGTCAATCACATAGTTTAAACACTAATAAGCATCCATAGTAGTCATAAGATTCAACTAATCAAATTTGATAATCCTAGATAACTAAAACAATAAATTCAATATTATTTATTTATCCTTAATCTTATTCCATAGTGTAAAAATATCTCATTTTTGGGCTTGATTGCCAATCTTGTCACTTTGATGATGTAAAAAATATTGTATAGCTTTGTAGTCATACTCTAGACATTAGCAATCACTTCTTTAGGAGCCTATGTAATATGTATTTACTTCCATATTTTTAAGGCCTACTTATTACTTAGGTACATTTCATTCATTTCCACCCTAGTGGAACCCACAAAAGTTTTGAAATCCCTAATAAAATTAGTAGGGTTATTGGGATTTCTTTTTTCAATCTTGGCTAAAGAGAACAAGTTTTATCTTTATTCAAATTACACCATACATTTTTTTCTCATGTTGACAATATTTATCTTCCTCACTCTCTTAATAGTCACACTTTTCTTAATGAACTAATTGGAGACTATGGGTAGCTCTATTAAAACCATGTTTTGTCTTTCATCTTGGATATTATACATCTCCCTCAGCCATTGTGAAAAAATAAGTTCTTTCATTTCTTGTTCTTGAGAAATTTTGAAAAATAAGTTATTATTTTATTGAAATAAGTGCCTCTATTTCAACCACTATGATTATATCTTTTTATATAATAGGGATACTAAATGATGACCTCTCTTCTAGTTTCTTAATCTTGGGAGGGACTAGGGGGTGTATTTTTTCTTCCTTTGGTAGGTGAATATGGGTGGAATGGAAGGTGGATGAGATGGTAGAGGGGTTATGATAAAAACTTGGTAGGAAGTGGTGTTGAAGGTGATGAGGTAGAAGGAGTGGAAGGCATAAGGATTACTTGAGGGGACTTAGGAGATTATGGATATTTAAGTGAAATTGGATTTTAAGTAAAATCAATTTGAAATAATTTAGGAAGGATTACTTGGGTGACTGTAGTAAGGGTAAATAAATGAGTCATCACAAAACTTTTCTTCTTTGTTTAGTTGAAGAAGCATTTGATCTCTCCCTTGTAATTGTTGTGCTCAAGATTTGTACATGTGAAGCTATTAAAGTATAAGGGACTTGAGGACTATGAATTCCTCTCATAATATTCCTCTTAAGATGATGATTTTATTCTCTCTAACTACACATTTTTTTTGGTTGTTCATCTATAGGCTCTGCTAAAGGGGGAAGAGGTTGATCTTATCGCTGAGAGCCATGTGGTGGAGATAGATTCAATTTATGACTCCATGCATTTTGGGCCTCTTCTTATATTACCTCCAAGTTATATTATAATTTTTTGTAAAGTATGATAGACATTGATTTATCTTTCATACTTATCCATACTTCTAAATCATCTTAGGCATTTATAAAAATTTGATCATGATCATATGCCTAGTGATTATTAGAGACATGCACTTTATTATTTTCTAGGGTTTTTTTTAGATACCATTTTATTTTCTTCCTGGGGTCCCTATTCTCTAAAATAATCAAGTTGTAAGTTATATTGTGTTCTAGCCTTATTGGATTGAATGAAATGTGACCTAGTCACATATTGATGTTACCCAATTCTAAAGGGAGTCTTGAAGTATTAGTCTAAGTGTCTCTGAAACAATTCCTCATCAATACTATTAAATATTTGATAGGTTATTTCATGTTTCAAAATATGGTCTAGAACATGATGTGTTAATATTATAGGAGAAGTCATGGTTCCTTATACTTGGATGATGGTTACATCTAGATATAACCAGTAATCTTTTATTACCCTTAGGTTCCTTGTCATATTTTTGATAGTTTTGGAATTGGGGTTCCCTATATTGCTTAGTATATATATGACGATATACCTCATTCATTTTCCTTCTTATTTTATTCATATACATATGAATGAACATAAATGAAAACTCCTCTCTAACCTTGTTTCCCAAATATTCATATGACGGATGTTATTCCTCACCATAGGGCTTAAAAACAATGTCCATTACTGATTTTAGCAAGAAATCATGTATAAATTATTTTCCTTAGGACTATAATCAAGGTAGAGTATATGTGAATTTATTCTTACACTTATAGTATCCCCCAATTCCACCAATTTGTTAGTTATCATGATTATATCAATAGTTAAACCATTCAACTCAAACATATGCAATATTGAGGAAAACATATAATCTATTTAAAAGTGTCATTTCTATTGCAACTCTAGGTCTAAATTTAATTATGAAATTAGAGGAGATCACCCCTTTAGACTCAACATATAACCCTTTACAATACATTTCTTTAATTTTTCACCTAAAATGTTATTATCAAGCCAAATAATGGCTAAAACTTGATTGTAGTAAGTCTCATAGTAGGGGATCCTAAGATATATTTGTTATGCCCTTCCCAAATTATAAGTAGAGGTAGTTTAGAATTTAATTACATGCATGTTATCTTAGACAATTGTTTCATTAACAAATAAAACTATCAAGAGGTTAATACAAGACATTACCTCAGGTTTAACTATTTCCTTGTGGTGTCCTTAGTCTTTTATTGGCATAAAATCATATATATATTGCTTGGAATCTCAAGAGAGTTCATATTTATCATAATATGATTAGAATGTTTTTACCTCTTCCTAGAGCACCAAGTAATGTGAAAATTTAAAATTCAAGGCACTCTTCTTGAATACTATATCTTTGTATTTTGTTAATATCATAAATGAGTTTGGGGAGAGGACTAAGGTCTTACCCTAATTTGACTAAGAGGATATTATTTTCCTTTAGTCATTGTAATTAATGTAATTTCCTAGACTAGTTTTTTTTGTTTACTAGTGAAATAAAATTAGGGCTTGATTAATGCTAGGAAGCTTGAAAATGCACTTGTTTAATCGAAAGAAAAATTCAAAGTGAATCCTTATTATCACATATTTTTTATATATCACTCATAGGCCTTAAGTATTGAATGTATTTGTACACCTTTAATTTTTATATTGAGCTTTTTATTGCAATGAATGTTTTAATTTAAATGTGTTAGTAAGATAGAGTGGGTACCCTTGTCAAATGATAATCATTAGTTAATCTTTATGTCTAGTCATTACTTTTTAGATACATGTTAGTGAATCACTGAATTACTTATTTACCATGATTTTGATCCTTACCCTTTATGTTTTGGCCATGTATTTCATAGATTTTTACACTTCTCATGTCCTCATTAACCCACCCCTTTAAATATCTTCATTGTGTTGGGTAGGTCCCGTAATAATGAGTTAATGTGATCAATCCATGTGACCTAATATCAGAGTATTGGAAGTATATAAGATTAGATCATTAGATTAGGTATTAATTTTTGATGAAGAATTTACCTCATCTAGAGGTTACCATGATCAATACAAATTGAATTATCTTGGAAGCTTGGAGACTTAGGAATTGAAAACCATTACGTTGTAGACCAAAGAACTGCTCAACCTTCCCATGGATGTGGATTATTATGAATGTGCAAAGTGTTGATCACATAGAACACTAGAGGATTAGAATCTCATAATCATTAAAACATGGGAACACAAAAATATTAATTTTTTTAGTAACCAGATGAAGTTTATATTTTCTTGTTTTAACAAGAATATGACATGTGGCGAGTTTGTGGAGCTTGGGAAACCAAAAGACTTACAATTTTAACAAAATGAAAATATTGTAAATGTCCATATCTATAAAGACTTATAAATTTTTAAATTATCCATAGCTCTAAAAATATAAACTTTTTAAAGTTATCTAAAGGTTTGAAGACTTAGAAATTTTGCAATTATGTAATGTTCAAAAGACATGGAAATTTTTTAATTGTCCAAAGCTCCAAAGATAGAAATTTTTTGATCATCCGAAGCTCTAAATGATGTGAGCATGATGTGTGTCACAAATACATGGTATATTCAATATGGGCAAGATTAGAGGAAATCAATGGTCTTTGGTTGTTAATCATGTGATCCAAAATATATATACTAGGGCATAGAAAGTTTAGTTTTGTTAACTCGTAAATCAGAACATCATAAAAAAGTAAAATTCATGAAAACCTAAGGTTTGAAATTACTTAATATACTATTTTAATCTTGGATATTTACAATTTTAATTTTTGAAATTATGGTTTTTTTATAAATATCACTAGACGATAAATGCATGATAGCCTAGTTATAGATCTTTAGGCTCATAGCTTCTTGAATAAAGGTTTTAAAATAATGGGTTCATATTTTTAAATTTTTAAATTGGGTTTGTGTGTTAGGGCACAACATGACATTTTAAAAAAATTATTTTAATTACATTAGTCTTGTGTGACTGTTATTATTCTTGTCAAATTTTATCATGATTTTGTTTACCCTACTTAGGAGACTTGCATTTAATGGTTTTAAATTTAATGACTTATTTAAATGTTATTAAATGCATTGAAAGGCATAGTCAATGAACTATTAGAAGTAATTAAACCATTTTATTTGGTTTTAATCATGATATTCATTGATTTGAGTTTCATAGCATTGTTTTAAACTTGTTTGGTGTTCAATATTTGGATTAACCAAGTCCTAGGTTAGTTTTACTAGGAACATGATCCACAAACCTTGGGGACTTGGTATTAGTTGGAATTTATTTTATTTGTGGGAAAATCTATCTAGGAATATGGAATTATTACACCACTCAAGGAAAGAAAATTTGAGAGATTTCCTAACCCTAATAGGGTGCTTGTTTGGTCATTTGCATTATTTCATTCTAGAGAGCCTAGTACATGGGGACACTCCACATAAAATTATGGTTCATGGTGGCCAAGTTAAATTAATGGAAATTGGTTATAGGGACTTCATGAAATTATTATATAGTTGAACTAAAAATATAATTGTCATGTCAGCCATGAGGAGAAAATGGAGGAGTTTTGTATTGCATTTTTTTCATAAATAGGTTTGACATGTTTTTTCTTGCATGTAATAGGTTGGGAATGTGTGAAACATTTTGAGAGTTTATAGAGGGAAGGAAGTTGTTTTTATTTAATTCTTGTTTATAGAACTTCAACTAAGTGATGTACTTAAATTTTATGTTGGTTTTGTGGATTAGCCTTGGAAAATTTGAATTAGGTTTGGTTTGAGAAATGAATACTATCATTTTTCTTATATTGTATCTTGAAAAAATGAATGTATTTCTTGTTTTGTGTTGATGAATCCCTATAGGACACATTTCTAGTTTTGGATTGTGTTTATTTTTAAAATAAAAATAATTTATGGCCTCGACTATAGTATATAGTGTGGATTAATGTGGTGGTGATATATTAGAACCTAGGTTAGAGTTTGTATGAATTGCATTTGTTATTTTATGAAGTTTGTTTGTTATTTTAGATAATTATTAGGCCATGGCCATGACTAAATAGTAATGAGTTCATCTATTTTTGAAAACCTGAACCAATATGTTGAAGTTCAATTCTATTTTTTTATTTTGATGTTTTGATGAAAACATAAATTATGCTAGGTTTTTAGGTTTGACTATATATGACATCGGCCATGGTATTGAAGTTATGTGTTAAGATTTTCAAACTTAGTTTCTCAAGGAAATAAGTGTGACATGTGAAATTGTTTCAAATTAGTGATTGCATGTTTCAAACCTCAATATGATTATTTGAATTAGAAGGTCATGATTATGATTGAGAATTATTTTCAAAATGGTCATTATGGTGATTATTTACTAAGAGTTATTGTGGCTAGATACTGTCAAAATCATTCCTAATTAGGACTAAGTTATAATTATTAGATTTTATAATGATTTAGTTTTATACATAAGTTCATGGTTGATTATTGATAGCCTATCTTGATATAATGATGAAATCTAGATTTTTTATTATTTTCATATTAATATGATTGTGAGTCAGACTTATTTGGGTTGACTTCAAAACTAGTTTGTAATGGTTGGTTTATGACTCCTTTATTATTTTATTTGGAAAACATTTAAGGAATGATGGTTGTATTTTTAGTTTTAAATAGTAATACAATTGCATTTAATTTAAATGTTTAATTGACATAGTCTTGAAGCTTATGAACCTAAATCTAAGATTTATATTCATAAGCTACAAATCTTGAATGTTCATAATGTGAACAATAACATTTGAGATAACTACAAGGACATTAATCCTGGTAACCAATAATATAGTTTTCATTGTTTAGATGTTCTCATTTATTGTTTATTACTTGAGTCAAGATAATTAGTCACTATTAATCATTATCAATTCATTTAATTTCCGTACATCTCATATAACTGATGGATGGGATGGTTTAGGGCCACTTATGGTTAGGATAATAAAGGGAAAAATTGTGGGTTTTTGGCACCATTCTTATCCTTCCTCTATTCATGCTTCAAGTTGTCGATAAATCCTTACATCATCCTTATCTCTCTTTGATTGGAATATTTTGAAGTGGTAGATTTTTATAATGGATTGTGTATATTTATAGTAGCTTCTTCACTACTTACATAATTGTAACATGACTTATGTAATCTTAATTTTTAAATTGAAGTGACAACATAGTTGTATTAGATGAAGTTTTAGATTCATTCTTTACTAATTCAATGACATAAAAATATGGTATATGTATCCTCATTGAGGCATTAAATATTATTGATATAGAATATTATGTTTATTTATTGATATATTATAACAATGTTCATTTATTTATCTTAATTCCATAACTTTAGTATGGAAATATTGAAATGTTCATATGACTTGTTAATACTATTGGTTATTTTATCTCATATATAATACATTGATTTAGTTGAACATTGATTATTATTACTTAGTTTCTTTATTGGGATTAAGTTGATGAGGTTCATTTATGAAATAATATGTGAGAATTGTGTTTGTTGTAGTGTACAAGAAATTTGGAAAGTTATGGTAGTATGTATAGGGTATTTTCATATACTATTTGTACAATCTAAGTTACTTCTTATTCATAGTTGATTTCTACATGTTTCTCATAGACTATAAAAATAATTTAGACATACCTTAATCTTTAAGGAATATTCATTTATGAAGATACATTCTTTATTAAGATTATTTTAAGAACTTTAAAAAACTTTATTATAGTTCAATATTCCTTTAAGGAATATTATGAACAAAATCATTGTATAACATGATGTTGTGATCTAATTGTGAGGTTAATATTAGCTTGGAATTTAAAGCAAAGTCTTACTATCTTATGAGAACTCTCTTTTTAAATTATTCATATTCTTATAAAATCAAATTATTAATATCACTATTCAAGTGATAGTATAATTATGGAAACCATATATAACTTTCAAAAATGTTGTTTTGAAAAATTTAAATATTAATTTACAACTATTCATGTATTAATATCATGTATAATATAAGTTAAGAAATGTAACTTTAAAACAATATTTTAAAGTAGATGAGAAACTCAAAGATCTAAATTTTAATGGTCATTGCAAAGGAACCATGATGTGATTTAGGAACATCTATCTCTCATTTTAAAGTGATATATGGAATTATAATGAGTTTTATATTTCATTTTAATAGTAAGAATTATCTTATTTAATTAATTTTAAGGAAAAAATACTTGAGTTATAAACAGTAAGTTTAGAATTAGAAAGTATTCCTTGAGAGATAAGAAAGAGAAATGAGTTTTATTTAAAGGTTGAGATAAATGTTTCTAATCATTAATGCATTAAAATTAAAGAAACAAGTAGTATAAAAATAGTGATATATGTTTAAATAATATTTACTTAAGTAATTAGAGTTAATAAGTAAACTTAATGTAAATATGTTAAGTTGTTCAAAACTCATACAAAGCAAAACAATGATGTTGAAAGTTATGATTTGCATAACCTAAAATAGGGTTTGACTAAATTTAATAAGATAAATAATAAGGCATGCATTAATTTGGATATTTAACTAAATATATTAATTCCATGAGGCTAACCATTACATGTGAAATTGGTAAGTTGTTCCAAATTGGAACATAAGAATGAATATTGAAACATAGTAAGAGGTTATGAAGAACACCACCTTAATTAGTTAAAATTATAAAATTCACATATACCTTTGATCAACTACATAATTGGTAATTTAATCTCCATAAGCTACTAGTAGGATGATGTCAATCTCATTATATGTTTTTTTGTCATTTTATTAAAGCATTTCAAAGATTTGTATTAATTTTAAAAGTCCTTCCCCTGATCATTGCCTTCTATTTGAGAGTTTGGTAGATATTAATTATGTAATATTATTATGATTATTATTTTTTTAAATATATTTAACTATTTATAGTTATTTGTTGAAATTTTACTAGTCTATCTAGTGTGATACATGGTGGTTTTATAGCATGTATAGGTGTTAAGCTAATGTTATAAGCTAGTGGTATATTTTTTAATAGGGTCATACGTTATTATTGTATGAGTGTATTATCTAATACACTAACTCTCCTTTATTTGAGTGCCAAGTGGTAATTAGTTAGCAAGGTCATTAATATTTTATTGATTTGGTCTAGTTATTGTGTTGGCTATAATATAATCATGAATATAATTACATTTTCCATGCTTACTCTAGTTGAAAACATTGTACCATAGTTGTTTATCTTGGTGTTAAAAAGAATTGGATGTTATAAAATATCTCTCCCACTCCTAAAAATTTCAATAAATTAGATCAAAATCAAAGGTTTACAATAATTAATAGTGGCTTTGTTAAGTTAAAATGGCATAATATAAATTTTAAGGCCCATAACTCACCAAAATCAATGTCAAAAAATAAAAACGAAACCTATAATAATCAACATGGACCAGCTATAAGATCCAACATTATTCTTGTTTCACCCCCTATAGATTTATAGTGTTCATAATGTAGTGATAACCACTATTGAAAGGACTATCTAAAGCTAAAAGTTTGTTAATAAACAAACCATTGAGTGTATACAGTTGTTGACAATCACAATGTTGATTTTTGAGCTACTTCGATAAAAAGGAGATGTACTTTATTTGGTCTTAATATGTCCATTATGATTGATTTCAATGTTATGGATAGTTTTATTTCACTTTCTATAATAAATAAGTGTAGTTTAAAACTTGTTAAGGTCAAATAACATTGGGAGGTAGATTTTAGTACAGGAAAAATGGTGCTAATATATGAATGATTAGAACAATCTGAGTTGGATTTTGGAATTTTTAAGACTAATCTAAGCCTATTTTATCTCCTTTAGGATCCTATGATTTAATCTTAAGTATGCAGTGGTTACAACCACATCAATAAATGTTTAATTGTTTTGGTAAAATGGATGTGATGCACATATGATTTTGTCAAAGTCATGTAAATACAAGGCATTCAAAATCCTAAGGCACACAAATTACTTTAAGCATTGTATCTAAAAGAGGACCTACATAAGGGATACCAGCTATATGCTAGCCAAATGTAGGAATTATCTAAGAATAAACAACTAACATGTAGATATTCCATTTTCTTTATGGAATTTATGGATGTATTTCCAAAAACACTACTTAGAGTTCCTCCTAAATTTGAGTTTGATTTATATATAGATATTATGCTAGGAGATGAACCTACTTCTATGGTTATTTATAGAATGAATGTGGTAGAATTGTAGGAACTAAAATTTTATTTGTAATGACTTTTGTAAAATGGTAATTGTAAACCAAATGTAGGACCTTAGGGTGATCAATTTTTATAATTTTAGTTGTAATAACATTTTTAAAATGGAAACATTAGACAAAATTTATATCCTTAGGGTTCTCCATTTTTCTACGTAAAGAATATAAGAATAGAACCTTGAAGTTGTGTGTTGACTATTAGATGCTCAATAAACCGACAATCAAAAAAGATTATCCATTTCCAAGTATAGACAATATATTTTATCAAATGTAGAGACCAATTATTTTCTATAAAATTGATTTGAGATTAGGCTATCATTAGTTGAGATTCAAGGAGGAAGATGTGTGAAAGAATTCTTTATGAACTAGATGTAGTACTTATGAGTTCATAGTTATTCCTTATGGCTTAAAAAATGCATCTTCTACATTTATAAATTTAATGAACAACATTTTCATGTATTTCTTAGATAAATTTGTTTTGGTTTTCTTATATGACATTCTAGTTTATTCTAAAAATCTAGTTGAAGTTTAAAAACCTTTAGATTATCCTTGTAACTACTAAGGAAACATAAGATCTAGGAAAAGTTATCCAAATATAATTTTTTAAATATGAAACTAGCTACTTAGGATATATCATTTCTAAATATGGTATTAATTTAAATCTAGAAAAGATCAAGGAAATATAAGAGTGGCCTTATCATACTAATGCACATGAAGTGCATAGTTTTATGGGTTTGGTTGGTTATTAATATATATTTGTAGAGAAAATTTCTAGCATAACCAAATTGATCCCTTATTTTTAACATAAAATCAAGAAACTTTATTGGACACCCCTATGTGAAGAGGAATTTTAAAATATTAAATATTATTGAATTCAAAAGTTATACTTTTCATTCCTAATGCAAATGGTATTTTTTAGGTCTATTTAGATCTTACAAGGATGTTTTTGGTGGCATTCTGATTGGAGATGGAAAAGTGGTTGATTATGAGTCTTATAAACTCAAGGAGCATGAAAATAACTATACTACACATGATATAAGGCTTACTTCTATAGTTCATGGTTTAATGTAGTGGAAACATATCTTATTGAGAAAATATATCAAGGTGAAATACAATCATTATATCTTGGAACATATTTTTAATGGGATGAATTAATTACATCCCAATGAACATGGATAGAATTTTCAAGTAATTTTTACAATGAAACTTTGTATGCCAAAGGTAAGGAAAATCATGTTGTTGATGCACAACTAATGCAAGTACCTTTCTATAATTCCTAAAATCAATTTTGATTTCAAAATTATTTTTATAAAACAATTTTTTAGTTAATACTACAAAGAGGTAAGAGTATTTCTGATTGATGAGCCTATTGCAAACTCATTTTTTATTTTTATGTTGAAAAGGATCACATGAATAGGCATAAAATAAAAAATTTATAACTAAATCTAGGAACTATCAAATTAAAGTTCTAAAATAAGTACATAAAACAACTTATTATGCTCATCTAGGTGTCACAAAGATTACAGATGAGTTAAAAGGGTATTATATTTGGCCTTGTACAAAACTTGAAGTTGTTGATTTTATGGCCAAATAATTGAAATGTGATTGGGTAAAAGGTAAATATTTCCATCTTAGATGTCTATTATATCCTAATGAAGTGAAAAAATATAACTGGATGTAGTCTCACTTGATTTTATTTCTAGTCTACTCAAAACTCAAAACATGATAGTATTCTAGAGGTAATAGATAAATAGACTGAGGTTGGTTGTATTTTTTATATAAATTTAAATGATGATGATTTTATGTTTGAATAAAGATTTATAAAAGAGGGTAATTGGATTCACGTCAATAAAAAATTAATCATTTTAGATATATATATATATATATATATATATATATATATATATATATATATATATATATATATATATATATATATATATATATATATATATATATATATATATATATATATATATATATATATATATATATATATATATATATATATATATATATATATATATACATACATACATACATAGACATATATATATATATATATATATTTATATATACATATACATATATATATATATATACATATACATATACATATACATATACATATATATATATATATATATATACATACATACATACATACATACATACATATATATATACATATACATATACATATATATATACATATACATATACATATATATATATATATATATATATATATATATATATATTTATATATATATATATATATATAATTTTCACATCAAGGTTTTAAGGTAATTTGACTACAACATTCAAAACACACTTGAATTTAAGCTCTACGTACCACTAAAAAATGGATGGTCAAATAGAAAGGTTGAATCGAGTATTTTATGACATGATATGAATGTGTGTTATGGATTAGTAAACTAAGTGTGAACAATTTATCCATTTAGTTGAATTTTCTAATAATAACACTTATCATTCTATAAATAAAATGGCTCCTTCTGAAGCTCTATACGGGCACAAGTGCAAAACACCACTTGGATGAGATAACATAGAAAATAAGGTTTTTTCTAGACTTGATGTAATTTATGAATATGATAATTAGATTTCTCTAATTTTGAATAACATGAAAACTACATATGATTAGTTAAAAAGTTGTGCATATTATAAAATAACTCCATGCAAACTCAATATTAGTGATAAAGTCTTATTATGATTAAGATCTAAAAAAAATCCATTAATTTTGGGAAATATTTTAAATTAACTCCACACTTTGTTAGATGTTTTAAAATAATTGAAAAGAGTAGTCATGATGCTTTTCACCTATCTCTTCCTCCTAGTTTATCTAGGACTCATGATGTTTTTCATGTTGATTTATTAAGAAAACACATATTTCATCTTTCTCATATTTTTTATTGGAAAAAAATTCATGTTATAAAACAATATAAGTTACAAATATAACCAATGACAATCCTAGACCATCACATTTTTAATCTATGAAATAAATAAATTTAACAAGTGATGGTTGAGTAGGATCCACTTACTAGAAGGAGTGTTACATGGAACTACAAAAGTATTTTTAGGTATAATTACCTATATTTATTTTATTATTCATCATGATGTCTCTTTTTCAATAGGGAGAGGATGCCATGACCTATTCTAAAACAACTTAAAACTTGTGGATTATTATAGACATGGACAATTGAATTACATTTCAATATGTTATTTTGATTTCATATTTTGTCATGGAATTGATTGGATACTTTATTTTTAGTGTTATTATGCCATTATTGTAGAAATATTCATGTTATAAGGTTATATATTTTTATTGATTATTTAGTTATAATCATTGGACATTTACTAGATAAATATTATTGATGTTTTCTAATATTACTGTAGGATTTACCATGAGATAGGATTTCTTGATAGATTATGTCTATAAGGGTTGTACAATTGGCAAGTTGGAAACTTTTTTATATTTTAATAATGAATATTGAGTCATTAGTTTATAAAATAAGCACAATTAGTTTGTAGACTATAATACATTGATTGTGATTGATTTTTATTTTGATCTAGATGTTGTGATTATACATCCTGATATTTTGTGTCAATTTGGTTGATATTTTTAATCATCATCCTTATCATACTAAATATGGTTTCCTCTTTTGTTAATATTTTATTTATTCATCTTCATTATTGGAGTCAATGTCATTCAAGCATGTTTTACACTAGTGTCATGTATGTGGTATGCAGTCTTATTTGGGATCAATTTTATCTTCAACAAAAAATGATTGATGTGATCTTATCATAGTGGATTGATGTCTTATATGTTGTATTACATTGGTTGTTTTTATTTAGTCTTATCTTAAATTTTGATAATTCTTTGTTATTGACTTTCAAATTATTATTTTTTTGTCTTTTTTTTAATTTTCTTGGAGGTCTTTATTACCTTGATTACCTTGTTATGAACCTTTGCTTTCAAGGTTGATCATTTTTATTTTTGACTATGGAGATATCATGGGAACATATTTTGTTTATTTTTCTATTTGTGTTGACATGGTCACTTATGTATGCAATTGGAATTACAATATATCTATAAATCAATCCTAGCTCAGAGAAGATAGATCCTACTTACACTTATAATTGGGGATACATTATATAATCAGGTTCATGACCAATATGGATATGATAGACCTAGCCAAGGTATTTCTTACCATAATAATATCACTAAGGTGGGTTTCAAAGCCTATAGTCAAGTAAAAATATGCAATAACTATAACTAGGTCCTATGCATTTATATTCACTAAACTAAAAAAAATTAAAGCAAAGTCTAATGTAGTGCTCACCAAAGATTATGGCAAAAAGTGGGGATTAATAAACATAAATGTAAACATGCATAAGAGAATCATATTTAAGTTATGTACAGGTAAAACCTAATGCATGGAGAGAGAAATTTATTTAAAATCCATTACTTATGCTACTTATATCAACTAAATAGAGGAGAAAAGTTAGAGATACTTAACTTGAAGATGAACCCATCAAGTCTCAATCTCTTCCTTGGCTAAAGTTGATTCATAAGAGGTCGTTGTAGTTTATAAGGATCACTAATAAAGGCAAAAACATCCAAGACTTCTCCATAATACAAGATTCTTATCCAAGTAGAAACCTTAAGCTGGGAATCCTTAAGTAGAATGGTGGAAGAAAAAATTGTAAAGAAGCACAAAAAAATAATTAACTCTTATTGTCTCTCTAAGAATGGAAAAAAGGATGTGTTTAAAAAGGTAGATCTAATCCCAAACCATTCCAAAAATTTAGGTCAACAAGGTCAACCTGGTTGATCTATTATGTAAATTAGAAAAAGCTAACTAGATTATAAACTATGTCAGCCATGTCTGACCTAGTTCTTAGTAATATTTTGTAAATAACAACACAAGGTTGATGTGGCTAATATAGTAATGAAAACTACCAAAATTTATTTTAGGTTAGGGAAAGGGATAATGAATATGGTAAATGATTATAAAAGGTTGAAAATAGGTGAAAAAGCTTAGGGGAACATTTTTAGGAGTTGGTTGGATTGATATCAAGTGGTACAAATGGACAATAATCTTGAAAAACACCAATGGTCTACCCACCCCTTTATTGGTACACCCTTTAGGTTGTGCATCTAGAGAGATTGAGACTTGATGAGTTATCATAAGATAAAATTCAATATTAATTGATAGATTTTGAAAATATTATATGTATACATATTCCCCACTTGAAGATCATCATGTATTATGTAGGTGAAATAGGCAATGGTGTTTTGAGAAAGAACATATTAACACACAAAAATGAGGCTAAAAAAAGATGAGGTTGTAGATAAAATTTGAGCTCTATGGATTAAATCATGCAATTCAATCAACCTAAATAAAAAATACTTGGTAAGATGATAAAGACATTAGAATATAAATTCCATTAGATTAATTCAACATTCAATCATACATTTAAATCCTAAACCCTAAATGCTTCACATCATGATTAAATACAAATATAAAAGATAAGAGGATTGGGACGGATTTTACCTTGACTCAAATTTGACAAAGTGATGTTGCTTAATATTGGATTATTAAAGAAGATGCAAGGATTGATTTTGGCATGAAGACTTTACAAAATTTATTGATGACCTTCTATATAGGATGAGTGTGGATTATATATATGAAGGGAGGGAAGATCTATGGATGAGATTCAAACTTAGAGGGAGGAGATCAATGGTATTATATTATCCAAGGAATATTAAATTCCTTAGAAACCTCTAGGGTTAGAGGTTTATAGAGAGGAGGGCTAGGTTAGAGAGAGTTTTATATTTGAAGAGTTATATAACTCTCTTTAGGAATTAATGATGATTAGAGGAAGGTTAGATAGTTATTATGTGACTAGGGATGTAGGAATATCTAAGGTGGTAAGATAGATAGGGTGGTAGGTGAGTAAATATGAATTTTAAATTGTCAAGTTGTTTAGGGGGTAGGTTAGTAGGTAATAGGATATTTTATAGGATTAATAGGGAAATTAATTAGTTTTAATATGGGGTAAAGTTTTATGAGATATAGGAATAGAATGTGGATTATTGGGCTATTAGTTATTTTGTCTAGGGAGTATAGAAATTGGATCAAATTAGTGGGAATTAGTAAAGTGAGGTAAGCACATTTTAGTGCATAAAATTTTCCCCTATTTGAAAGAGAATTAGAAGTGGATGAAGTGGAATTATTAATGGTCTTTCAAATAAAAACCATGTCATGGATGATTATTAGTAGATGATGCTAGGGGATACGATGCCCCCTTGAGGGAACATGCAGGGAAGAATAAGATGAATGGCCACTCAAAAGAAGTAATGGGTGGGATGAGATGACTAGATAAGGGGATGAGATGATAGGTGTGATATAGATGATGAAGAAGATGAAGTCAACTTGAGCAATGAGCTACAATTTTATGATTCCCCTAACAAGGACACATGCACAATATATAGGGATAATAGGTGTCATAGTTGTAGACACATCCCAAGGGGGAATCAACCATAATAGGATGTTGATTGGTTTAAAATGCCAAAATATTTAGACATATCCCAAGTAAGGAAGTATGTAAGGGAGAGTTGTTGGCCAAGATAAGACTGATGATTTGATTAGATTAAGGATGGGTGTAGCTCAAATATAAATCAATCAACATGATACAGTTGATGATAGAGAAGAATTTATATGATTGAGTGACCAAATGATTTTATTGATGTAGGAATAGAGGATGAGGATGTATTATATAAATAATATATTATCTATATGTAGGCACTTGCAAAAGTGGCCAAGTGCTACCTAGATAGTCTGAAAATACCTTAGGCTGATGTTGTTATAACATAGGGATGATGATGATGCCAATGACTAGTTATTAGAAAGTGATGATGAAGAGGATGATTAGACTTGTTAGTGATGGAAGGATATAATATAGATGATGAGATGAAGGTGATAAGGATAAAAAATGGGATGTTAGTTGGATGACTCAAGAGGATTATATTAGTGATGGGAATAAGGATGGTGAAATAAATGGTTAGGTGAATGATGAGGAGTGTAGATGATAAATCCATCATAATGTCATAAATATCATCATATTCTAAGTAATATGATAAATATAGCACTTGAAAATATTACCCATGATATAAGGTTGACCAAGAGGACATTGTGCCAAAATGCATGGGTAAATGGTGAACTTTGCATCCTCAAGGGCACTTTTAGTATCCTCACAACATCCTCATTCATTTACCAATAAACAATAAGATACATGATAAATAAAACATAAGACAAATAAGATATATACATGATACAAGACCAAAAAATATCAAATAAAAACAAATAAATAATATACAAATAGTAGACATGTAGTAAATAAACAACATACAAGTGTCTACATGTAATGTCATAATGTATTTTATAATGACAAGATGAGTGACTAGGTGATGGGTTGGATGATCATGATGTGATTTTGGACTTAGGATGGACTTGGATTTGGATAGAGTGATCATTTTTAGGATTAAACTAAGATGATGCCCCTATTTGAGGACATAAAGATGGAGAGCATGACAAGGTCATTGAATATTTATTTGATCTTGAAATCAGATCAAAAGGTGGCCAAGGATGATGATTAAACAAGGTGATGACCAAGGCTTAAAAATATACAAGGCCCTAAAAGGATTAAATCTATCAAGGAGACTGGGAAATGATGGGATCATATACCTTTTATTCTAGCAAAAGTGATTAGATGGGTGTTATACATGAAGAGGAAATGATAAGGATAATGATGGGGTCAATTACCTTCCATACTGGTAAAGGGTATTTATATGGGTGATACCTTGATAGGAAGAGATGGGTGCCAAATTAGAGTCTTTGAAAAGGTGATGTATGAGAATAATACCTAGGCCAAGAAGATGATTAAGATATGGAAGGATGGGTGACCACTTAGGATTCGATTCCAAGACAAAAATATTTTATCCAAAGATGGGGAATGGGACAATATGGGATGGATATTATATGAAATATGAATTACATAGAGAAGGATGTGACTAGGGTATTGTGCATAAAATAATACATCATGGACTAATTTGAATTTTTCAAAATTTATGATTTTTATGATTTTTGACATTTTTCAAATTTTAAGACTTTTAGGATATGTATATACACTATAAAAATGGGATTACTAGTAAATGTAATACCAAGCCTAGCAACTAGGAGAAGTATGGAGGAATGATGGATAGGATGATGATGATGATGATGATGATGATGATGATGATGGGGACCAAGGACAAAGGGACTAGGGATAACCAATGACCACATTATGAAAGGGCCAGATGGTTATTTTCTTGAGCTTCCATTGGAGGTTATGCCAAGACGGTTTGAGAACATTTTTCAAGACACATTACACTTATTTATGAAGGTAAATGTGGGAAGGAATAAGAGATAATATGAATGATATGATGATGGATGATGGATAGAAACAATGGATCAAAGGATAAGATGATGTGTGATATAGACAAGGTGGACAAGGGATGTGATAAGGGGGATAAATGAATGAGGATATGAAATGGATGGATTTTATTCTAATTATTAAGGAGTAATGTGGATATTAGATTATTTTACCATGATTCCAGATACTAGTTTTCATCATGGTACTTACCCAAGATGCTAGAAGAGTAGTTCTCATCATTTGATAAATTTTTTAAAATTTTGACTTTTTTGGGAATCACAATTTATTAGATGACTAATAAGATGTGAACAATGGATGGATTATTTATCCAAAACCTATTCTATGGATGTATGATGGTAGGATCATGTTATTATTACTATATGGATTGATGTCATTATGACCTTTGGTGATTCTTGATGGTAATCCCTCTATATATCTAGACCAAGTGTCGTCCTTGCGCCTAACAGAGATAATACTTCCTAGGTCAGTAATGTTGTGTATGGATTTAATTAGAGCTTGATTTTAATTTATGTGACTTGAATGGATGATAATATCAATATATGCTAGTGTGATGGGTGATAGAGAATTAAGATTAATTTTAATGGTGGGATCATGATAGGATGGGGTGATGGAGGATGGAGGATTAGGAATAGAAATCACATACACCATTTGGGGTATTGGACATTCTTATTTTTATTGGTGCTAAGTGACAAAATAATATAGGAGGTACAAGACACTTTGTCTTTGTGGTTCATTTTTGATCTAAATATTTGATGGAGGATCGGCCATATGGTTTTGAGTATTTAACTATATTTGATTTTGATTACTCCTATTGCTTATTTTGGTATTCACCAAAGGAGATTGATATTTTACTTGGAATATTATGATGATTTTGACTTTAATAATCTCTTAGTGCTAGATATCAAGATTCACTAGGAGAAGATATTTTTGGATAAGGTTGATGATTTAAATCTTCTTGATTTTGACTGGTGGGATCAAATATTACATGGTTATGATTTATGATGTTTTTAATATTGTCTTATACCTTTGTATTTGTGGCACATATTATATTTCTTAAGGAAGGGTCTAATGATGCTGATCATATTAATCCTTATGGAGGGAAGTGATTAAGTAATCGTCAATGGGGAGAAAAGGGTACATGATGGATAAAGATGGTGGTGAGGGCATGATGAGGTCAATGAGTGTTGATGGGGCATCATAGTCTTCATACAGGTTCTTAAGAAACCCAATTTTGACATCAAATAAAATCTACTCAAGATCAGTAAAGGAATCCTTAGGAATAGATATAATAGATGCATCTAAATGAGAATCAAACTCAATATGATAATATTTAATAGATAAAGCTTGAAAGAACTCATTTATGGCATCATAATATAGAATGGAATAAAAATATATGCTTGGTAATGAATTAGAGGGATTTGGATTATAAGTATCCTCTAAAATATAGGCATTATCAACATCAAGGAGGGATGACATTTCTTATGAGGAATCTGATTTGGATATTGGTGTTGAACATGATCCTATGGAAGATAAGACCTTATATGCTCAATTTAAAACTAACTCTGATGCACAAGATATAATACTACTAATAAGAGATTCATTGTCTACGATTGACCTCTCAACATGGTGTATTTGTTTTGATGGGTGAGAGGGAGATGATGGATTCAAGGAGAGGGTCAGGGAAGGGTTTATGAGATATGGAAGGACTAGTATCATGGGAGATGGACTTGACTTTGATGGAGGATTCTTTTGGGATAGAAAGATGATGGAGGATATGTGTGGTGTCTTGACCTTGTCTTAGAAAGGGAAGGGGTTGATAATGACTAGGAAGGGGATCTTGGCATTCCTTTTTTTGTTCACCCTGGGATTGAGACTTATCTAGTTCATCATCGATTATTATGTCACCATGATCAATGAGGTCTTAGACAAAGTGTTGGAAAGTTTTAAATCAATTAAGTGTATGCCCCCAAGTTTTGTGATATGAATAATATTGATTATCTTTATACCAAAAAGCCTTGGGTTTAGTAGGATCAAGATGTTGGATAGGTGGATAGACCATCATGTTAGTGGTGACAAGTTGTTTGAAAAGGGTTTCCAATGATATGGGAAGGGGAGTATAAGGACCCACTTCATGTTATGACTTAGATGTGGAAGCATTATACTTATGTTTTAATGATTGTGGATATGACTAGGTGGATTTATTTAAGGTGGCCAAGATTGGATTCCCTTTGTTATTATGAGAATGGGTAGATGGTGGTTTATAGCTAGAAAATGGAGGATTAGTATGGGATTCACATGATGGGGCTTGGATGGGAGGTGCAATGAGTTGAATGGGATCAACACCTTCAGTGAGTGGTACACCCATCATAATGAAATTCAAAAGGATATCATCCTTATGGGAACCTATATATTCATCTATGAAAGTGGGCTCTAGTTACATAGTGATGGTTGATAGATGATGGATGATGTAGGTAGGATAAGGATTGGTTAAGGTTATTGAATGAAATAGATGGAAATGACCAAGATAGTATGATAAGTAATGATGGAGATGATATAGACTAACATATTAATTATTATCATCAAATTTTAGACTAATAGTGCAATAGGTGCTAACAACATATCGATAATGCCTAGCTGTCAAACTAGTAAAAGGATTAGGAATGTGATGGGTGCCTAATATTCAAAACTAGAAACATGATGATATGATGGGTGCTAGTAATGAATAAGGCTAGATGATTGGACTAGATTATATTGATGGTTTTGCTATATTCAGATCAATAAGATGACAAGATGTTAACAAGATATTGGTTTATTATGAGTATATAACCAAAGGATAAGTGAGAGTTGAGTAGGATGATATGATGATGTGGATGATAGGACTATCTCAATACCTTAGATAAAATTTCTCAAGATGGGATGGGGTAGGATTAAGTGATGAAGGTGATTATGATAATTGAAAAAGGATAATTGTGATGATAAATGATAAAGGGGAAATTGAAGGTGGATGGTTTAAACCTATATGTGACCTATAAGCCAACTAGGATAACATGAGGTGATGACTAGATGGGTAATGAATTCAAGGTCAAGGTAAGTGATCAGATATGGATTTAAGATAAGATGTGGATGATTAGGTATGATTAGTATGTGATTATGGAATGACTAATGATGTATGGGTCTAGTGATAAGATGTGATTAAAAGGATGTTTAAGAGAGTGAATTATGTATAAGAAGGTAAAACAAGGATAAACAAGGTGATAAGATATTGAGACAAGATGGTATGGGGATGATTAGGACTATGGATGAGGTGGAATTAGGATACAATGTGGATGGTGAGACAAGATGGGATTAGTATATGTGATGGGTTATGATCAAATATGTAACGGGGTGATGTTAATAAAATGATATGGGCATGATTGAGACTATAATTTTATTGATGGATAAGGCAAGGTCAAAGTGAGGTGTGAGTGATTATCGATGAGGTGGTCTTACAATAAGGTGTGACTAATATGGGAGTCTACTAGAATGTACAAGAAAATAAATTATGTATAAGAGGATTAAGATAGGATACATAATATATTATTTAAATATGTGATGGGGTGTACAAGATGACATGTACAGGGTAAGATGGGATAAAGATAATATGTACAATGATAGGATAACAAGGATGATGACTAGGATATATGAAAAGGATGATGGGATATAGATGTGTTAAGTATATATAATATGTTACATGTAAATAACCTAGATAGGTTTGGATAGGTAAAGGCTAACTTAGCTTATAAGTAACATAGGTATAACACAACACACACCCAAACAAGCAAGCCACACCTTATGATTAGTAAACTAAAGAGTGTGTAACTTAATTTCCACACCATCCAATGGATTCATATGTGAGGTTATAGGCTGGTGACCCATTATGATATCTATCAAACCCTTTCAACCCTGCTTACACTCAATGGCTACTTCAAAGCTGATGTTGACTCCTATTATAGTACACCTATTATGACTAAAATGTCCTATACTAGATTAAACAGACTCTATAAGGGAATCCCTGATATGTACAAAGATACATTGTGGCCCAAGTCTATATAGGGCATTGTCTAATGCCTATTTTATATATTTAACTCTTCCCCTTCATAGATGACCTATATGGGGTTAACAACTTAGCCTAATGATAACTATCCCTAATTACTATACTTTGTTTAAATATAGAGTTTGGTTACTGTCAGGTGATGAAATAAATGATAATAAACCCTATAAAATAATCCCAATCATGGAAATTATTTACATATCACATGTTATCCTAGGGGAGGGCTTAACATACAAACACAACACACAATATGATTAATTAACTGATCTAATTACTTATGTGTGATGGGAATGATAGAATGACTATTTACAAATTAACACACAAGAAATATAAAGAATAATTTTTCATAATAAAAATATACACAAAAAATTATATAACACAAAAATAACATAAACAAGTGCCAAAATGGGTCTTTGACTAGCAGCCTGCAAGTAAACATGTTAGTTGTTTGATATGGAATTCAAGAGGGGGGTCCTACAAAAAAAATAATAATAGTTTTGATAAATCACTCTTGAGGGTTATCTTATAAAACCAAATGTTATACCCAAAATATCACCTATAATATGATGTTAGTAAGATAAAATAACCCCTATAATAATCAAGATGTTAGTCAAGTATGCCTTATTAAAATAACCAAAAAAAATTGTAGTTTGGATCTATAATTTCTTTGGGGTAAATGGGACATAACATGAGGGTATAGGGTGGTATATCCTATTTATTTCAAGAGGTATTTCCCCTTTTGGGTTCAAGGGTAAATTCCCATTGTGAGGTCTAGGGGTGACACCCTTGGTGTGTTCCCTATCACATTACAGGGTGAGGTTGAGGGGCAGAGCCCCTTACCATTAAAGGTAATTTGGAATTTTTGGGAAGATTAAAGCGACTCAAAATTCATGAAAATTGAATAAAATATTGAGGTTAAAAAATACAAAATTTTAACATAAAATTTCAACTTCTTAGTGAAAAACCATGACTTGTAGGACAAAACCATGATTTATGAGTGGAAAATTTGAAGAAGCTAGATAATCATGATGTTTAACTATAAAAACATGACTACTTAGACAAAAACATGACTCAAATATAGAATATCTCTATTCACTATGATTTCAAAGATACAATTTTATTGTAAACCACAAAACTATGACTCAAAATGATAATCTCGCTACTACAAGTAAAATAAAAGTCACGATATTGTGCATAATAAAAAACTTTCCAAATTATGATATGAACCAAAAGTAATTGATTGATAGATAATAGATTGGTATAAATTCCTAAAATTACTATATCCAGATGATGGAATGATAAACTATATATTGAAGTTTATGATTCCAATATTTTGACCAAGATGATACTTTAACAAAAATTGTGAATATTTTAGAATGTTTAAAAAGATGAGATGTTTTCAGTTTTAAATCTATAGATGGTGAATTAATAATTATAATTGTTTAAAAATGAAAAAAATGACAAAAATTAGGCTAAATAACAAACTCATGATTTCCAAGTCAATACCACTATTAGTTGAAGCAATATTGCAACTCCAAAAAAGTCTAGACTTGTAGTTTTGCCCAAAATGGAGAGGGGGAAGAAGTAATTCCTGGTGTGATGGTGTTAGTATTCAAATGATTATCCTTGCCTTATCTTATGTACCTGATATAATCCTACAAAATGATCACACAACAACCATATAAAGATAAGAATATCTTGGTACAAAATTAGGGTTAGCTAATAGATATAAATTTAAAGAAAAAAGACACTAAAATTTTAATTAAAAGGCTATATGATATCAAAAATCCTATGCAAGAACCATATATTGTCAATATGGGACATAAAATAGTCAAAAATTGATGGTTTTATGAAGATTACAATACCATAATTCATATACCTAATCCCATGATTACCAGGGCAAACTTTTGACTAGGTAAGTGGTGGGATTGTCAAAAATAGACCTATAGGATAAACCATTAGTAGTTTTACAAAATCACTACTGGGATTGAAAATATAATGATTTAAAAAAAAATATTATGACTAGGATAGTTACTAATTATATAAAATAGACCTAAAAGATAAATCGTTAGTGGTCTACAATATCATAATTGGGTTAGACAATATCATGACTATTAGGACAAACTCATGACTATCAAAGTACCAGTACTTTCAAAGGATTAAAACCTACATAGTTAAGTAGATGGTTAGATGTTAAGTAGGTGGTTATAATAAAACCATGACTCATGATGGAAATACCATGACTACCTTAGATAATCTCATGACTATTAGATCAATATCATGACTGTAACTTGTACATGTAAAATTTCAAATTTTTGACATTTTCTTGATCCAGATGACCATGAAAGCTAGAAAAAAACACACTAAAAATAAAAATTTATTAAATGTGAGTAGGAGGTCCCACCATGGTCACCAAAATGTAGATTAAATTTGAGCTCTATGGATTAAATCATGAAATTCAATCAACCCAAATGACAAATACTAAGTACGATGATAAATCCATTAAAATCTAAATTCCATTAGATGAGTGAAACATTAGATCATGAATTTAAACCCTAAATGATTCAAATCATGAATTAAAAAAATATAAAAGACAAGATGATTGGGATGGATTTTACCCTGACTTAGATTTGATAAAGTGATGTTGCTTGATATTGGATTGTTGATGAAGATGTAAGGATTAATTTTGGCATGGAGACTTCAAAAGTTTTTTAGATGGCCTTCCATGGAGGAGGAGTGTTGGTTATATAAAGGAAGGGAGAGAAGATATATGGATGAGCTTAAAACTTAGAGTGATGAGATCAATGGTTTTATATTATCCAAGGAATATTAAATTCCTTGGCAACTTCTAGATTTAGAGGTTTTTAGAGAGGAGGTCTAGGTTAAAGAGAGTTATATATTTAGAGAGTTATATAAATCTCTTTAGGAATTAATGATGATTAGAAGAAGGTTAGATAAGTATTATAAAAGGATTAGGTGACTAGGGATGTCAGAATGGCAAGGATAGTAGGATAGTTAAGGTGGTAGGTGAATAAATTTGAATTTTAAATTTTCAATTTCATTTAGGGGGTAGGTTAGTAGGTAATAGGATATATTAATGGATTAATAGGGAAATTAATTAGTTTTAGGATAGGGTAAAGGTATGTGAGATATATAAATGGAATATGGATTGTTAGGCTATTAGTTATTTTGGCTAGGGAGTATAGAAATTGGGATATATTAGAGAGAATTAGTATAAGTAATAAGGTGAGAACATTTTAGTACATAAACTAGTATTTTAAAACATAAAAAATTGAAATTAAATGACTGAAAGGGAAATAATTGAAAATAAAATGTATACATACATAGACTTACCTTTATCTCTAGATGGTTGTCTATTGTGTTTATAGTTTTGATCATGGATGGTGTAGAGACTACTTTCGATAAACCCAAAGATATAAAACTAAAGAAAAAAACAAATAAAAATAGGAAAGCTAATATAACTAATGCTATGTGGATGAGACATACATGGAAATTTGGCAAGCTAGGTTAACAAATACTACATTATACCAAATGACCAAGTCAAAATTGTGAGTAAATTGAGTAATAGAAAATGAATGGATACTAAAGATCAAAAACTTAAACAAGTAAACCTTAAGTAATAATTATAAATTCACCAATTAAAACCAAGGATACATGTCAAAAGGATGATAATAAAACATCAATGTGAAAGTAGTAACAATCCTTAAACAAAGATTGACAAGCAAAAATGGTAAAACAATTTTAATGAGTGAGAAGTAAAAATCCTTAATAATCAATGGAAAATGGTGCATCAATGGGAAATAAACATTGGTGAGTGAGAAGTAATAAGCCAACCTCACTAAATAAATGAAAAAATACATGAAATTAGAAATAGACTCAGTTGTCCACAAAAAAGAGTGGTATAATAATGACAAATGGTAAAAAGAGACTAAGGCATATCTATAAATATAAATCCATGGTGTAAAGAAACTAATCCTTAGTTTATCAAACATGTTGTTTTATTCTAAGGATAGATAAAAATGAAATAAAGTGTAGACACCTAAAACTATTCACCAATGACCTCTAACCAAGCTTCAGACCAATTTCTCTAAAACATTACAATTTAAGATAAAAACACTAAAATTCACTAAATGGTTCAAAGTTATCATATACAATTGCTGATTGTGGCTAATGTATCCCTAAATAGGGAAATTCATTTTATGTGATACATAACTTTGATAAGATCATTTCAAATCAAAATGACAATTTCACACCTGGGTGCTCTAGATTACTCTTTTCTACCAATTTTCTTACACAAGACATGTACCTTTGTTATTTTATGTTGGTAAAATCCTAAATGGGATAATGATTCAAATGCATCTAAAATCACCTTCTAAGACCCAATAATTTAACATTTTGACTAGTTTGATTAATTGAGCACCAATTTTCAAAGAATTTGAACCAAAATTGATTAATCATGTTTAAAGATAATTAATTCAAATCAATAACTTAAGTGTATTTTTAATTGAGGTTATTTATTATTTCATTGATGGAAATTTATTGTGAATAACTACATCACCTAGTGACATCATCTATAGGGTGGCATCCACAAGGCATAATTGCAAAAAGTATCTGATTAAGACATTCCATGCATACTTAATACCTCTCTATCCTAAATATTTACTACATAATTTATTTATTTTATCCTCCAAAAATTAATGGATTCTTGGCCACACATATTCATCTTGAGATGGATAATCTAGGTTCATTCTAGTCAAATAGGAAAATCTATAAACATAAGTGCACACACTCATAATTTTAAGCTATATTGGTGTAAAGTTATCATGTTAAAATGATTTCAAAATCTCTCTAAAGACAAAGTTATCATGCTCAAATGATTTCAAAAGATATTTTGATATATCATTATTATGCCAAATTATTGAGTCAAGCTTCACAATCCAAAGCCACAAAGCCAATGATGCAAAGAGGAGGTGGAGATTGAAAAATATCTATTGATGAAGACCTTTAAATCATAAGTTGAGAAATGCAATGAAAAAATACTTTGGAGAAACCAAGGAAGCTAAGGAATATTTTTTATTTCTTTACACTCTAGTTATGTCTTCATTTGGTTTACTCACCAAGCTCCCCCTAAGATCTAGGCTTAAGGTGTTAGTTCATTAGTGTGTTTTTGGATTTGATTTCCTCTGTTAACATGATACCAATCTCACTTTATCAAATTCTTATGTTCATAAATGGCATGCACGGTGGGACCGAATGCATCCCACGTACCAAAATGATCAATATGCAAGTCTTAAACTAAGATTTGGATGCTTGAATATTTTCAAAATTGATTTTATAAATTTATTTGGATATATTTGATTTTCATAGGTTTACACAAGTACCATTGATGGTCAGCTATAACCATGGATGGTTAGGTCCAACCACTGACAATTTGGTTGCAAAGTAGAAACACACAAAATTTGCATTTTGATTCCTTTTATCATAATTATTATTGACTTTTAGGATTGAAAATCATTTAAACTCATAAACTAAACTTTTAATTTAATATTTTATTGATATTTGGCCTAACATTTGTCTAAACTAATGAATTTTCTTTTCACTTTTTGCCTTCAGGTTCACAAGTCATCACCAATGGTCATTTATTGACTGGTAGTGATTCTACTTGACCATCAACGATTACTACTAAATGATCGATGGCATTTATATATGAATACTAATGGTCACTTATGAAATTTAATCCAAACATTGATATTTCAAATACAAACATCAATTTCTAACACTCGAGAGTGATTCTAAGTAGAGGGTTACTCTCTTGTTTTTTTAGGGTCAACGCAAACATTGAACATCAATTTTCAAGCTTAAATGGTGGTTAACATTTAAATTTTGTGTTTAAAACGAATTAGGTTGAATTAAAACATTTGAATTTGGGTTTAAAATGAAATTACATAATTTAAACCCACACAGTTGAATTTGGATGATTAAAAAAAATTTAGGAATATTTCCTTTGGTGCTTAAGAGGAAAACATTGCATGTTTATGTTGAATGTTTTGTGATTATTTCACAATTGTTTTTGAAACTTAAGGCCAAGGGGCCAAATAACGTCACAAAAAATGTCAATTAAATTGTCTAAAATTGAACTCACTTCAAAGTTAAAGTTTGTTTTATTTAAGTCATTACTTGCTTAGAATTTGTTTGACATAAAAGGAATTTGTACATGTATACTCTCCCCTGAATCACCTATAGGGAACATGTGGTATCAAAAGTGCCATTTTCATTACAAATTTTAACTTAGTCTAAAGGTGTAAAAATGGTACTTTCAAGGCTCTCCCCTGGACCTGCATGGCTTGGGTGATCTAGAAACAACTATAAATCATTTTTACTTAGTTTTTATTTCATACATTTTGGTTTGTGAGGAGGATTTCATCACCTCCCATAAGTTATATAGGGAATATTTAACATGGGTTTTCATCTCAAAAAAATGTATTAATCCCCTTTCTATAGGGTTTATATAGTTTGGGATTGCCCCATTGGGATGGTGGTTTTAGCAAATAAACCATATTCATTAGTAAGAGGTTAAGTACATGACATATGATTGATATTGACATCACACTACACTTAAAAAGTGATGGATGTAGTGGTTGTAAAAAGGACAAAACTTTTTCACAATAATACCATTGAAGTGGAATCAATTTATGTGTTGTTTATTTTGTGTGCATATGTGAAAGTGTGTACACATGGGATTAACCTAAATGATCAAAAACTTATAGTTTTTAGTCATACCCACTTTTCCACACCTTGATAGGATCTAGGATGATATACTTAGTTGTATTTTGTCATGTATTATTTTATTTCTTGGTGATTTGAGTCTAAAAAATTTGTTTGTTTATAAACACATCAAAATGAGTTTGTTTATATGTCACTCCTTTATTTGAGAAGGCATTATGCTTGATGGTTTGTCACACACTTTTGCCATAAATTTTTTCCAAACTTGTTTATGTGTGTGTCTATATTGAGATGGGTAATGTTATGCTACCTAAAATAATTTCAAGTATTTTATTTCATTGAGTCTTTGAAACAAAATTTTTTTCATATGTTTTGAGCATTATAACATTGTTAAACTACTCAATTTATTTCAAGACTTGTTTGTCTTGTGCCCAATACCATTTTATGTAACCAATGCCATATATACCATTTGAATATTTGTACCTTGTGCCATCATGCCATTTCATTTTGTCTAGTTTAATATTTGTTTGAACATGCCTAGTTTTAAAATTTGATCTTTTAATTAACTTTGACAAAGTTTAGATTCAAATATTGATTGATTTTTATTTAGGCCTTGACATGTAGGGGATGATACATAGATATTTCTCTTTTAGGTTGCATAACATAGGTTAATTCATTACCCAAATTTGAAAAATATTGCTTGGATCTATGACTAGTTGCCTTCATGTTGTTCAACTTTATCTCTTTTTTCTAAAAGAGCCTATTTTCATCATTATTTGTGCATTTTTGGGGAAAAACAACCTTTTTTGAGGTGTCTTTTACCTTGTGCATTATACCAACCAGTCATATTTATGTTTGATTATATGTGTCAATTTTATGTCAAAGTGTTTCAAGTTTGTTAGATAATTATATCATATTCATCTTTGTTTAAAAGCTAGATTTTGACACCATTTATCCAAAATTTCTAGCACAGCCTGTTTGAGCCTAGCTTTTTACTCCATGTTTTGACAAAAGACCAAATGACCCTTTTCCCTTTCCTAGTTTAGACCTTATTTGGAACACTTTGGCCTAGACTTTGACATGCCAATTTTTATTCAGAAACTTGACCTTTTATGTTTATGAAATTTGATGTTAGAATATTTTATGCCAAATTTTAGCATAGACCATTTTGGATATACAGCTCTACTTTTAAACCATTTTGGAGATACAACTCTACTTTAAATCATTTTAAAAATATATATCCATCCCTTTTAACCAAGATAGATCATGTTTAAACTCTTTTCATTTTTAGACATTACTTTTTAGTGTTTTTAGAACTTTAAACATTTTTTGTTTGTGAGATTTCATCATTTATATGGATATATATAGCTACACTTATGGTGGAGTCACATATAATCTAAATTATGATAAAATGGCCACACAAATTAAATATAATCATAAAATCTTTGAGAAAGAAGTGGTTTTTTAGGAGTACTTTGTTGAAGACCCAAGTACAGGTAATGTTGTAAAGGAAATTGATCCATACCCTCCTTACAATAATCAATACAAGGAATAAATATAAGAACAAGCTTATAATCCAACTCAACACCCTGACTGGGATGATATGGATTATGAGTAAAACTAGGATGATTTGGATTGGGTGATCAATCACCCTCCAAAATGCCCCAAACTTGTCCTTCTAGGACCTCATCCTTTAGATTATGCAAGCTACAAATTTCCAGAACGTCCAAGGAATATTATTTATATTCTAGGATATCATCTTTTCTCTTGTGTGAATAATCAATCTCCACAACACCATACCATTTATACTATAAGACCTCATCCTTTGGTTTTCATGAGAAATCAAGATCTACAATGCTCACCCATTATCCAAAAAATGGCAATTATTCATCCAATTCTGATCATTCCCCACTCTTAAATATCCAAATCAATTCAATCAAAACCTCAACCAATATAATAAAAATCTCAACCTCAACCAATCCAATTAGAACCTTAATCAATATAATCAATACCTAAACCAAGCCAATCATTTAAAAACCAAGCTATGTTCAAAACTAGTGTTTCACAACCAACTTTAAACCAAGACCAAGAAAATGAGCTAATCTAAGATGTTTTTGTTAAACCAACTATTTGTGATAAGTCAACCTATGATGAATCACCTTTTATTCATATACCTATTTTTCAAGATCATCCTATTTATAATATAGTCTTTGAGGACTTGTATCTTGACCTTTGTCCTACTATTTTGGTGTATCGCTTTGACAAGCCAGTCTCTATGGAGCATATTTTGCAATCACAGGTCATTACTTGTCGAAAACCAAAATTTCAACAAAATATCATTATAATATCATCCATGTTAGATGAAGAATTATAATTAAATTTATGTTTTATTATTGAATCAACATCATATTTAGCATCAATATCAGTCTCAACATTGGATTAATAGTCCACTGAGTTAGAATTAGATTTATAATCAGAATATGTTCATGATTGTTATAATATTGGTTATGAATGCCTTACAAGTCAATTTTAATACATTTTTTATCCTTATTTTTTTTTTAGGATGACTAATTTATCATCAACACAAGTTCTCCTAGTATCTTCTATAAGGAGTGTGTTGCCTCATCCCATAACATTACCACTAACCAATATATCCGTTACATTGGCATTCCACCTCTTACAAGTGTTGATTAGGACTGATATAATCTCATATTATTAAACTACATCTATGGTGACATAATAGTTGAAGACTAGTAAGGAGGCCAAGACCAAAATAATCTAGAAGAATAATAATCTCCTAGTGAAACATTTTTGAAGGTGCTAGGGGATAATTAAAGATTAAACTCAGCTTCTTCTAGTGAAACCTTTTTAGAGGCACTAGAATATAATTAAAGTCAAAAGTCAACATTCTTGACTGAAACCTTCTTAAAGGAACTATGAGATAATCATGACAAATTCATTGGTAAAAATCTCTTCAAAGCACCAATAGCTTAGTAAAAAAATTCTTCATTGCTTGATGAAGATAATATCAAAAATAAAATCAAAATAGCTTCTAATCTATAGCCTAATCAAATGGTAGCTACTCTTAGGCCCAAACAATAGAAAAATCTAGTGGTACTATTGAGAGAATATTCAAAAGTCTTCAACCCCACCACATCCAAAGTTATGTCAAATCTATAATCAACAACATGGTGTGTGCCTAAAAATCTTGATATTTATTTATTTCCCCACAATCATTCATTGCATTATCATCCACCATTGCATTTCACAAACCTACCTATCAACCAACATTTATCCCTATTTTCCATCAATTTCCACACTTTCCTTTACATAGGCTAAAAATATACCTTATCTAGATTTTTAAAGGAAATAGACTCAATGACCAAATAAGATCACAAAAACATCAATTGCATCCATATCTATAATATGTTATTAACATAGAAACTATTCATAAAGGTGTGGGCTAGCAATTAACATGATTAATTATTTTGTTTATACAATTTATTGATCAAGAAATGCATCTCCAGATTAGTAGGAATATAAAAAACCATACTCAAGTCAAACACATCCAAACCCAACCACCATCATCAACCAAAAATATGTACCATAATGCTTCATTTACCATTACTTCTACCGTTATTGCATACCTCTACCATTTTCCTCATCACTTGGGGGAAACTAATATTATCATCTTATCATTATACCAACCTATCATTATCTTATCACTTATCCATCCTACCATTCCATTATACCAAATCATGTTTTGATCCATCCTATCCTATCCCATTTGAACTTCATTCATCCATTAGTTTCACATTTTCAGCATGAAGAATCAGATCAATTTCAGTAGTTATTTCAAGAATTCTATATAGAGGTAGTACTTTTGGGTGGTAAGATGGAAGTTTTGTTGGTTTAATCCTTCATTTTTTATTCACTTTTAATTATGTTTTTTTATGTGAGACTAATTATATTGCCTTCTGGGGCAAATCAGTGTTCACCAGTCTTACTACTAATTATAACCACTTATGAGAAAATTAGTGTCATTAACCTATGCCATTATTTCCTAGGAAAAATAATTATTTATCATGCCTTGAGTTATCACCTTTCCAATTCTATGATGTACTATGTAATTTACCATATTTTATTATTTTTTTTGTATTGGATGCTACACTAGTCAGATTCATCTAGTATAAGTGGAACTACCATGACCTAAGGCCATTTTACGACAATGTGGGTCATGTTTGATTTAAGTTAAGTTAATTTTATTCCCTATTTACCACCACACTCTCATCATTTTATGGGTAACATAATCCATGATCTCCCCATTTTGTAAGAAACCTAAAAAACACTCTCACCATTTTGTGAGATTGGCATATTTAGTGTCTCATCATTCTTGATTGAGTTAAGCTACTAAAAAATTCAAAAAATAGTATAAAATCATTTAGAAAACCAAAAACATTGACCACTTCACTGCCTTAAAGATTTTGCGAACCCTCACTAAGTCATAGGTAACTCAATTGTTCCTTAGTTTTGCCTTCCTTTTTTGGCCTTTTATCCCACACACTTGTTATTTTACAATACCATTCATATTCTTCTATCGCATCCATCATGTTTGTTTTTCATCAATTATCATTTTCTTCCCAGTTCTTGGGAGAACTAAATTTGGCCTAAAATTTTTATTAGATCATCACATCCATGGAAATATGTAGGCATCATCCACATGCCTCATGCATATGGAAATCTCTTGGCCCCAACCCCTTATTTTTATTTTATTCCCCCACATTATTTATTTGTTTAGTTGTCACCTATTTTCTAGGGGAAATGTTCATCACTTTGTTTTTACTAAAATTAGGGACTAATAGTTATTTGTTTCTTATGTTCTATTTGTTTTTTTTATTGTTTATGTGCATATTTGTTTGCTTTCAACATTGTTTCCTTGATTCAATCTATGTGCATTCATTGGGTGATTCCTTGCACACTATTATTGAGTATATCCATATTCATATGTCTACATTGTCATCATGGTTTTTATCATTGGTACATTATTTTACCTTGATTATTATATATTAGGTGTCAATCCTTATAAATATTTCATACTAGTCATCATTGTGTTCTATCATGATACCTATCATCACATACTATAACAAAAATTAGCTTTAGAAAGTCTACACAGTATTGGCAACATCAACATATCATTTATCTTGGCATCAATAACATACCAATCCAATCTGAATCATATCCCAGATAGAGTAATTTAATAATGAAATAATTTCAACCTTCATTCATTTGGATAAGCATCTCCCTACTAGTAGGAGGTTATCAAAATTCATCTTTATCCTCTCTATCAAGTTACCATCATCATCTTTTTAATCATCATCCAATTAAATATGTTTTCCATAATCATAGTTCCATGATTATAACCACCTATGGGAAAATAATTGTACAAAACTTCACCTACATTTTCAGTGATTATAACCACATTTAGGCAAATCATTATGTTATCACCAATCATTTACATTATTTTTCCCAATAGGGGCATGTTGTTATCCTGTTTATCTATCCTAATTAGGAAAACTCCATCTTCTTAATTATTATAACCAGCTTTAGACAAATCATTGCTTTATCATTCCATCTTACCATTATCAAGGTATAATACTTATAAATTCCTTTGGACAAACCATTGTACAACATTCCACTTGCATTCTTGGTGATTTTTCCCAAATTTGGTCATGTCATCATGTTTTTGCCCCATTATTTTCATCCTTTTGGTCAAATATTTTCTTCATTTTAAGGGATTGACTGCCAACCCCTTTACCAACTATTCCCTCAAGGAGGCCCATATAGTTCATCCATTATCATTGAAGTCATATTCATGAAGGACCTTTTCATTTTTTAGAAGACATTACTATGCCTATATCTTGCAATGCCTTCCTAAATAGGGTAAAATTATTGACACCTAAAAATGGTTACCAATGACCTCCAACCAAGCTTCAAACCAATTTCTATTAAAGATTAAAATTTTGGATAAAAACACTAAAATGTGATAAATGGTTTGAACTTGTCATATACAAGTTTAGATTTTGGCCAATGTATCCCTAAATGGGGTAATGCCCTTTATGTGATACTTAACTTTGATCAAATCATTTCAAGTCAAATTGATGATTTCACACTAAGGTGATTTGGATTTCTATTTTTTACCAATTTTCTTACATGAGACACATGTTTTTTAATTTTGTGTTGGAAACATCCTAAATGGGATAATGGTTCCAACAAATCTAACATCACCTTCTAATTCCTCTGTAGTCAAATTTTGACTCAATAATATGACATTTTGATTAGTTTGATTAATTAAGCACCAATTTCCAAAGAATTTATGCCAAAATTGACTAATCATGTTTAGAGCTAATTAATTCAAATCAAGATCTTAAGAAGATTTTCTAAGTTATTGATTATTTCATTAATAGAAATTGATTATGAATAACTACATCACCTAGTGACATAATCTATGGGGTGGTATAAATAAGCCATAAGTATAACAAATATCTAATTAATCCCTCCCATGTATCTTTAATGCATCTCTATCCCAAATATTTATGAGGCCATTTATTGATTTTAGCCTAAAAAATTGAATGGATTATTGGCCAGAGATCTTCATCTTGAGATGGATGGTCTAAGTTTAGTATGGTCAAATAGGAAAATCTATAAATATAAGGTATCACAATCATAATTTTAAGCTATCTTGGTGTAAATTTATTAGGCTCATATGATTTCCAAAGCTCTCTCAAGCCAAAGGTATCATGCTAAAATTATTTCAAAAGTTATTTTGATATACTGTTATTATTCCAAATTATTTAGTCAATATTCACAAGATAAAACCACAAAGCTGATGATTCCAAGAGGAGGTGGAGATATCCAAAACTCTATTGATGAATACATTTGAATCACAAGTTGAGGAAGCCAATGAAAAAATCCTTTGGAGTAATCAAGGAAGCCGAGGAATATTTTTTATTTATTTATATTCTAGTTGTGTCTTCATTTGGTTTACTCACCAAGCTCTCCCTAAGATACAAGATTAAGGTGTTATTTCATTAGTGTCATTTTGGATTTGATTTCCTCTAATAAAATGAAACTAATCTCCCCTTATCAGATTCCTATGTTCAAACAAAGTAGTGCTAATATATTTTTAAGATGTGAAAAATAAGCAAATATTGAAGAAGGGAAACATATTTAAAATCACACATGTATGAAAGGGTGTGAAATGAAATGGGTAGAGGGGAGAATTAAGGAAAAACTAAGGTAGAGTAATTGTTTATCAAAGTTAAGATACTAAAATTAGGTTTTTCAAAACAAGAGGAATTTTGACCTTAAGGACTCTAAAGAACTTTTCTTAGCCACACAAGTCTTAGGTCAACAAATGAAGTATGTAGATCATCCATTCAAGGTTATATGCATTAGAATAAAAATGGACCTACCTTCTCATAATGTGTTCCCCATTTTTTAGGACTACTTACATAGTCATTGGTCTACTGTGAAGATCAAAAACATGTGTACGAAAGTAGGTAGTACCATAGAGTTTGTTTAATTATCCTATTCTAATCTACTAGCCTACCGTACCCCAATGGACCTGAACTCTATTGTTAAGTCCACTATGGAATTTGAGCTTCTGTTGGAGATAGGATATGTGCTTATAATTACATCTTTTTGGTGTGATTTTGAATTTTGAGATTTGTATACTGTCTTTTATATATCATTGCCTTTTGTTTCAAATGATTTGTATTTTAACTTTCTTGATGGATTTTTCTATTCTTCCTCTATACAAATTTGAAAAACCAAACATGGGTATTAAAGATGACTTTCTTTTAAATATTTGAGACTTGGTTTCTAAGAGAGATAACTAAGATATCATGGTGTCTAAGAGTCTACTAAATCTAGGTGAAATAAAAGTGTTATCTTGACTTCAACATTATTTTATCCAATGTTGAGTGAAATGAAAGGAAATCAAGAGGAATAAAACATGAAACAATTTGAATTACTTCCAATCATAAAAAATGTGATGAAGGCCTAAAGGGGTAAAATGATAGAAATATATGATTCTTTATCATAAGAATGAGGGAAATGTAGGAAAACATGATAACAAATGTTTTTATGCAAATTTTATCTACAAAATAAGAAAAACCTAAAGTTTGATAACAAAGTGTCAAGAACTTTTAACCATTTCAAAACACACTCTAAATAATAGAATGAAAATATGGTGATTTTATGAGGAGGACCAAGTCCTATCCATGGTCTTACACTAAAAATCATTAAAGAGAAACCCAAGGGGTGTAAAAAACATGTTGAGAATAAATGAGATAAGAAAAAGATGTTATTTGTGAGGAAGGGCAGGTCCTATCCATGGTATTACACTATAACTCACAAAGAGAAACCCAAAGTGTGCCAAAAAGTGTGTAAAAAATGATAAAATAAAGAGAAGGAAATCATGAGGAAGACTAGGTCCTATCCACATGTTTAAAATGCAACTCATGAGAAAAAAGGAAATCATTAAAGAGAAACCCAAGGGGTGTAAAAAGAATGTTGAGAATAAATGAGATAAGAAAAAGATGGTATTTGTGAGGAAGGGCAGGTCTTATCCATGGTATTACACTATAACTCACAAAGAGAAACCCAAAGTGTTCCAAAAAGTGTTTAAAAAATGATAAAATAAAGAGAAGGAAATCATGAGGAATACTAGGTCCTATCCACATGTTTAAAATGCAACTCATGAGAAAAAAGGAAACGAAAAGACCAAAAGGAAGGACTAAGTTTGTTAAAAGTGAGAATTACTACAGAGGGTGAGACCCATGTAGCTATCCTAAAAAAAGTGTTAAATAGATACCATATAGAAAGCATGAAAAGAAGGGAAGGAATATACATTAATTTCTATATCAAGGATGAGAATGTGAGAGAAAATATTATGTTTAATAAGGTTTGTTGAATTCTAATTATTTTGGTAGCGTGAAATGTAGAATAAGAGTGGGCATTGTACGATGCCCCAATAGGTGATTCAATTTATGGATAGGCATCATAAGATGCCCTAGATTTTGAAATTATATGAGGGTAGGAATCATAATATTCCCTAAAGACTAAAGTAATAATTGGATGGGAATCAAAATATGCCCAAAAGGCTAAAAGGAGGAAAAAAGATAAGAAGAAAAGAGAACCTCATATAGTGTCTAAATGGATTCAGGTTGTCCAAGAATATTATGATAGGGTATGTCATGATATTTGATAAAATAAAAAGGATGTTAAATAATAAAAATGAGAGACATAAAACTAACTTATCTAGATAAATAACTAAGCCAACCAAACATAAGATCAAGGTCAATAATAAGAGTATAAAGTTGACTAGGTTGATTATGTACTAATAAATAGAAGACATAAGAGTAAAGAGTCAACTAGGTTAATTATGTACTATTAGAAAGGGTATGAGAAGAGTATATATTCAACTAAGTTGACTTCATACTACAAAAAAATGGGATGAAAATAATACAGAGTCAACCAAGTTGACTTAGTATTGTTGGAAAGAAGGCATTAGAGTATAGGGTTGACAAGTTCAACTTAGTACTATAAATAGGGTATGAAATTAAGCTAATAAGGATAAAAGTTTGACCAATTTGACCTAATAATATAACTAGATTAGAATAAAAGAGTAGAGGGTTGACCAAGTTAACCTAATACTATAAACAATGTAAGAAGCCAAGCTAATAAGGATACATGGTTGACCTTATCAACTTAGTACTTTAACTTGACTAGCAAAAAAGAGTACAAGGTTGACCATGTTAGCTTAATACTATAGACAACATAAAACACAATATAATAAGGATATAGGGTTGATTAGGTTAAATTATTATTATAACCTAAGTGGTAAAGTAGAGTACAGGATCAACCAAGTTGACTTAGTACTACAAATAATGAAAAACATAGTCTTTAAGAGATTGTGTCCAACAAAATGGCAATGTGATAAAATAGGGTAAATTTTTAAAATGTAATTAAAGAAATAAATAGAAGTAAATGAATAGATAATTGGATCAATGGGAATGATATAATTAGGGCACAAAACATAAAATCTTTCACCAATGTTGGTCAATTCAAGTTTTTAAAATAAAACACACAATCATCAGAGAGCAAGTAGTCAACTAAAAAGTAAATTCTAACTAAATGGTCATCCTAAGTGTTGTTATATTATTATAAAGTATTATTTTAAGTGTGAAAGGGATGTCGGTTAAAAATAGGGATTTAGAAGCAATATATGGATGGTTTTAGGAAGTTTAGGCTGAAATGGATCTTTGTTGGCAATAATATTGACTTGGTATTGGGGCCTACCTCCTCAATTCACAATTTCATAGTAATAAGGGTATTGAGTGATTTAACAATATATACGATTAACCACATATTTATACTTATCCAAAAAACCAAGTTGGATTACCCCTTGGTAATGAAATCCAAGTAGGTAAGCCTTAGGAAGACAAATGTTAAATGCATTCTCACTATTGTGTGATTTGGTAGTGTGTGAAAAAAGAGAAAAATAGTGTAACTAAATGATAATTTGAAAAACCACCTAATTAGGCTATGTGAGTTACTCCAATCATGTAAAAAAATGAAAATGAAAGTATGAATTAATTATTATCAAATATTTGTTATTTCCCAAGTTAAAAATGGTATAGAGTCAATTCAATTGATACTATATTCAAATAATAAAGAATAGAGTTGACTGGGTCACTACTATTTTGTAAAACTACAAGTCTTTAAGAATAAAGTTGACTAGGTCAATGTAGTATTTTAGATAGAAGACATACTATAGAACTAAGTTGACTAGGTTGAATTAATTTATTTTAGGATTATAGTTTTAAAGACTTAAAACATGCATAAAATATTACTATAATGAAGTACTAAATTGACAGAGATAGAGAGAGAGAAACCATGGTGGGTTGGATGATGATAAGGATTACATATTTTATGATGAAGTGCCTTGAATTTTTATTTTAGATTTTAAAAATTAAGTCAACTAGTTTGACCTAATTATGCAAAACCCTATGTCTTAAATCAAGATAAGATGACTAAGTCAACCTATCAGACTTAGTGTGTTGATCTAGATGTTGACTAAAAGACTACATCAACCTATTTGAATTAGTTTTTTATATGGGTGGTGACTAAAAGAGTAATTCCACATGTTTAACTTAGTTTATTATCTAGGACTAAATAATATTATTGTGTCAACCTATCCAATCCAATAACTTATATATGATGAAGATTTACATATAAATAATAGAATTATTTTGATACAAGTGTGTGTTAAACCTATGCCCAGGAGTTAGAACTATACTAACCTAGTCAACATAGTGTTGCAAATATAAAAATATGATAGAAATGAAAGAGTGAAATAAAAATTCAAAGGGTTAGATTCACATTAGGTTAACCAGAATATATTTAATTGGAAATTAAAAAAATATAAAAATCAATCATAGGTCAGATAAGATAGGTCCTACTTACACTTTTAATTGGGGAAATGTCTAAAGGAATGGTGAATAATAATCATGTAAGAAAAATAATTTAATAGAGGTCAAGAATCGACATTTTCAAATACCTATTACCAAATTTAGGTATCTACATAATGTATAAGTGATAAGTGTTTCTATTAATTTTTATTAATGTGAATAAATAAGATAACACTATGAATGTTAAAATTATGTATAATATAGAACCAATCATACAAATATGAATGTATAAGGGTAGACATTAGATAATCAGGGTCATGAACAATATAGATCTATTATACCTATCTAAGGGATCTCTTACCATAATAATACCACTAGGGAGGGTTCCAAAGCCTCTATTCAAGTTAAACTACATAACAACCCTAACTAGGTCCTATGTTTTCATATTAACTAAATTAAAAACAAGTAAAACAAAGTCTAATCTAGTGCTCACCAAAGCTTGTGGGACAAAGTGTGGGTTAATAAAAATAAAAGTAAACATGCATAATAGAATCATATTTAAGATATGTATAGGTAAAACCCTAATGTATGGAGTGAGAAATATATTCAAAAGCCATTACTTATTCTACTTTTATCCACTAAAGAGAGGAGCAAAGTTAGAGATACTTACCTAGAAGATGAACCCATCAAGACTCAATCTCTTCCTTAGATAAAAGTGGTTTGAAATAGGTTTTTGTGGTTTTCAAGGACCACTAATAAAGGTCAAAGCATCTAAGACTTATCCATAATATAATAGTATTCTCTAAATAAAAACCCTACACTAAGACTCATCAAGTAGAATGGTGGAAGAGCATATTATAAAAAGCACAAATGAATAATTAACTTTTTTTGTCTCTCTAATAATGTAAAAATGGATGTGTTTATATAGGCATATATAACCCTAATACCTAACAAAAATATAGGTCATCAAGGTTGACATTGTCGACCTAGTATTGAAATTAGCAAAAATTAACTAGATTATTAATTATGTCATCCATGGCCGACCTAGTTCTTAGTAATATTTTGTAAAGAATAATACAAGGTTGTTGTAGACAACATAGTTATGAAAAATACCAAAAAGGGGTTTAGGTGAAGGAAAGGGTTAATGAATATTGTAAATGATTAGAAGAAGGTGAAAAATAGGAAGCAAAGCTTATGGGAAGTTTTCTAATATGTGGTTGGATTGATATCAAATGGTAAAAAGGGGCAACAATCTTAAAAATCACCAATGGTTTTCCCACCCCTTTCTCAGTGTTCCCATTAGGATGTGAACTCAGAGAGATTCAGACTCGTTGGGTTCCTACAAGATATAAAGCATCAATAATTGAAAAAGTTTGAAAATATTATATGTATACAACTTAGACCTTAGACCATCAAATAAAATCATTTTTTATTCTTTTATATTTGATTATCACTTGATGACATTTGAATTTAACCATCATGATTCATGGAATTATGTAGTTGCATTTGGGTTTTGATTGGATTGAATATTTTCTTGTACTGAATCTTTTATATTTGTTTGGATATTTATAAGTTTCTAGGTGATCTTGGTGAGATGGATAGAAAACCCTAATTTGCACCAATAATCTAGAGGAATATTTGATGCCATTGATTAGTTCATAGAGATTTGATGGTTTAAGTAGTAAATTTATAGTGGATAATGTTATTAAAAAATCTACCATTTTTTGATGGAATAAATAGAGATGTGGGGGAATGATGATTTAATAATTTCATTGTGCTGCACCAAGACCTAAGCTATTCTGGTATGAGCTTATAGACTTTAATGCAATCTTAATAATTCATTTTTCACAAGAGAGTTATTTTATTTTTAGGTCACATACAGTTTAGTGTGTAATAGAAAACCAAGGACTCTTTGTTGTGAGAAAATGAGGGAAAGATGTCTTCAATTTTGTTCATTTGTTTTATGGATAAAATGTGAAATGTGAATGAAAAATTCTTTGTTGTTTTGTGTTGTTGATATGCATTTTGTCATTATTGTCTAAGTTAATACACTAGGTTGTGTTGAGCATGATATTTAAATTTGTAAGTTTTATGAGTATATTATTTTATTCAAACCCTTATTTTTGAAGTAGACATCAAATATTCATGTATGAAATGTTACTTGGAATTATATAATTAACACTTAGAGTGTGATTTTAGTTTGGTCATTTATGTTGGTTTGTTTGTAGGGTTTTTTTGTGTTTCAGAAACCTAAAAATATTGAACACTACAATGTGAACCAAACATGACCAAATTGATGGTTAGGGGTGGTTTTATTCATCTATGGATGGATAATTGTACTTTTTAAAAGTGTTTTGTACTTCCATGTGAGTTATATATACACTTGATAATTGTTTGGGAAGCTTAAATTGATTCAAACTAGTGATGGAATGACACTTTAAGTCTAGATTGTGATTCATGTTTAATTTTTTTTGAATTTATATTATTTTTCTATGTTCCTTTATGTAAATCCTCTCTTTATTGGATATAATGTTGTTTCATAACTTTGTGTTTACTTCATTCATTTTATAGGGTTACTTAGTTGTATATAAATTATAAATGTAATTAATAGAATATTGTGATTATTACTTGGTTTTGATATTTGACTATGAAATATTAAATAATTCAAAAAGATTATAGGATTAGATAAGTAGATTAATGACTTAGGTTAATGTAATTTATCTAATTATATTAACTATATTATTAAACTTGGTGTTAAGGGATTTTATTTATTCGCTTTGAATCTATTTTTTCTTATGTATTTAGTCATAACAATTGCTTCTAAATCTATTGTGCATATTTTTTTTATGTGGATTAATTAAGATTTAATGCACATGTCATATTATTGTTTCATGTTGATTTAAATTGTTACTTGTAGTCAATTTTAAAGATAATTGAGATGGTTTAAATCTCATTCAACATTGAGACATTTACCTTAGGTAATTAGTATTTAATTTTTGATAGTATGACATAGTAGTGTGGGTTATTTAGAGCTATAAGTTATGTCTAATAATAATCTATGTTAATTAATAATGAATTTAAATCACAATTTAGTCTCTTGATTAGACTAAAACATAATGGAGTTCTTAATCACTACCATTATAATGTAGGATGATCTTTGTGTGGGTTTGAATGGGATAACTGGTTTCAATATTTTTGATATTTTTTCCCCAAAAATGTCAAAACATATAGTATCCTAAGGGAGACACATTAATTTTTTGGGGAATATGCCTTAAAGTGACCCAAGGTACCCTTTTCTTGAGCCATTGGAAACTAGAGATTTGGATGTTGTTTAAAACTTACAAACTTGAAAATTGCATCCCTATCTTTGCTTCCCACTTTACTTATATCTATTAGAAAATAGAGATTCAAACGTAATTTACAACTTAAAAAGTTATAAATTTATTTCCAACCTTTACTTCTCTCTCAACCTGCAACCATTGAAAACTTTAAAAATGCTAAAAATTTGTAACTTGCAAAGTTATAAAGTTACAAATTGCAAATAAACCCCCACATTTTGTCAAATACATTATTCATAGAAACCAAAGATTTGGTTATAGTATCAAGCTTGAAAAATTGAAAATTTCAATCAAACCTCTAATTTACACACATATAAATCCCATAAAAAAATAGGAACTCTAGTTGTAATTTAAAAATCAAGTCCTACTTCCTGTCGACTACCCTTCCTATAGAAACCAGATCTTTAATTGTAATTTACAACATAAAAAGTTAAAAATTACACCTCAAGTTCCACTTTCCCATTTCTAATGAACCAATCCACTTGTAAAATTATGAATGTTAGAGTGAATAATGTAATTTTGTAAAATTACAAAAATTTTCCACAACTTTAAAGTTCTAATATTCTTACTATTTCTCCCAACCACTAACCTAGGGTGCATTAATTTTAGGGTTGGTGTTATATTAATGAAAATGGTGTTTATTAAAAATCATTATTTAAATTTTCAATACAAGGTTTGAAGATTTTAACCAAGCAACGCTTCTATGATGTTGAGCAATGCCACACCTTGAAACATGACTATCATCACTACCCTCTCCTTGTATTCCTTTATTTTTTTCTTGCATTCTTCTAGTCTATCATTTCCACTATCAAAACTAGCATACCTTGTTTCCATGACATATTTTCCTATCTGATAGTGAATTTAGGGTATTCCTTTACTTAGCAAAGATAGGTGTCTTATTTTGCTTTGTTGTGTCATCTCAATATTGTTTATGTTTTCTAGATCTTGTTAAAGACTTTTTGAACATTTTTATAGCATTAGAGAAACCTATATTTTGGATAGACCAGTAGAATATTCTATCAAATATTACCTACATAGACCCTATCGAAATTTCAGTTGTTATAAAAACTCCAAAACCTATAGATATTTCACCTATAAAAGTAACCCTATGACTCCATGAAAAATCCCATTGCATTAGCGACTCCAAATTCCCATTGAGGATTTTACCTAAAATCACAAGCTTGAAACATGCTAGAGGTTTTGTCTAACCTTACAAGTATGTTTTTAAACTCTAAAACCTACCAAATATTTTTCTTAAAAAATCAACTAAAAGCTCTCTAGAAATTTTACCTACAATTACAACCCTAAAGCCCACCAACTCTAAAATTGGTTTTCCCACATTAGATTCGCTAAAACCTATATATGAAAAATAAATGAAGTTCAAATCTAAGGGACCTAGTTTTTCACTCAAATTAAAATTTAATGCCATTGAAATCATAGACACAAACCTAAGTCACATAGACTTAGGTGATTTATGGACAAGGGTAAATGCTAAATTAAAAAAATGACTATATTTAAATCATCTATGATTGTGGACTACCCCAGTAGCTTCCTTCCCCTTATTATTATAAATACCTAAAATTATACTCACTTTGGTTAATCACTATGATGTAGATAAGTGTTGAATATAAAGGGAGAAAGGATTCTAAACCTGGATCTTGACTTCATTGTCTCAATGTTCATAATTCTAGAGTATGAGAGTTATCTTAATGTAACTCATAACATATCCAAGAAGTTTTATTAAGATAATAATAATGGATGTCTTAGGGTAATCAATAAACAATGGGTAAAATTCCCTTGTCCCATATCTAAAAGAATACCTTAAACCTTCGAAAGAGTAGAATTTAAGGAGGAAGTGGGTGATATCATCATACTCCTGCATAGAGCCACTAGGGACCTAGATGATAGAACATTTTAGGATTAGATGTACCAATACATATGGGTAATCCTCCAAGATAATAAATACATCCAGTGGGCTCAGTTGATAATTGAATCCATCCAAAAATAATTGATGGAAGTGAAAAATACAAGGAAGTTCTATATGACTTCATATCTAGTCTACATACTAGCAAAGGGAATGGATTTCCTAGGGTTGAACATAATACCTAACCAAGTCAAAAAGGTATTTAATTATTACCCTATATATACCTTTTAGGAAATTATAAAACATTTAAAAAGGGTAAATGATGATTTCATATAGTACATCATAATCATGTTTGACAAATAGCTAGAGAAGAAGAGATTTTTTTATGTTGCTACTTCAAAGATTACAAATTGGGGATCTTATTTCATTTAATTCCTCACATACTCATACATTAGAGTAGGATGATTAATTGGTTATCATTACAACCTACCAAGGTTTGTAAATAATAAATGGGATTTAATGGAACTTGTGAGGCTTCTTGTAGAGACTCATAAATTTTTATCAAGAAAACACAAGGCAAAAATCCATTTCTTCATTAGCATAGTGAGGTATGCATGCCCTTCTCTATCCAAATTAAGGTGTGGCAATGCAAATATAATTTATATTACCTTAATATATCTCAATGAAAGTATATTTTATGATATTAATAAAAGAGTTATGAGTATATTGGGGATCACAACATATTACCATGTTCTCTATTATGAAGATTACTGGGAAGACCTAAAAGATGAAGAGTAATTGAGACAAAGAGATTATCCTAGGATGACCCTAGAGTAGATAAAAGCTTATAACATGGTACTATTACTCTAGGAATTAAAATATGATGAATCTTTGGTGGATAGGGTTTACTATGATAAAAATATCTTTACTCAACCTCTTTCATTAGTTAAGTGGTCCATACCTGAGTTATTCTCATTAATGTGTAGGACCACCAATGTAATAAATAGAACAATCAAATAGATTAGGATTAAAGGGTTAAAAGTGAAAATATAACCTTTGAGCATTAGTGATAAGTTAAAATAAGTCAAAGAGAAGGATGTACCACTAGCAATAGAAGGTTCCATTAGTGGAACCCAAAAATAACATGTAGACAGGATAGTGGTATCACATAGAAAATAGAAACAAAAGGTTAAAAGAGGTCAATATAGTGGATAAAGAGTAGTAGTAGATCAGCTAATACTATTTTTAACTGAATACATATGTGGTATTGAATCACAAATAGTTTCTCCCCTATCTTTATCATTAAACCAATTAGAATACCTCTTCCTCTTATCTCCAATCCACCATCACCTCAAATAATTTCCCCCTATGGTTCCACCAACTCACCTATTCTAGTAACTCCATTTTAAATAGTATAATCAACATAATTAGACACTTAGGCTTCACTTCCACTCTCCCCTTTAACAATTCCTTCCATCACCTCCAAAATTTCACTCTTTTCTTCCATAATTCCTTCCATCTCATCCCTAATATCCACCATCACTTCATTAATAATTAATACCACCAAATAGTACATGGTTATGTATTCAATCATCTTAAATATAATCCATATAGTCATCCCAACCAATGGGATAGTTACTACTTCATTTTCATCTCCCATCACTTTCCCCATTACATCAACCCTTAGTGTCCCAACTTTCATTTATTCATTCACAACTATATATTCCACACTCCCATAGGTTCCCATTTTTCAAATCCCCACACCTATACCTAAACTTGTTTCACTTCCATCTCCCACACCACTAGTAAGCACATCCATTTCCACTACACCTATTTCTTATATTTCCATAATAACCCAAACACCCACTAAAGAAGTAGAGATAAAGGAAATCATTAATACAACTATGGATACTCAACCCATAGATGGGCAATAGATTAACAAAACATAAAATAAATATTTAGTTACCATTTTACTGACAGACACAAAAATCATCATAATAACCACCATTATAACAACTTCAGCTACGTATTCATAATTGACAGTGCTAGGACAAAAGGATGCCACTCCAAGTTGGCTAGTGTAATCAATGGGGAAGAATTGGAAATAAATGGTGTCTCCTATCACACTAAATTTTGGGCTTAAAAATTCATCAAATAAATCAAGGGTATCTCCCATAACTATACCCATTATACTATATGATTCAGTAGGGGAGAAATATGTAGAAAATAGAGTCCCCCCACTAGATAAACAAAAAGAAGATCTAATGGTAGGGGATTACCAAATATCCAAAGTGAATATAGGCCATCATATAAGAGAGGGATTGAAACATGATGTTAAATTAATCATTAAATATATTTATAAGAATATGGATAGTGAAATGGTCTCAAAGGATGAGTTGAAGAATAAAGTTGAATAGTTGATAACTGCATTGAAGAAGTTTGTTAAGCCTATGACACAACCAACACAATCTATTACTCAAGTATCTAACAAGGAAACACTTGAATTAGTAAAAAATATTGGTATCATGTGAAGGGTTATAAGGGATTGGGTAGAGGAACTCATCATAAAGGGAAACACAATAATTGAGTTAGCAATGGACTACTACAAAACTTTGATGGTTGATAGAGAAACTTTGAAGGCATCAATGAGAAAATATGAGGTTGAGATAGAAAGGTTGAACCTATTCTTACCAAAATTACAACATATGTACATGATTAAAACTAACACCCTCATTACAGAAAAGATACTAAAAAATGATGTAGAGCATGAGGAAATGGATAGGGTGGTTGATTTTAGAATAAAAATACTCATAGAGAGTAATTATAACGTGAAGGATACATATGATAAGGTCACAGATATGATAAATGACATTAAATTTTTTCTTAATAAATTATCATGTGAGGCAAAAAATATTCAAGACCAAATCCTTTTAGTATAAAACGTTCAAGACAGGTTTAATAGAGTGGTCTAGAGAGAGTCAACACAAGATATAACATGCAACTTGAGTTTCATCCACCAATTTTTTTTGTATCATAATACACTGGATCATATGTGGAAATACAATCAAGTATACAAGGATACATCAAGGTAACTCTCTAACACAATTGTAAAATGTGAGATAAATAACCTATATTTAATTGGTCATAAATATAATATAAATAATGTATTTGACTGAAATAATTAATCTAAAACCATAACCTTAGAAGATTTTTTATCCTTATTTTGCCTACATCTTCTTAATATAAGCATCAAAGGTTTTGGAGATATCTAGGATATTTACTTATTATAAAAAATATTTTAAATTTGTAGATTACAAATTTCAATTATCATTTTGGTAGCCTACTTTTTGAGATAGAGCCTCTTGTAATTTTTAGGTACCGTTGTGATAGGTTGAAAAGTTGTAAATATAAAACTTTATATTTCACTTTTATTTTGAAAAAATCTAAGTTGATTACCTCTAAAAGCACATGTTGTAAATTACATTTTTAGTTTTGTCAAAGTTGGATGAACTAAAAATATGTAAAAGTCCCAATTAGAAAATACAATTTAGCTTTTGTAAAAGATAACCTAACTATCTAAAATCTTTCTATTGTTCTAATGTGAGTTCATTTTTGGCACCTCATTCTATGGAGAAGATAACAATAGTTGAACTAAAGACAAGGAGAACATTGGATGAAGATTCGACTAGATCACTCCATGCCTCTAATAGTTTTGAAATGCCTAAAAGTTTCATGTTTTTTATTCTAGCCATTCACATTGATAAAAACATGATTCTAGCTAAAGATCATTCCCTTTTCATGAGGTTTTCTAATTTTTTATTTTCATTTAACTAAGCGTAGAGTTTTTATAACTACCTCTCTTCCAAGAGTTTATTTTGTATAAGTATGTGTATCATGGCATAGCCCATTTATCTTTTTTCTTTTGGATAAATTATTTTACACTTTGAATATTTGATTTACACAGTGTAACATAGAGAATGATAATATATTGAAGTTTTTCATTCCTCTTTTGTGTTATCTTTGTGTATTCAAGGCTATTTATCAAATTTGTGAATGCTTTCATTCTTATTTAAGTTAAAAAACTTGATCTATGGTATTATTATTTTTTTTGAAAATATTCTTTGATTAAAATAAAGAATCTTGTTCCTTATACGTAAAATGCCCAATATTACCTTTGGTTTCATATTTTCATGATTTTGTGCTCAAATTAATTTTAATATATTTAATATGCTATTGTTTTCATATAAATCAAGAATTAATATAGACTATAATTATTTAGTGGAATCACCATTTCTAGTTTTTCAAATTCATTTCTAAAACTCTTTTCCTCATAGTTCAAACCCTAGCTAAGATCAAGATCACTAAGAATTATTTTTTTTACATGAATTGGTAATTTATTAGTTGTATTTAACTTAGTGAAATGAATCCAAATTTTTTTGAAGGTTCACCTTAACTTTCCAATGTCCCATAGTTTGAGGTCATCCCATTTTATCATTAGATTTACTACAGTTTGCAACACATATCATACAACACACTACAACATAAATAAGAGTGAAAAATCTATCTAATAACACTTTTTGGCATGCCTAATGGGACCTAAAAATTATTACTAAGATATTAGTGCTATTCTTATAAAGTTTTGTACAATCCTCATACATATTTCAAAATCACCAGACAACTCCAATGGCTCACAGATTTAAGAAATCCAAGTTTATATATGCCAAAGATATAAACAAAATCATTCACTAAAGGTAAGAAATTTGTCTTGAAATAATTATCATTTCCATTTAAAAATAAATCAAGATCAGATGTACCTTACACTAGAGTATATCATGTAAATGTATTTGCATCTCATAAAAATACACTCATTAGTTTCATACCTCCCATTACGGATCTAAGAAATCCATATTTCATATCCTTAAATGGAGGAAACCCACTTCAATTGGCCCAATATGATTATATACCCACCTCAACTTTTAAAATCCTTCCATATTTTACTGTTGAAGCTTCCACCACTCCCATTAAAAATATATAAGACATTACTAATTTTTTTTTAGTTGACAATATAGTACCATAAAATGTTGCAATTAGACTTCTTGTCTCCTCACTTAAAGGTAAATCATTACAATGGTACAAATATCTACTTCACAATTCCATTCATGTTTGGGATGAATTAGGAACTACACTATGCACATAATTTGAAGAAAAGAGTGATCACCTCTCCCTAGTTGAATAACTAATTACTTTTCAATGGGCTCCTCATGAATTCATGAGTGATTTCAATTTTTGATTTCAAAAGACATTGAATAGAATTATATTATTGGTCAAATCAACCCCAAATAATTATTTCCTATATTACTTAAGATCTTAAAATAATGATATAGTTGTCATGATTTAGTCAATGGGTGGGACCACACTCCCCAATGCCTATGAAATTATAATAAGAGAAAAAAATTACCTAATTAAATCTATAAAACTTTACCCATATCCTCCAATACTTTTATTTCTAGAAGTGCCTCTTATGCAACTTATAATTTCCCCAATTCCCACCATAACCAAGGCACCATATTTAAATCTTAGTCTTATTGATGATATTATATCAGTTTAAGTCACTACTTAAGAGCTTAAATGAGTTGGTAACAATGAAAATGTAGTAATCCCAAAACTATAGGCCTTATCAATAATATAACCCAACATACCAATCCAATAGGCAATCATACCAAGGCAATTCATAGACACAAAGCCAAAATATGTAATCAAAGCTTCTAAATATTTGTGTTATACCTAAACTAGGTACTTTTAAAGCTATTTTACCTATTTCAAACAACCCAACTCAAGAGTATGAGTGGTATTACCCTTGTGTTTAACTAAATAATAAGAATCCTAGTCCTAAAGGTGTCATCATTCAAGCCTTGATAGTGCAGAGCATATCAAACACTCAAGGACATCAATAAGAAGCCACTTCCCAGTAGGAAGATACACAAGAGCCTACTTTGAGTGAAGTTTCTCTTTTCAACTAGAAAGAAGAGGTTTTTTGTGATGTAAATCAAGAGGAGGGACTAATCAATGGTGGTAGTTCAATGGAAAAAAATACACACTCTAAAAAGAGGGAAATAAAAATTCATCAACCCACCATGGTGGAATAAGCTACAACTTCTAAAGTTGTACAAAAATTTACAAAAGGCAACACCATATAGAGGCCACCCAATGTGCCAATGGGTTAGTCAAAATCAAAATTACTGACCCCAAATCTCATGAATGAAGACATAGCTCCCACAAAGGTATTAGTGAAGGTTGATAGCATTCTTTTTAGTATTTTTGAAAAAATTAATAAAACAAATTTGAATGTCACCATGTGGAAATTACTATCTATTCTAGTATAGTGGGACTTTCTACAAGAAGATTTGAAAAACTTCCAAATAATAGACAAAGTTTTGGTTAAGGGACCTAATGTTTTAGTTAATTTGTGTCAAACAAAAACTAACACCAAAACAAAAAAAAATGGTAAGCCTCCCACTTTTTACCTTTCAATAATAATTGGGAAAAATATCATCCATAACTATATGGTATAACTAGGGGAAAGAAGTTTTTATATTCCTTAGAAAATATCTGATGTTCTTGCTATTTAGTATACCCTATCACAAAATGCATGGTTTAATTGGATGGTACTTATATTGAAAAATTCATGAATATAAAAGGTTTAAACATTACCATCTATGCATGTCCAAGATTGTCAATTTCCAAAGATATCTCAATTATTGATCTCCCCCTATTTTTATATCTACCTTTCCTAAGGCTTCATTACAAAAATAGGAGGGTATATATTTGTTGATTAGTCTCACATGTTTCTTAATATTATATATAGAATGAGAGTAATAATAAGAGATGATCTAATTTCTAAACACCATATTGAGCCATTCACTCCTACCCTATGGATATGAATTGCACATTACAATATTAACATGAGGAGATTGATCATGAGATTACAAAACCCATAGAAGATATCCTAGACACTCATCTAGATGAATGGAGATTAATTATCCAATTTGACAATTATGATTATGTAAAAGAGACTAGGTTGGGTACATATTATATCCATGAAAATTATGAAATCATTTTGAATCTTGTAAAACCAATTGAGGATCTTCAAAGAATGTGACAACTATTACTAAATAGATCAAGAAGTAGGAATGGTGTATGGTAAGGTATTATTTTTATCTCTTTACAAAAATATATATATTTATATTCTTTCAAACTTTAGTTCATCTGCACTAACAATGTAGTTGAATATGAAGCTTTGATTTGAGGTCTCTAAATAGCTAATGAAAGAGGGATATAATCACTAGAAGTATTTGGTGATAGTGAGTTTACTATTCACCAAGTAAGATACAGAATAATAACCAAGACTAACTTGTCTATATCTTACAAACACAAGGTGTGGGACCTCTTAAAAGACTTTAATGCTTTAAATATTCAAGTGGTATGAAGAACACAAAATAAATATGTTGATCATATAGCCTCAATAGGCTCTCACTATAACCTTCTTGAAGAAATAAAGAAGAAAAATAACTAGCATGTAAAGTTGATAGTAAGGCCATATGTTCTTGACAGTGCAACCAACTGGAAGGTTTTTGGCAGTGATCAACAAATTGAGGATTTTTTGAGAGAGGAATTTAAATTATCTAATATAATCTAGTCAAATATATAATATCAATTATGGAGATCAAATAATTCTATTGAATACAAAAAAATACCCATGGGCCTTGTTACTTTGGAGAGTATCTTCAAATTTGATGATAAGTTGAAATGTGAAAAGAAGAATATCATAGTAAATGAAGACTATGATCTGGTAGTCATTTTAGAGGGAAAGATATTGAAGATTTAAAATTTATGTTATGTTTATGAAAAACAATATTTTATTGAGTTGTGTCAAGAATTTAAAGATAAATTACCCTGGAGTTATAAATATCTAAGGGGGTTTGACCCTAGCTTATCCCAACACACAATAGAGCTTGATCCAAATACCAAGATTTTTAGATAGAAATAGAGACCAATAAATCCAAAAAGAGAAACCTTAATGAAGATTGAGATATCCAAACTAATAGAGTCTAATATCATTTTCCCTATCAAACACTCATCCTAGGTTGCTAACTTGGTCCCTATAAGGAAAAAGAATGGTGAAATCAGTATTTGTGTGGATTTAAGCGACCTAATAAAAGCATCCTTAAATAATAATTATCCTCTTCCACCCATGGAGTATATTATTCAAACCATATCAATATCTTAAAGGTTTTCCCTTCTACATGAATATTCTAGATATAACAAAATCCTATTGTAGGAATTAGACCAATTCAAGAATGATTTAATGATAAAATGGTGCACATATGTATATAAAAATATGTATTTTGGGTTTAATAATGATGGTTATACACTATAATAATCCATTGATATGGCTTTCAAATGTTTCATAAATGATATGATCTTGGTATACCTAAATGACACCATTGCTTATGTAAAACATGTTAACGCACACCTAGATCACCTTAGGAAGTTTTTGAAATGTGTAAAATTTTTATAATTTTATTTATTAAAAAAATTATGTTTTCATAGTGCATGAATGGAAACTATTAGGATACATTTTTTCAAAATAAGGTGTTATAATAGACCCAGAGAGAATAAGTGTTATGTCTTCACTAGCACTTTTGAGCCATAAAAAGGTGTTATAAAGTTTCTTAGGAAATATCAGCTTAACTAGAATGTTTGATCCAAATTTTAACTCTATGTCCATGAATCTTACTAATATGCTCAATAATGATGTCATTTTTAGTTGGATATAGGAAGGAAAAGATAGTTTAAAGCCATCAAGCAGGCTATTTCTTAGGCTTCTACCTTTGTCAACCCTAATTACAAGAATGATTTAATTATCTATGATTTTCAAGGGGAAGGTAGCATATCATATATTCTAACCCAACATAATAAATAACAATTATAAAAACTAATATCTTTCTTCAGTCAATCCCTTAAAAATTATGAAGAAAAGTATAGTTTCATGGAAAAGCAAATATATGATATAATTAAATCTCTAAAAAAATTCAATCATATGATCTCCAATAATAAAATTAATCTAATGGTTAGTCACCAAAGTGTCAAATAGTTTTTGTTGAGATAATAAATAAATTAAAAAAAAGTAGTATGGATCATAAAAGTCATGGAATATGACATGAACATCAAAATTACAAATCTTGTAAGAGGAAAAGGATTATGCAATTTTTTTAATTTTGATATAAGGACTACCAAGGTAGTATCGAATGAAATATATGCTCAAAACACATCCCAACTTACTCCACCTACATTCATTAGCTAGATCTATGACATGACCATTTTCTTGTAGACTAGGGAGTACCCATATGATTTCTAATAGTCAAAGAAAAGGTATTTCAAAATCCAATCTATTCCTTACATTATTGTTGATGAATTATTGTTTATTAAAGATATGAATGGATTCATGCTAAGGTTTATCAAGCATGGTCAAGTCCCCAAGGTGCTCATGGAGTTTCTTGATGGTCCATTAGGTGGACATTTCTTCACAAGAACCATTGCCATCAAAATAATGAGAGGCAGATATTATTGTCCTAACATATTTAAAGATGCCCATAAATGGGGAAGTAAATAATAAAAGTGTGCTTCCTTTATAAGTAAGAAAATATTATCATCTCTACCCCTCAAACCAATCTAACCTAACCAACCATTACCCAATGTGGATTTTATTTCATTGGCATGATCAATCCACTATCGAGTGTAATATATAAATGGGTCCTTACAGTAACTAATTATTTCACCAAATGGATTGAAGAAATTGTACTAAAATATTCCATGGAGGCATCTATCATATAATTCATGGATGACATTGCCACAATATTTGGTGTTCCTTACACCATTATCTTATATAATGCCAAAGATTTTATGGGCACTCAAGTGAGTGAATGGGATGTAATGCACAATATAAACTTTAGTAATTCATCCAATCATTACCAATAAGTTAATGGATTAGATGTGTCTACAAAAATTAATAGCATAGGGGTTATCCAAAGGACCCTAGAAGATAACCAAAGGACATGGCACATGAATTTAAAATTAGCACTATGGACTAATATGATCACTCCCAAGAGAGCCATTATCAATTATCCATTAATATTTGTATATGGAAGGGAAGATAGAGTTTTGATATCAATTGAGTTACCATCTCTAAAACTCAATCATCATTTAAATTTGATTAACAATGATGAAATGATAGTATAATTGGCAGACCTCATGGAACTAGAATAAGTCAAAAACTAATCAATGAAAGTTTTGGAAGTAAATAAATCTCAAACAAAGAGAACTTTAGACAAAAAATCATCTAATAGGAGATTTAGTGAAGGATACATGGTAAAAAAATGAGATTATTAAAGAGCTAAACTAGGCAATCACACAAAGTTTGATGCAATATGGAGTGGTCTATACATTATAACTTAGTGTAAGATAGAAAATGCATTATATCTATCCAAGCTCAATGGATTAGAACTACCTATCCCAATCAATAGGATATACCTCAAAGATTTTTTTTGATATTGGAATTCATTCCAAAAAATATTGTATATATTAGGTTTAGTTGTTTTCCCTACTAGGTGTGTTTGCATAAGTTAAAATTAGGAGTTTTTGCTTCCTTAGTTAGTTTCTATTTTCACCCTATTTCATTATTGTTTAGGCAATCTTAGTTTTGATTTTCCCCAGTTAAAAGTGTGTTAAGCTTAAAATGATTCCATGCCCAATGAACTAGAAGGCTACTCGAAACAGATTGATTAGTGGGCAATCACCCCATAGAGGTTACCAAAAATGTTGATATTTTTGACTCAAAAATGTCAAAACATCTAGTATGCTAAGGTAGACCCATTGATTTTTTGTAAAAAAGGATTCAAAGTAAACTAGAGTACCCTTTTCTCAATCCAATAGAAACTAGAGATTTGGATGAAATTTGTAACTTGCAAACATACAAATCGCATCCCAGCCTCCACTTCACACTTTACTCATATGTGGCAAAACACAAAGTTTCAAATGTAATTTATAACTTACAAACTTTAAAAGTATTTTCTAACCTTCAATTCTTTCTCAACCCAAAACCATTGGAAACTAGAACTCTACTCATAATTTACAACTTTCAAAGTTAAAAATTATGAATGGACCTTTAATTTCCACCAAATACATTCCTTATGGAAATTGGAGATTCGATTACAATTTACAACTTTTAAAATTTAAAATTGAAATCAAAACTCCATTTCTCATGCATCTAACTTCCATCATAAACTAGAACTCTGATTTTAATTTGTAAATTGTAAAGTTATTAATTATAGCTTGAGTCCTACTTTTTGTTGACTACCTTTCCTAAAAAAACTAAAACTTTAGTTACAATTTACAACTTGAAGAGTTGCAAATTGCACCTCAAGTTCCACTTTCCCATTTCCAATAAAATAAGCCACCTGATGGAAAGTGGAGGTTAGTGTGCAAAATGCAATTTTTTAAAATTGAAAAATTGCTCCACAACTTCAAAGTTCTAAGATTCTCATCATTTATCCCAACCACTAACTTATAGTGCATTAATTTTAAGGTTAGGGTTATATTAATGAAAATGGTGTTAATGAAAATTATTGTTTGAGTTAAAAATTAAAGATTTGAATCTCTATGCTAGGTGACCCTACCATGATGTTAAGAAACACCATGCCTCAAACCATAACTACGATTATTACCCTCTCTTGGTATTCCTATGTTTCTTCTTGCATTGTTTTAGTCTATCAATTTTTATGTCAAAAACTAGTGTGTCTTTTTTTGTGCCATATTTTCCTATCTAGTAGAGAATTTAGGGTTTTCATTTACTTAACATTGATAGGTTTCTTATTTTTATTTCTTGTGTCATCTCAATATTTCTTGTGTTTTCCAATTCTTGTTAAAGACTTTTCAAACATTTTTCTAGCATTAGAGAAACCTAGCGATTTGATAGACTAGTATAATACTCACTTAAATATTATATACATAGATCCATAGACATCTTAATTTTTATATAAACTCCAAAAACCATATATATTTCAAATACAAAAGCAACCCTATGACTCTATGAAAAATCCCATTGCATTTGCAACTCCAAATCCCTATCAGGGATTTTACCTACAATCACAAGCCTATAACTTTATAGATATTTTTATCATAACTTTCAAATGTGTTTTGAGACTCTAAAACTCACTAGACATTTTCCTATAAAATTAACTCTGAATCCCTCTAGAATTTTTACCTACAATTACAACCCTAAAGCTCACCAAATATATAGTTGGTTTTCTCACATTAGATTCACTAGGACCTATGTCTAGAAAATAGATAAAGTTCAAATAAAAGGGATCTAACGTCCCATTCAAATTAGAATCTAACACTAATGAAATCATGAACATATACATATGTCACACAAACCTTGGTGATTTATAGACAAGGGTATGCACTAAATTCAAAAATGACTCAATTCAAAGCATTTACGACTGTGGATTGCCCCATGCAATAACCTTCCCCTTGTTAGTGTAGGGCCTTAATATTGTACTCACATTAATAAAGAAATATGATGTAGAAAAATTAGAAGTGTTTAATACTAAAGGATAAAGGATTTTGAACCTGTACCTTGACTTCATCGACTTAGTTTTCATAATTCTAGAGTATGAGAGTTATCTTGATATAACTTCTGATTCATCCCAAAAAATTTATCAAAATAATAACACTAGATGTATTAAGGTAACTAATATATAATGGATAAAATTCCATAGGCCCATATCTATAAAACTACCTCAAACCTTTCCAAGAATAGAATTTAAGGAGGAAGTGGGTGATATCATCATACTCTTGCATAGATTCACTAGGAACCCAAATGCTAAGAACATTCATGATTGGATGTACCAATACATATGGGTGATCCAAAAAAATAATTAATACATCCATTGGGCATATTTGATAAGTGAATTCATCCACAAATAATTGATAGAAGTCCAAAATATAGGGAAGTTATATATAACTTCATATCTAGTCTACATACTTTCAAAAGAAAAGGCTTTCCTAGGTTTGAGCATAGTACCTGACCAAGGCAATAATGTCTTCTATTATTACTCTAACCTCACCCTTGAGGTAATTATACAACATTTTGGAAGGTAAACAATGTATTCATATATTGTATCATAATCATGTTTGACAAAGAGCTAGAAAAGAGGATACTTTTTTATGCTGCTACTTGTGAGATTACAAATTGGGGATCTTATTTCATTCAATTCCCCACATATTCATACATCAGATTAGGATTATTTAGTGGTTGTAATTACACCATCCATAGGTATGTAAGTGATAAATGGGATTTAATGAAATTTATGAGGCAACTTATAGAGACTCATATATTTTTATCAAGTAAACATAAGGCATGAATCCATTTCCCCATTAAAAAAGGGAGGTACGTATTCCATTCTATATACAAAGCCAAGTGTGTTGATGCTGAGATGACTTATATGAACTTACGAGCTCTCAATGTAAGGATATTTTATTATTTGAATGGTAATGTTACCAATATATTGGGGACCAAAACATCTTCCCATGTTATCTATTATGAATATTACTAGGAAGACCTAAAAGATGAAGAGGAAGTGAGATGAAAAGATTATTCTAGGATGAACCTACATAATATCAAAGCTGATAACATGGCACTAATCCTATAGGACTTGAAGGATGATGATTATCCAGTATACAAGGTTTACTATGATAAAAATATCTTTCATCAACCTCTTCCATTAGTAAGGTGGTCCATACCTAAGTCCTTCACATTAATGGATAGAACCACTAATGTAATAAATAAACTAGTCAATTGGATTAGGATCAAAGGGGTCAAGGTTAACAAAAAAACTTTGAGAATTAGAGATAAGTTAAAATAAGTAAAAGAGAAGGGTGTGATACCAATAAAAAAAGGTTTGAGTAGTGGGACCCAAATATAATAGGTAGATAGGATAGTGGTATTTGTAGACACCTAAAACTAGTCCCTAGTAACCTCTAATTAGGATTGTGGCTAGTTTCCATCTAAAATGCACAATTTGGCCTAAAAACACTAAAACATGAAAAATGATGTGAAAATGATATATTCAAATTCCAATTTTGACTAGGGTATCCCTAAATGGGGCAATTTAATTCATGGGATAGATAACTTTGATCAGTTTATTTTGAGTCAAAATGCCAAAATTGGCCCTACGTGCTCTAGATTGATCTTTCATATCAAATATTTTTCACAAGGCTCATGCCTTTGTTATTTGTTGTTGGCAACATCCTAAATCGGAATACACATCCAACATATCTGATAGTGACTTCTAATTGCAATCTAATCAAATTTAGGATCAATAACAAGGCATTCTGATCAATTTGAGTAATTTATGCGTAAAGTTCTTAATCATGCTTAAGAGATAATTAACCCAAATCAAGGCCTAATCAAAAATTCCTTGGAAACATATTGAATAATTTGTTTTATAAATTAATATTAAATATCTACATCATCAAATGACCTCATTTCTTAGGAAGACACCCATAGGCCATAAATGTGACAAATATTAGGATTCATGCCTCATCAATGCCTTCCATGATGCCTTCCATACCTCTTAAATTGTCCCTTCTTCCAATGTCATGATGAGGATATTACAAACTTAATTCCGAAAATTAAATTAATCCTCAACCACACATCTAAATCTTGAGATGGATGGTTGAGGTTGATTCTAGTCAAATACAAAAATATATAAATAGGAAGCCTTACAACATCATTTCTAAGATTTTTTTATGCAAATTTATAATACCAAATTGGTTCCAAAAGCTTCAAGAAAATAGTGTTGTAATGCCAAATGGATTCCAATCCAAGACAAGCCAAAGCCACAAGGTGCCAAAAGTAGATGAAGGTAACCACAATCCATTGAAGAAGACCTCTTAAATAAAAAGCCAAGGAAGCCACCATTACAAAGGCATTTGGAGCATTCAAGCAAGGTGAAAGGAATTCTTCTATTTTTATTCCTTTCTTTTTTAGTTGTGCTTGTCATTACTCTTGTTAACTAAGCTCTCCCTAGTGTCTAGGCCTAGAGATGTTATGATTTTAGTATGTTTATTTAATTTTGTTTTCATTTTGGAACTAACACCATACTAACCATATTTTCTTGAGTCAAATTCCTAGATCACATAAGGGCATACCTGGTGGGACTGGATGCATACTACACATGAAGGAGACCCTTTTGAAACTTTAAAAAATTCATTTAAGCCCTTAAAACTCTTGAAAATTGATTTTTTAACTTTATTTTACCATTTTTAGTTACCATGGTTTTTACACTGTAATCGACATTGACATAAATATTGACATCAGTTACTTAGCTTAACAAACATCGGTCAGTAGAATTGACATTGGTCAGATCTCAATTGGCTATAATTGATGTTGATGGTATTGACCAATGTCGATCACTATGTTTTTATAAAAATGTAGACCTAATACCTACTTTTTCAAATTTTTTGTTTCAAATTAAAAATGGCTTCAAAGCTAAAGGACATGCTAACAATTTTGCTATAGGACCAAGTGGGATATTTGCTCAAAACATGATTAAATCACTTTTACATTCTTAAAATTTGATTAAGAAATTTGTTTTGGTGTTTAATAAAGAATTTAGGTGTTTTTGATGAATGCTTTTCAAAGTTTGCAACTAAGACCAAGGGGTCAAATGAACACCACCAAAAATTTCATTTGGGTTTAAAATTGAACACACTTATCAAATTTTGCTTGCAATAGTTGTTTAATTAAATTTTTGTTCGACAAAAAGAGGAATGTTTCATGTATGCTCTTCCATTTTTCCCCTATAGGGAAACCTTGGAATCAAATGTGCCATTCCTATTGCAAGTATCCTACTCTAAGGATTAGAAATAAAGTCTTCTAAAGCACTCCCCAAAACTCATCAAAGTTTGGGTGATCTTGGAAATGACCCTAAAGTATTTCTACTTTCATGATTTATTTGTTTATACATCTTGGCTTGTGAGGGGGAATTCAACACCCCCCACAAGTTCTTTATAGAAGCTTTTGACCCAGGGTTTCATCTCTTGGCATTGAATTCATTTGACTCTTTTAGAGTTACACACAAGATGTAGTGACACTTTGGACATCACACTACACTGAGCAAACAACAAGATGTAGTGGTTACAAAAGGGACTAGACCTATTTGTAACAAGCTAAGTGATATAGACCCAAAAGTTTTGCTTTTATTTTACATTGTTTAGTATGAAAGTTATTATGTAATTGGTTCCCCTAGAATGATCAAAATGTTTCTAGTTTATTAAACCATATTTTGTCATACCCTTGTTAGGATTTAGATGATTATACTTAGTGTATTTTAGTCATTTTTGCTTGATATGCTTTGAGACTAAAAATTGTTTGTTTCTTATAAGCCAAGTCAAAACAATACCTTTGAGTTGTGAACTATAGTGTTATGATACCCAAATCATCTCAAAACATTTTTTGAGCCTTTTTTAGTTTTTTGAAACATAACATTGACCACATTATTTGAGTATGCTTATAATATTAGGCTACTAAATTTGTTTCAAAACTTTTTTACCATTGTATCAAAACCATTTATTTCAAACCACTTTGTGTATAGAATTTGGACCTTTGTCTTTTACTGTGATGTTGTCCAATCTTGTCTAGATTGTTTGGTCAAATCCTAGTTTTCAACATTGAGTTTTTAATTAGCCTTAGCAAGTGTGGATCTAAAAATTGATTGATTTATATTTAGGCCTCAATTCATGGGGATGATACATATATATTTATCTTTTGGGTTGCATGACTTTGGTTAATTAGTTACACAAAATTGAAAAATATTGATGGTTTGTTTGTTTAATGCCTATCTTCATCATTATTTATACCTTTATTTGGTAGAACACAACCTTTATTAAAGATCCTTTTGTCTTATGCCTTATCCAAACTAATCATGTTTATGTTTGATTCCATGTGTTGGGTTTATGTCAAAGTTGTTTCTAAACTTGTTAGATTAAATCAAATCACATTAGCCTTTGTTTCAAGTCTATCTTTTGATGCCATTTGGCCAAAAGTCCTAGAATACCTATTTGTTTGAGCCTATGTTTTGACTTTTCATTGGATATAATACCTAGAAACACAAATTTTCCCTTTCCTATTTTAGACCTTGTTTGGAAAACTTTGACCTAGACCTTTGACATACTAGTTTTTACTCATACGCTTGACCATTTGTGCATGTGACATTTGATGTTAGGTTATTTTATGCCAAGTCTTAGCATAAATCATTTTAGAGATACAACTCCACTTTCAAACCACATTAGAGATAAAGCTCAACATTATGACCAAGTTAGACCATGTTTGAACCATTTATCCTTTACACATAGTTTATCAGAGTTCATAGAACCCTAAGCCTTTTTATTTCAGAGCTTTCACCATTTATGCATATATGTCTTGATAGACTTATAGTGGAGACACTTTAAATCAAAATTATGATATAAAGTCCACACAAAATGACTTTTATGGATTTTTTCAAGACCCTAATGATGATAATATAGTTTGCGAGATAGATTTATATTTTCCTCATATTAATCATTCATAGGAAAAAAACCATGAAATAACATATGATCTAAATCAAGAACTTGATTGGTATGAAGAGGCTTGTGAAGAGGAATTTGAAGACCCAAATTTAGATAATTTTTTTTGGGATATAGATCCATACCCTCTTTTTAATTATTAGTATGTGGAACATAGTCAAGAACTAGCTTATGATCCAACTCATGATTGGGATGATATGGTTTATGAGGAAGACTTGGATGTTTTTACTTGTGTAAGTAATAAAGTTTCATGATATCTTTTTGTTATCTAATCATTGGCTGCTAATAATCCTCCTATAGATTATATGAGCTATCAAGCTCCACAATATCCAAGGAATACCATTACCATTCCTAGACCTAGTCCTTTGGCTTGTACAAGCAATCAAGATCCAAAATACCTCATTACCATCTCATGACCTAGTCCTTTGGCTTGTGTTAGAAACTAATATCTATGCCACCATATTGTTACCATCTTAGGAATTTTTCCTTTGGCTCGTGTGATCAATCATGATCCTCAATGCCCTACCATTATCCAACCACAAGTTATTCCTCATCTAGTACTAATGACATCCAAAACTCAACCCATCCAATCCTTTGAAGACCAAGTTATGTTAAAAACTAGTATTTTATAACTCATTAAAGACCAAGGTCAAGAGAACCAACTAATCCAAGATATTTATGTTGAACTAATCATTTATGATAAGTCAACCTGTGATAAATTGCCTATTAATTCCATACAATTATTGAGGAGTCTCACACTGATGAGCCAGTCTTTATTAAGTCACTTCTCAATGAATATAACCTCCTTTAGGAAGATCATTACCTTGTCCATGTGCCTATTTTTCAAGATCCTCCTATTGACAAGCCAGTCTCTAAAGAATTATATCTTGACCTTATTCCCATCCTAGAGGAGTCTCACTTTAACAAACTAGTTTTTGGGGATCAAAATATGCCATCATAGATTGTTACTTATCTAAAACCAAATATTCAACAATACATCATTGTAATGGAGTAACCATTAGATGAATAATCAATGTTAGAGTTAGGTTCATTCTTAAACTAACATTGGACTTAGAATCAAAATAGAATCAAAATCTATCTCAATATCAAATTTAGAGTCCTTTGAGTCAGAATAAGATTTAGAAGAAGAATATTTTCATGGTTATTACAACATTTTTTATGCATCCCTCATAGATCAATTTTAATACATTTGTGATCCTTCTATGATTTTTTATTATGAGTACTTTATCTTTGATATAAGCTCTCCCAGTATCTTCTATGAAGATTGTACAACCAACACCCATTCTATTACCCTCAACTAAAATAGCCCTATTATTAGCATTACATCTCCCATAAGTGTCAATTGGGACCGATAGAGTCAAAATATATTAAAATACATCCATGGTGACATAACAACTGAAGAAGAGTAAGGAGGAAAAGACAACATTCATGTAGTATAAGAACACTCTCCTAGTGGGACCTTTTTGAAGGTGCTAAAGGAAAATCAAATTCAAAACTCAACATCTTCTAGTGAGACTTTTTTGAAAGTGATAGAATAAATAAATTTAAAAATACAATGGTAATTAGTGAAATCTTCTCAAAGGTGCCATGGGACAATCAAGATAACTTCATTGGTGAAAACCTCTTTGAGGCACCAATAGCTGAGCACAAAAATTCTTCACTACTTAATGAAGATAAAATTAAAGATCAAATAAAGATAGCTTCCTATCAACAATATAATATAATGGTAGCTACTCTCAAGATCAAATAATATAAAAATATTATAGTCCTCTTGAGATAAAAAGTCTTTGGCTCTACCACAACTAGAATTATGTCAAATATAGCATCAACAAAATTATGTGTGACTAAAAGTTCTGATCTGTATTTGTTTCCACACAATTATACATTCCATTATAATTTTATATTCCATTTAATGATGAAACCTACCATCCATTATTTATTATTTTTTACTATCCATGATTGCACTTTCATTTGTAGAGGCTATAAAGATACCTTGTCTTGACATTTGAAGGAATCAGAATCAATGACCAATGAAGATCATGAAAGCACTCTTGATAACCAAATCTACAAGCCATTTTTGATAGAGAAACTATTTAGATGAGGTTTTGGATATAAATTAACATGATTGAGTATTTTATTTATTTCATTTGTTGATTAGGACGTGTATCTCCCCATCAATGGGAACATCAGAGTCAAAAACTACACCCAAGAAAAAAACATGTACCATGCCATTTCCATTTTTATATATGATTATTTACCATTATTGTAGAGCCCAACCATTCACCCCATCACTTAGGGATAACCCTTTTACCATTTTATTAAATCTATCTAGACCATCATTATCCTTAACAATGCCATTCCATCCTATCATTCCATTCCTATCTAAACCAAATCCTAGTTTTAGTCATCCTACCCAATCCTATTTTTATCTTAGTTCATTTGGTTCTTCTTGTACTTTTTATGAAGGTATTTTGATCAAGTTTCAAAAATCAATACAATTTATGTTTCAATGATAGTTTATGAATTAGTATGATAGTTGATCTGACAAGATATATTTCATCCTATATCCATATTTTTTTATGTCAGCTTGATTATAACTACCTATGGGCAAATCAATGTTTTACCAGTCTTGCTAATAATTATAACCACCTATGGGAAAATTAGTATCATTAACCTATGCCATTGTATAGTAGTTATAACCACCTATGTGAAAACTATGGGGAACACTTGTTTATCATTCATTGTTGCATCACCTTCCCTTCATTATTTTCATTTGACTAGCCATTTGTTAGATTTGAGAACTTGTCGAGACCTAGTTGGTTTTTCCCCACCTTTTATGTGGATGGAATTACTATGAATTTACATCATTTTGGGACTATATGGGTCATGATCAATTCATGTTGAGGTCATCTTAATCTCCCTTTCCATACACTCTCACCATTTTGTGAGCAACCTAAGCCAAACACTATCACCATTTTGTGAGCAAGTATCTTGTCATTCTCTAATGAGTTAATATATCTCAAAATTACAAAAACATTCAAATATTAAGAAAATCCAAAAATATTTTTCGTGTCTAAGCCTAGTCATTTATCCCTGATCTACCTTACTAGGGCATTATCATTGTTAGGATGATTTATTTTTCTTTTAGTCTTTTTATTTATTTTTTTACTTCAGGGTGTTTATTTGCTTTTATATTTATTTATTCACTTGCTTATTTATTTCCTTTCATCACTATTGCCTTGACTCAGTCTATATGTGTTCATGGGTGATTCCTTGAGCACATTATTCTTGAGTCTATCCATATTCATCCATTAAAATTGTCGTCATGGTTTTTATCATTGGGGTATTATTTTTTGAATGTTTATTGGATTAGGAGTCAGTCCTTATGCATATTTTGGACAAATGTTCATGGTGTTCTATCAGGAAGCCTACCATAACATGCTATAGTAAAAAATAGCTTCAAAAAGGTCTAAAATCAAAATAGATATAGAAGGTACTCCTTTGTACCTTGAAAAATCCTTCCATCCCACCCTTGATCAATATAACTCATTTTACCATTCTAGTTATATCATTATTAATCAGTATGAGCATCTCCTCATTAACAGGTATAACTAAATCATTCACACTGATTAATATCATTCTTTTATTCATCTATTTTATCACTTTTCACCCATTTATCTTTAATCTATATTCCATTTTATATCCTTGAGTTATGCTTGTTAATTATCCCTAAATAGGGCACCATAAATTTTAGCCAATCCAGGTCCTCTTAATGATTATAACCACCTATGGGTAAATCATTATTTTGACTTTTATTCCTGATTATAACTACCTTTGGGCAAATCAACATCCTTTTTACATCAATACATGTAATCATATTCTCATTTGGATTAATCTTAACCATGGATCAATTATAACTTTCTTCTTACTTCTTTTTGAGGGATCATCCATCAATAATTATGATGGTCACTCCCTCAAGGGGGCATCATTATAGGCTTCCCGAAACCATTTGGATATTTGTTCTTCAGCCATCATCTTATTTTTGGTATACAGACCATTTCTCATTATTTGAGAATAAATTTATTTACCTATATTTTAAAATGCCTTCCAAAATAGGGGTAAACTATAGAAACCTAAAACTAGCGACTGCTAACCTCAAATCAGGCTTTTGGCTAGTTTCCATCTAAAATGCATAATTTGGTCTAAAAACACTAAAATATGCAAAATTATGTGAAAATGATATATTCAAATTCTGATTTAGGCTAGGGTATCCCTAAATAGGGTAATGAAATTTATGGTTTGGCTAACTTTGATTTGTTTATTTTGAGTCAAAATGTGAAAATTGCACTTGCATGCTCTAGACTGCTCTTTCCTGTCAAATATTTTACATAAGACTCATGTCTTTGTTATTTGTTTTTGGTAACATCCTAAATGGGAATGCACATCCAACACATCTGATAGTAACTTCCAATTACAATCTAGTCAAATTTAGGACTAATAACAAGGCATTCTGACTAATTTGAGTAATTTATGCATAAAGTGCTTAATCATGCTTAAGAGCTAATTAACCCAAATCAAGGGCTAATCAAAAATTCCATGGAATTTTTTTGAATAATTTGTTTTGGAAATGAATATTGAATATTTGCATCATCAAATGACCTCATTTCTTGAGAAGACATCCCTAGGCCATAAATGCCACAACTATTAAGATTCATGCCTCCCATGCCTCATCAATGCCTTTCATGCCTCTTAAATTACCCATTATTCAAATGTCATGATGAGGACAATTACAAACATAATTCCAAAAATTGAATTAATCCTCAACCACACATCTCAATATTGAGATGGATGTTTGAGGTTGATTGTGATAAAATCTAAAAATCTATAAATAGGAGGCCTCACAACATCATTTATAATATTTTTTGATGCAAAGTTATAATGCCAAATTGGTTCCAAAATATTTAAGTAACTAGTGTTATAATGCCAAATTTATTCCAATCCAAGCCAAGCTAAAGCCATAAGGTGCCAAGAGGAGATGAAGGTAGCCACACTCCATTGAATAAGACCTCTTGAAGCACAAGCTAAGCAAGCCACCATTACAAAGGCATTTAGACCATCCATGGAAGGTGAAAGGAATTCTTGTGTTTTCCTTCATTTATTTTTTATTTGTGCTTATCATTTTATTTTGTTAACTAATCTCTCCCTAGTGTCTAGGCCTAGAGATGTTATGCTATTAGTGTGTTTATTTCATTTTTTATTTATTTTAGAACTAAAACCATACTAACCATCCTCTCTTGAGTCAAGTTCATTGATCACTATATCATACAATATAAAACATATACAAAATTATAAAATAGGTCAATCTAGTGGATAAAGAGAATCAACATATTAGCCAATACTAATTTCAAGTAAAGACAACTATTTTTGAGGAACAAGCAGTTTCTCCCCTATCTATCATTCCACTAGTTACAATACCTCTTTCTCCTATCTCCACTACAACATCATCTCAAATAATTTCCCCCTCCATTTGCACCATCTCACTTATGCTAGTAAGTCAATTACCAATAGTCTAATCAACATAATTAGACACTCAAGATTTAATTCCACTCCCACCTTTCATAATTCCTTCCATCTCTTCCACAATTTCACTCCCCTCTTCAACAATTACTTCCATCTCATACCTAAAGTCCACCACCACTCTATTAATCACAAACACCACCCAATAGTACATGGCTATATATTTAGTCATCTTGACTACAATCCATCTATCCATTCCCACCACTAAGATAGTTACTGATTAATTTTCATCTCCCATCACTTGACCCATTACATCAACATTGGGTTCCCTACAACTTGTATTTATTCATTTATGGATATGTATTCCACACTCCCATAGGCTTCCCTTTTTTAACTCACCATTCCTACCCCTCCACTTGTGTCACTTAAATCACCAACAACCCTGGTAAGCACATGTATTTCCATTACACCCATTTATTCAATTTCCAAAATAACCCAAACCCCCACTAAGGATGTAAATATAGAGGACATCATTGATAAAATTATGGCTACTCAACCCATAGATGGGGTAGACATTTATAAAACATCATCCAAAGATATAATGGCCATTTTAGTCGTAGACATAACACTCATCAAAATAACCACTAGCAAAGCAACTTTAACTACATATTCATAGCTAATAATGCTAGTACAATAGGATGCTAGTCTAGGATGGCTAGTGTAATTAGTAGGGAACAAATGAAAATAAAAGGTGTCACCTAGAACGCTATATTTTGTCGTTATATATGAATCAAATAAATCAATGGAAGCTCCCATAACTATATATAAAATATTATATGATTCATTAGGGGAAAAATATGTATAAATTGTAGTCCCCCCACTGGAAAAACAAAAAAATATCTAGTGGTGGGGGATTAACAAATATCCAAAGTGTATTTAGGTCATCCTGTAAGAGAGGGATTGAAAAATAATTTTCTATTAATCATTAATTATATTTTAAATAATATGGATAGTGAGAAGGTCACAAAGGATGAGTTGAAGAATAAATTTGAGCAATTGACAACTGCACTGAAGAAGTTCATTGAGCCTGTGGCCCAACCAACATAATCTATTACTTAGTTATCTAATAAACACTTTCAGTAGTAATAGATGTTGGAATAATTATAAGGGATAGAAAGGTCTAGGAAGTAGAGCTCATCATGAAGGTAAATAGAGTAATTGAGTTAGCAATGGACTATTAAAAAACTCAGAAGGTTGATTAGGCAACTTTGAAGGTATCAATAAAAAATATGAGAAAGAGATAAAAAGGTTGAACCTATTATTCCTAAAATTTAAATATGTGGATATGATTGAAATTGATACCCTAAATGCATAAAATATATTTAAAATTGATGTAAAACATGAGGAATTAGATAGGGTAGCTAATTTTACAATAAAAATACTCACAGGGAATATTAATAAGGCCAAGGCTTCATATGATATATGACATTGAATATTTTCTTAATAAATTATCATTTGAAGTAATAGATCATCAAGACCAAATCCTTTTAATATAATAAGTTCAAGAAAATTTCAATGGAGTGGTTGAGAGAGATTTAGCATGAGACACAACTTTCAACTTGAGTTTCAACCATTAGTTTTTTTGGTATCATAATACATTGGATCAAATGGGAAAATACACTCAATTATATAGGGATATATCAAGGTAACTCTTTGACATACTTGTATAATGTGAGATAAGTAACATATATTCACATGGCCTTAATGAATATTGTATCCTAGATATCTTCAAAATCTTTGATGCTTATATTGAGAAGATGCAGGTAAATAAGGACAAATAATCTTTTGAGGTTATGGTTATAGATTAATTTTTTTAGTCAAATAAATTATGTATATTATATTTATTTATTATAAAAAATGTTGTAATGTTATAGATTATAAATTTCAACTATCATTTTGGTAGCTCCTTTTTGAGAAAGAGCCTTTTTTAATTTTCAAGTACCTTTTTGACAAGTTAAAAGGTTGTTAAAATTAAACTTGTAAATTGTACTTTTATTTTGAAAAAATATGATATGATTGAAAAAAATCATGTTTTAAATTACATTTTAAGTTTTTTAAAATTTGGATGACTTAAAATGTTGTAAAAGTCCCAATTAGAAAACATAAATTAGGTTTTTATAAAAAATAACCTATATATCTAAAATATTTTTATTGTTCTAAGTGTGAGTTCATTTTTGGAACCTAATCCCATGGAGAAGATAACAACATCTGAATTAAATACAAGGAAAACATTGCATGAACATTCAACTAGATCTCTCCATGCCTCTAGAAATTTTGAAATGCCCAACAGTTGCATGTTCTTTGTTCTAGATGTTTACCTTAATAAATATGCCATTCCAATTGAAGATCATTCCCTTTACATGGGGTTTTATAAATTTTTATTATAATAATTATGGCTGTTAATAATTAGAAAACCCCATATTATCTCAATGCTCAGTCAATAATTAATTATGGTAATTAATAAGATACTTTGTATTAATTAATTATGATTGTAAATGCTTAGTCAATAATTATGACTATAAATGTTCAATCAATTCATATGTTTTTTATTAAGAAATGCTTATAACTCATTTATATTCATGTTGTGCCTTGGAATAAAGCATAGACTTAAAGTATAATTAACAATATGAATTAATACTTTTGATGATTGTTACATGAACCTTAATGTTGTACTATTTATTTCAAGTTGAGTAATATTCCTTAAAAGTAGATTGTGTATATGCACTAAGCATACTTGTATATATATATTGTGATTAAAATCATAACCATTTGTGTATTTATTGATTTGATATAAAGATGAAAGTAATAAGGAAAAACTTTTAAGTTGTAGTTTCCTTTCCTTTACTTAACGTGAAATCTATTTTCCACCAAAATAGATTTATTTATTTATTTTAAGCCTTGTTAAATTGATCTTATGAGAAAATATGTCCTGTGGAATATTTAGGTTGTAATTTATAAGGGTATGAAACTACACTTATACATCATGATCTTAATATACCTCGAGGGATGAACTAATTTATTATAAAGTCCACTCCTAAAGTCCTAATATTAACGAAGTTAACCTTTGTGAACATTCTTTTCACATTTAATTATGATCAAGTCTAAGTTGTGTAAACCTATTAAATATTTTAGAGCATTTAGTGTAGAAAAATATTTTGTTTGACATTTTTAAAAATGGCTTATTACATAATATATTTAATAATTTCACATGGTAATGTATAATAACCATATAAAACTTTAAGTACTATATGTAATTGAAAGGTGTGTAAAATTAGTATAATTAGCTTAATATGATCAATGGAATGTTTATATAAATATGTTACTTGAATAGATGTACCAAATAAATGACCCTAGTGTAGGATCTTCCAATGTAGGAATAGTATCCCACTAGGTATGGGAATGTCCCACATCTAAACGTAATCATGTATACCATGAAATGCATGTGCTTATTAAAAAATGGATACCTAGTATACCATAATATGATAAACAAATTATAAATAGTTTTTTGACATTAGCAAAGCATGTCATATATAAGACCTAATTTCTAAATTGTCTAAATTTTTTATTTATTTATAGTTTTTTTAAAATCTAGTTTAAATAATATATGATTATGTTCCTACTTATATATGATCCCATCAATGGAATGAACAAATGTGTTTCCCATATCCATCATTTAAAGTGGCACCCACCATGATAAAATAGTCATGTATGTATTTATATTTGATACTAAAAGGTAATCTCATCCTATAGTATATGTTTCAATTTTATCATGATCCAAATGATCATGAATTTGATGTGTCTCCCTATTACACATCATATATTTTGTAATCCATTATATATTAGGAATGTCCACTTGTGTTCAATGTGAAACACATGAATTTATTTGTTATATTAGATTAGGATGTGATTTAGTAGATGATGGTTATTATGTGACCTAAATATTCCTCTAATGCAATGGTTGTTGAATCACTAGTCATATATGAAACTCAGTTACCTTTATTTGAATTGCATGTGTAGAATAAGCCTAAATAGGTGACATAAATAGCTATGGTGGGGGTGAGGATGAAAGATAAAACCTCTCTTACTAAATAGGATACTCATATGGATTACCCTAAACTATAAAATATCTAATTATATGTATAGACTTCACATATTTAGGTATTGAAGATGGTACTACACAAATATTATGTATCTAAGGATGCTCTTAAAACATGTCAAATGTCCCTATAATTTTTATAACTAAATATAAAATATCAATTAGTAAAATATCCATCTTAAGTGATGACACAATACTCCTAAAAGGGTTATATTTATTTCCATCAAATCATTTGAATATATGTGTTGCATCCATGAAATCATCTTTTGTATATCTAAGATTGGTATAGGGTGATGTTTTGAAAATAGTCCCCTTAAAAAAAATATATCATGAAAGTACATATAGGTTGTGAGTCAATATAGGTGCATACAAAAAATAGGTTATAAATAGAATATTCATCCACAATATCAATGTTTTCAAATGTAATTATATCTCATTGTATAGATATGCATGTAATTCTACTAATAATACCCTCTAGTGAATGTTCACATTTAGTTATAGAGGCATAATATTTTAGAGGAGGATGTGCATTGTAATTTATATGAACCTCAGGATTATCCTTTTTTTTGTTTCCACATTATTTTTAAATGTCTTGAAAATTATTTTAAAGTTTTCATCCACATTAATTTGTGTCATTTTAAGGTTTATTGATATTATTAAGCTTAATGATGCTATTATTTATGGGATCTTAAATATTATGTCTAATCTTAAATAATTAGTTTATAGTGTCATCAAAATCTATGATAATAAAAATATGCATTAATATTATATCCCTTAGGTTTAAGCCTACTAATATCAACCTATATTTTGTAAGGTAAAGAGATAAGGTTACACTCAAGAAATTTTTCTAGCTTCTTATGAAGAGGTTTCAATTATCATTAATATTTATTCCTTTATGGGATTGATATGATAATGATATTAGTATGTTATGACATTCCATTAAATATTATATGAGCTTCATTATTATTATCAATCATTTTTAATTTATAATTTTGTTTAATTTGGAACATTTTAATTGAAGAAGTTATATGCTTAACCACATAATATAGTTTTTTAATGGAAATTAGTCCAAATTATTGATCCTTAACCATGTAGCATAAGTCATAAAATTATTTTAATCTCTTGAACATAATGGAGTCACATATAATGGAAAGATAAATATACATGAATGTATATTACAACTCATTATCATGCATAAAAATTTTCATCTTAGAGATCATGGTCTTGTGAAAAACCACATAGTACATAATTAGTTAATTAGACATTTATTTAAGCTTTGTGATTTGTGAATAGTTTAAAATTTTAATATTATTTATTGTAAAGTGTGTGAAAAAAATTTATAGGTCAAATGATTAAATGCATGAACTAGTTGAAAAGGGAGGGAGTAGAATCATCACAAAATATAGACCTTATGAATTTGTAGAAATAACTTATTCAACCAATTTCCATTATAGAGATATTATAAAAATGATCCATGAAATGATATTAGGTGTAACTTTGGATCATCTTTACAATCATATAATGTAATCTTATGAGATATAAAACCTATAGGTAAAGGGTAAGTTAAAATCTATGGGGCAAATGGATTATGAATCAATGCCTGAGAATTGGTTGAATGAACTCTATATAAATATCTTGCTCTTGTTATAATACATTATCCTAAAAATCTATAATAGTTTACATGAGGGATTATGTAATAGGCATGATGGGGATGTCATATGAGTATTGATCATAAGAGGCACATAGTTTTTATATGTAGGGATAAACACTGAAATATGATTAAAAATATGTGTTATCATAATACCATGGGTGGGTATCACATGTAACCATGGGTGTAAACATAAGAATAAAATAAATTGTATTAGAATTATAAAACCTATTCTAGATTTAGAACCTCTAAAAGGATAATTAATATGATTGAATATAATATCATATTATTATTTAGATGTGATAAATCATTTTGTGAAATTTTGACCTATAATAATACCTTTATTACCTTATCCAAGTAATGAGGTTACTGACAAATTCATATTTAAAAATTATACATTTCTTCAACTCATGCAGGATCTACCTCACAAAGGTCATTAAGGTTAAATCTATTTGGATATTCATTATTATGTTGTATATCATATTCTAATTTAGTAATTGAATGATTTAAAATATGTTCATATAATTTCATGTGTCTTATAGTCACTAAAATTAAAATTTAATTCTAAAATAATGCACTTGTGACCACAGCTTATGCACACTTAACCTATGATAAATTCAATGATTTTAAACCTTTATTCCTCTAATTATACTTAGATAAACCTATATCATTGGTCAATTTAAATATTTAATATTCATATTATATATTCAAATTATCCTAAACTCATTGTTTGACTTATTCACACTTAGAATTTAGCTATCTATTATCCTTAGACAAGGTTGTTCCTTCAATGAAATTCCATTGGCCACTTGGCTAGTAATGTCTGAGGTTTTTAATCTCATCCTTTTACCAAAAAATGGATAATTTTCCAATTATTATTTATTAATTGGTCATCTTACATGTTTTTCAAGTCCCATTTGAGTAAATTCCTAAAATACTACTCTATAACACACTTTATATTTATTTTATTAGTAAAAAAACAACATGATTCCATATCTCAAACACCATAATTATTCTAAGAATTTAGAGGAAACCATGTAGCCTCTAAAAGTTTACTTCCATATGACTCAATAATCATTATGTTAAGTCTATATATACTATTAAGGTTACAAGTCATTGCTCAAAAACTTAATTACACCAATATTTTAGGGTAGATGCACAAAGTTGGGGGGAAAACATGACACAATGAAAAATACAAACCATTTTCTATAAAGGGTATATGCCCTTTCGAAAGGAGCGTACACCATTTTTTTAAAATAACCAATGCAAATTTAGAAATGGGTCAGTCTCGACCCTAAAGGGTGTAGGCCCTTTATAAAGGGTGTACACCTTATTGAAATACTATTTTATTTTCTTTTATTTTTTAATTAGAAGGGCATACACCCTTTGCAAAGGGCATATGCCCCTTTGAAAGACATGCATTTTTTTTGAAATTAAATGTATTTTTTTACTAGGATATATTCAGTAAAATAAATTTAAATTATAATGTTATGTTATTCTTTAAATTTATTTTACTAAATATAAAAAGTTAGGGCCCCTCAACATCTTCTAAAATTGATTGTAGAGTTATAAAAGTTACCATTTAGAAGTTAGGTTTTCAAATTCCATTCCATTCAATACTTAGTTTTCATAATTTTAGGATCATAAGATAAAATGAGAAATGAGGTTACAAATCATGTTACGTATCTAATATATCTATACCATTAAGGATTACATGTATGTTTTACCTATTTCAATATTCCTTATCTACTTGAGTATGATCTACCTGATTAAATAACTAAGCCATATATTTTAAGGACTTAAACTCAAAACATAGATGATAATAACTCTACCCTTTATAGGCCTATTAGGCCAAATTATACCTTTTAAGGACTTGATACAAAGAGATATACAACTACCTTGTTTCTTAGACTCGTTAAATTCAAAAACTCAATGAAAATATTAAGACAATGATACAAGACTCATAGGTGTCTTTACACGAGCTCAAAATATCAATTAGATCACCAAAGTACCCAAAATGTTGACTAAGTCCTAAACACTATTACAATATTATGTGTAGGTATGTTTGGTTAAGAAAATATTTTATTAAAATAAGCTCATTAGAAGATTATTATAAAGATTTATTAATATGTTTGGAGACTATCTCTGAGGAGAAGAAACCAATATCCTTTATTGCTTTCTTAAGAATAATAATTCAATGGAAACTCTACTCTTTAGGTCTAGAAGACCTAATCTACTTACTTGAAAGGATATTGAATTAGCTTAACTATCAAATGCTTTGAATAAATGTACTTGTAAGTATTATATAGTGTTTGTAAAATAACATTCGACCTTCATAAGAGGTTTATACTCAATAAAAAAAGTTGGAGATGTATTATACTTGGAGTTTTTTAATCTTTACCTTGGAATATTATTAACATCCTTGTTCTCAAAGTCAAAAAGGAACTTTAATTATTGGGTCTATCAATATTCATAAATGAATAGCCTATATCATGCAACCTATAACGTATATATAGTAATGATAAAATTATTCATACATTACATCTAACACATATAAGGTAATACATGTATGTATTCAGTCACTCATAAATGACATCCTCCTATGTTTGTGATATGGTCACTCATATTGGACATGAATGTAACTAATAACCCTAGTGCACTCCATTTACACCTAAACCATTAACCCCAAACCCTTAACCCTAAAAACTAAACCTTAAACCCTAGACATTGAAACCTAAGCCATAAACCCCAAAACCTAAGCCATAAACCCTAAAACTCAAACCCTAAGCCATAAACCCTAAACCTTGAACACTAAATAATATACCTAAACCCTAGACCCTAATCCCTAAACCCTGAATCCTTATCCATAATAAATTATCCCTAAACTAGACACAATAATCCATAAACCCTAAACTATAGAACCTAAACATATAAACTTAAAACACTAAACCTTATATGTTATACCCTACACCCTAAACCCTAAAACCTAAATATAAGCCCTTAACCCTAAACCCAAAACCATAAACCTAAACTATTACATCTTAAACCCTAAAAACTAAATGTAAGACCTTAACAATAAAACCAAAGACTAAAACAATAAAAAATAAGTAATAACCCTTAAAAATCAACTCATAAACCCAAAATACTAAATCCAAATTGAAAACTAAAAACCCTAAACCTTAAACACTAAACCTAAATCTCTAAACCTAAAATACCAAACCCTAAACCATAAACACTAAACCCTAATATGTAATCCCCAAAAAATAAATCCCTAATCCTAAATACTAAACACTAAGTTATAAACCCCAAACCATCAACCAACCCCCAAGACCAAAACCTTAAACCTTACACCCTAAACCTTAAAACCTAAGTGTGAAACTATAAACAAACCATAACCCTAAGCACCAATCCTCAATCCCTAAAAGATAAACTCTTGGTTCCTTGAGCCATAAACCATAAATCCCAAACCTTTAAGCATAAAATATAAATAATAAGCCTTAAATATTAGTACCTAAGACAAAACACTAAAACTTGAACCCTAAATGTTAATCCCTATACACTAAACCTTAAGATATGAATCTTGAACCATCAACCATAAACCTTAAACCCTAAATTTATAAATCCTAAACCTCTATCCATAAACCATAATCTTGAGCTATCACCTATATAGATAAAGGAGAGGTACATTGGATAATGCATATCTTGAAAAGATATGTGTCATTCTAACTTATATAGATAAAGGAGTGACTAGGGAAATGCATTTAAAAGGTTTGATGATGGATTCAAGATGAATTCCTAAATAATTTATGGGTTCTTAAATCAATGAGTCTATCAATATACATAAATGGATAAACTATAAAATATAACCTATAACATACATATAATAATGATATTGTCATTAATACATTACATCTATCCCATACCTATTGCTACATGTAGGTATATTTTCACCCATACATCACATATTCTTGTATTCATAATATAGTCACTCATGTCAGACACTAATGTAGCTAATCACCCTAGTAAAATCCATTTACACCTAAACCATTAACCCTAAAACCTAAACCCTAAACACCATAAACCTTGAAGACTTAACCCTAATACATTATTCTTGAACCCAAAACAATAATACCTAAACCCCTAAATATAGACCCTAAACATAAAACCTTAAACCTTAGACATTATACCCTAGACCCTTTTCAATCAAGAGACACTTTCAATGACTTAAAATAGGGTACACAGTCCAAATATAGTAATCTACCTTCAAGCAAACCCTTTATTTAACTCCTAAAGTACTCAATTGTACATCCTCTCTTTTTTGAACAATATTATGAGGGTTTGACCAATTATTTAACTCAAGCTTCTTAGTGCATGAATAATATCGACTCAAAACTTAGATAACAAAAAATATACCCTTTATAGGAATAAATGAATAGCCTATAACATTTAACCTATAGCATATATATTAATGATACAATCATTCATACAAGTAGGTATTCTATTACTCATACATGACATCATCATGTAGTCATGATACTACATGTAGGTATTCTATCACTCAAACATGACATCTTCATGTGGTCATGATATGGTCATTCATATTGGACATGAATGTAGATATTAACCCTATTTCACTCCATCTACACCTAAATTATCAACCCCAAACCCTAAATACCTAACCCTAAACACTAAACCTTAAATCTTAACATTAAAACTAAAACCCTAAAACCCAAACCCTAAGCCATAAGCCCTAAACTCTAAACCATGAACACTAAATAATATACCTAAACCCTACACCCTAAGCCCTAAACCTTAAACCCTTAACCTTAAAACATTATCCCTAAACCAAAAAAAAACAATCCATAAACCCTAATATAGACCCTAAACATATAAACTTAAAACATTAAACTTTGTATGTTATACCCTAGACCATAAACCTTAAAACCTAAATGTAAGCCATTAACCCTAAAACCAAAACCATAAACTTAAAATAATAAATCCTAAACCCTAAAACCAAAATATAAGCCCTTAAACCGAAACCCCAAGCCTAAAAACATAAACCATAACTCATAAACCTTAATCACTAACTTTTAAACCAGAAATTATAAACCCAAATCGAAAAACAAAAATCGAAAACCTTAAGCACTAAACCTAAATCCCTTAACCCTAAACCTAAAACCCCTTACCATAAACTAAACCATAAACACTAAACCCCAAATCTTAAATCCAAAGCCCTCATCCCCAAACACTAAATGCTAAATCCTAAATAACAAACACTAAGTTCAAAACCCCAAACCCTCAACCAAACCCCCAAGTGTAAAACCCTAAACCTTACACACTAAACCCCAAGTGTCAAACCATAAACCCAAAATTCTAACCCCAAACACCAAGTCCCAAACCTTAAAAGCTAAAATCTTTGTACTTTAAGCCATAAACCATAAATCCCAAAACCTTTAAGTATAAAATATAAATTATAAGCCCTAAATAGTAATCACTAAGCCATAACATTAAAACTTGAAACCTAAACACTAATCCTTATACACTAAACACTAAGCTATTAATCTTGATCCATCAACCATCAAGCTTAGACCCTAAATTTATAAATCCTAAACCTCTATCCATAAATTATAATCTTGAGTTATCACCTATATAGAGAAAGAAGAAGGAGAATTGGCTAAGCCATATCTTGAAAGGATAGGTTCGATATTAACCTATATAGAGAAAAGAGAAACTAGGGACATTAATATAAATGACTTGAAGGTGGATTAAAGATGAATTTATACTAATTTGTGGTTTTTTTAATCAATGGGTTTATCAATATGCATAAATGTCCATTCTATAGCATTCAACCTATAACATACATATAATAATGATATAGTCATTTAAACATTACATATACCCCATACCTAGTACTTCGTGTAGTTATTTTGTCACTCATACATGACATATTAATGTATTCATGATAAAATCACTCATACCAGACACAAATTTAGCTAATCACTCTAGTAGACTCCATTTACACCTAAAGCATTAAACCTAAAACCTAAACCCTAAACATTATAAACCTTAAATTTTTAACCCTAAACACCATAAACCTTTAAAAATCAACCCTAATAAATTATCCCTAAACCCAAAATAATAATGCCTAAACCCAAAAACATAGACCCTAAACATAGAACCTTAAAACCTTAAACCCTAGACTTTATGCCATAAACCCTATTCCCTAAAACCTAAAATTTAAGCCCTTAACAATAAATCCCAAACCATAAGCCTAAAATCCTAAATCCTAAACTCTAAAACACAAAACCTTAACCTTATATATCCTTAATATTAAACACTAAACCTTAAACATAAAATTCAAAATCATGAACCTTAAACCCTAAACACTAAACCCCAAACCCTAAACACAAAACCCTAAACCTTGACCCCTAAACTCTTAACACTAAACCTTAATCTAAAAACCTTAAGCACTAAACCCTAAACCTTGAAATTTTAACCCTAAAAAACAAACCTAGAACCATAAAACATCAAACCCAAAACCAAAGAAACTAAATCGTAAAATTAGATAAAACTTAAAACCTAAATTATAAAACCAAAACAATTAACTCCAAACACCAAACTATAAACATTGAACCCTTAACCTAAAACCATAAAAATTAAACCTAAATGAAAAACAATAAAAATATATAATGGAGACCATACTACAAAGGAATGATGAAATCATTGGTAATTCAATTCAACCCCCTCTCCACTTTCCTATCATAATTCCTATACAAGTGCAAAGATTTTAATGCAAGGAGAAAACATGTGATAATAAAGTATTTGAAATAAATGATAATAATTTATACTCATGATCCACATCATTATTTGAGAATAACTCACAAACATGAGAAGATACAAAATGATCCAACCCTTTCACTCAATGATTTGGAAATAACTATGTCTAGAAGAAGGATTTCACCTCATACAAAGCAAGTGCAAAGAGGTAATTTTTTACCTATCATCATTTTTTATCCTCCCTCATTGTCCAAAATGAATTTTTTCCATTAAATTTCAAAGAGTATATTATCTTATTTCCACCATGTAAATCATTCAATAATTTTTGTAGAGTATCCATCTTGGCCCTATTTAATATACTAGACATGAATGAGAATAATCACCCTAGTACACTCTAATCAAAACAAAATGAATTAAAACACCATTCAAGATTCATCTAAAAAAAGATATTATTTAGTCTAAAACAAATTTATACTGACTATTAGATTGGAACAAACTCTATAAGATGAGGGAGTGACTAGGGATGATGATAGAGTGATTAGGTATTATGAGTGACAATGAGGGAATGTTTAGGGATAATGAGGGATGAAGATCTATGAGGAGGAGGTGATTAAGTATGATTAATGATGTTGAGGGTTTATGAAGGAGTGATTATGGGTGATTAGGGGTCTAATGAAAGATGATGAATGATTGACTAGGGAAAATAAGAAATGATGATGGTTAATGAGGGAGTTATCAGGAATGACAAGGGATGATGCTTGAGATGATGAGAGAGTTATTAGGTATGATTAGGTTTGATGAGGGAGTGCTTATGGATGATCAATGATAATGAATTATGATGAGGGAGTGACTAGGGATGATGAGGGTGGATTAGGGAGTGGTTATCAATAATGAAGGATGATGATAGCCAATAAGGGAGTCATTATGGATAATGAGGGATAATGAGAATTGGTGATGGAATTAATAGGGATGATAATTAAATATGAGGGTTGATGACGGAGTGAATAGGTATGATGAGGATTAATAAGGTAATGTCTTATATGAGTTTGAGTGTTAGAATATGACTTTATTCTATATGAATTTAGAATAATGCATGATATTAGAGTTCAAGAATTCATGGATTCACCATCTATCTGACATTTGTTTTAAAGTGATTGGTATCTTTATAGAATGAATTTGAATGGTTTTTTTATTTATTCTATTTTAAATGGAGTTTATTAGGGTTATTAGCTACATTTACATCTATTATAAATTATTGTATCATGATTATAGGTAGATGTCATGTATGAGTGAATTCATATATATATATATATATATATATATATATATATATATATGTAATATATATGTGATATATGTCATGTATGAGTGACTATATCATGACTATACATATGTTATAAGTTATAAGATACAGTGTAGTCACTTATGTATATTAATAGACCCATTGATTGAAAACCCCATAAATTATTTAATAATACACCTTCAAGCACATGTATTCAATCAGTTAAGGCATACTCAAGTAGCTAAATTAGGTATGGCATACTCAATTAGATGAAATATGGGGTAAAATAAATGGTATATAACTATTACATACATAACATCATTTGTAACCTTGTTTCTCATTTCACCTTCTGATCTATGCATTTTTAGTAGAAAAAGTGTAGTTTTAGAATATATAATTTTTTGAATGTTAGAATATTATTTATAATTATTAATTAATTTTTACATAACATACCTCAATTATGGAATATATACATATCATCACAAATTCTTTTATAACTTTTTGAATATTAATCGAATGTTTATAAAATTTATATTTCAATAATTTACACATTATCAACTATGCTTTAAAAAAATTGATTTTCATGAAGTTAAGGTCAAAAGGTTGTGTTAGTACACTTGAAGTTTCAATTTTCCAATTGTCTTGACTTGTAAAATTATTTAAAAATTATATATATAATAAAAAATTAACAAAAAATATTCTCAAAAATATTCAACATTTCACACACAAACACACACACACATATATATGAAATTTCATACAAAAATTCAATCATTTATCCAAAACAAGTGTGTTGATACACATGCACTCTCCTTATATTTTTACAAAAATGACCAACCTATTATCATAAATGCATCTATTTATCACACTTTTATCATCTTGGTATTGTAAAAAATTATATAATTAGAAAATACATTCAAAATTCCACCATTCATGTTTTTATGTCATTGTAAAATTCCTTTTCTAAGTGTCTCTAACATTCTCTCCAATTTAAAATATTATTATTTATAGGAAAAAGGTGTCACTTTATACCCCCCCCTTTTGTCTCCCATTATCCTATATCTACCCTTCACTAGTATATGACATTACATGATTACTTTATAAACACCACTATAGCATGGTAGAATTACATGGAGTTTTATCCCTTTTTAGAGTATCAAAATGTAGGTAGTGTTCAACACAGGGGGTGTTGAAGCTAAGGAAAAATTCAATGCCTAACCCCATATTCCCATTTTATTGCATTTATTCCTAATTTTATTTAATTTTGGGTTACATGTGAATATTAAGGTACATATCAACTCCCACATTGAATTAATTGAATTATATGATATACATATGACTATAGGTGAAGGCATATTTGAAAAACATTACATAGAGGGGAAAACCCCTAATGGATGCTAAGACACCATATAGATAATAATGTAAGTTTGACATGTAAAAATAGCATGGACTTATCCCAAAATCAAAATTATTCTTATTATTAATTTGAAATGGCCTCACACAATCATGTAGTCAATTTCATAGGTTTTATTACAATCCATCAAATTTGAGTGTTAGTTAAGTTATGGTTATATAGTACTTTCCCCTTTTAACATATTTAAAAAACTGAAAAGATATAAATAAGTCTTTAATTATTATTTAATATTTTATACATTATGATTTTATTCAAAAAAATTTCATAAATAGATTAAAAATTTACCAATCCCTAATTTTCATAAAAACATGTTCATTAGTAATGTTTGTATCAAAATTTGAATAAGCATGAAATTTTATACTAGATTTTTAGTCACCTCAAATTAAATCAATGGAATATTGATTTACTAAATTTAGACACCACTTAGATTATAAATTAGTATTATAGAGACAATTGATCTAGTTTTCCTATATGGCATAGAATAACATAATAAAACTTTGAAGAAGGCTAGGAGCAGGTGATAAATATCACTACCTTAATGTATTGGGAATTTAAAAATAAAATGTAAAACATTAATACCAAAATATTAAACTTTAAGTAAAAATAAAGGAACCCTAATAAAAATGTAAGGGTATGACATGCTCAAGATAATGATAAGGTTAACCAATATTTTTACCTTATTTCAAATTAATGATATAAAAAATTATAGAAATTTGAATATTTAGATTGTATAAAGTATATATAAACCATGAAAATCTAAATGTAAAAGTATATGTTCATCTATAATTTATTATTTATCAAAATTACCAAAATTACTAGGGTACTTATCTTTTTACTATTGTTTTTAGTTATAATATAGTGTATATGTGGAAGTAAGGATTGAAAATGGTTTAGAGTCACTTGATCTAGACAATGCCTATATGGGCATGTTTGTATGTAACCTATAATATATAGGTTCTTGTGGTAAATAGAGGTATTTGATTCATGAAGGAAATGTATCTATAATATAGTCCTTAATATTTAAACACAAATCACTATTATTTATTGTAACTTTTTTCAATTATATTATAAAAATCTTATTATTTTGTATAGGTCCAAAATTATGTGCCCCTATCTTTGAAACACTAGATCCAATTCCAACAATAGGTTTGCTTGTTAAAATGGGTGGAATAATATGGGTTAATATGACCCCAACCATATCTCATTAAGTGGATACACATTACTTACATTGTATTACTCTGAATGGGGATCAAAATGTGTGTAATTCTCCCACTTGGGTGTATGTGTGAAATAGTGATCCATTAGTATGGATGCAATATTTTAATCAAATTTTTACACTTAAAAATATGCAAAATTGACTTAGATTTAGGTACTCTAGACTTAGATAGGTAATTGAGGTAATTATGAATTGGGAGCTTTATGGATATTCCTTTTAATGTGGATATATATTCATTGGTGTTATAGTGATTTTTCAAGTGAGTTATTAAAAGGAATTAGATTAGGTCTAGTGTTATCCCATAATAAGGCACTGACATTCCACATGTACAAGTTATCCCATAATAAGGATTTAAATTTATGAAAATTAAAATTAATAATACCATGGATGGATCCAATACATGTGGATGAATACATTACATGGATTCGTATGACTATAATCAAAGGCTTTAAGGAATATGAATATTGATCTGATGATTAGAATACAGTTTGATTAGGGTAATAATATTTTTAGACTCAGACTATATGATCCCTATAGGTTACAAATCAAAAATTAGGAAGGCATGGTCCATAGATATATTAATATTAATAAAGAATGTGAATATGAGTCATATATTTATGCAAAAGTCATTTATGGTAAATATAACTAAAGGTTGACATTGTTAATTGTCTAATACTAAATTCATGATCTTAAAACATTAGAAAGTCCTTTAACTAGAAATATTTTTACATATTTTAGGTGAAGGGACTATAATGGTTAATTCACATCCTTTAAAATAATACAATTATTGTAACATTGTGGTGTCTATAATCCTAAGATGGTTATGTGTATCTAATCATTTCATCTCTCATTTGTAATCAATAAAGTGTTATTTTTGTTGTTTCATTTGTGTAAGGATTTTGTGAAATTCCATTTTTTTTAGGTTTGATGGTATAACTATTCATTTATTATACCACCTAATGATAAATGAATCAAATGGTATAAAATCAATGGAAAAATCTATGTGGAGAGAGAGAGAGAGATAGGTGTGTCACCTCCTAGTTTCAAAGTTAAACCACTTATTGTTTTATGTTGTAATAAGTGGGTTTTATGTGACATGTGCATGTGAATTTTATTACTTGTATATTTTTATGCACTTTATTATATATTTGATGTGAATTTATATAAATGTTTTTGAGGAAATAATAATGATTATAAATTCATTGATTATTATGTAATTTTCATTATGATTATATTAGATATATTTGGACTTATGTATATTTCTTATGGTTAGTAAATTCATTATTTTTTTTGTAGTTATTATGATTATAATTATAATTTTATATCATAAATTATACTATCCACTCTTTTTTGTCTCAATTTTATGATTACAACATAGGTGGAATTCTTTAATAGAGGGAAAATATGATTGTGATCTAGGTAGATACTCTATTGATGTTGTGTGAGATAATAATGTGAATGTAAATCAAGGAAAGTATAATTGACAATAACACCAAAACTAGCACTCATGTGCCACTTGAGATGGGTAGATAAAATGTTGTGGAAACATGTTTTATTATTCATATTTTAGTACACATTTGGTAGATCATGATGTGTGATTTGATATATATATATATTTAGATTTATAATTGAGTGTATATTATACTTTAGATATTATGATTGACTTGTTTGCTTATATTTTGGCTATTTTATAAATCTTATGATATGATTGGTTCCATTATAATTATTAAATTATTGATTAGACCTATGATTATGGATGATTTCATAATGATAAGGGTATTATCATGAATATCTAAAGTCTATCATATAAATAATATCATCAAAATTGACTAATAAACTATGTTTATGAGTTTCTTAGAAACAAATTTACACACATGGATCTGTTGGACTAATGTTCCATTATTAACATAGTTAATTTATAAAATATTACTTGTCACTATGTTAACTCATTAATAAGTACTTTTTTTATATTGTTTCTTTCTTGATGTTAGCTTGACTTGGTGACTTGATGATAAAAGTCATAATATTTTCCAAATTTTTATTTTTTATATAAGTCACAAGAATTGATTATATTTAATTCTACATAATGAATCGACTCTAAATTTTGAAACATGGAAATGAGATTATCTAAAGACCTAGGATGTAGATGATGACACAGACTTGACTTAGATATTATGGACTATGGGACTATTTTAGGGCCAACATCTTAATTAAATCATATTTTCTAAATATTTTCTTAAGGTTGAAGTTTTGTTTTATGTATTATGTTAAAGCATAAATTTTATGTTGAGATACCAAATTAATTAACATTATCAAATGATTTTTTTTCTAGATAATAAACCTGGCTTAGGATAGTGTATCAATAAAATTTATAAATACATTTATATCATTGATAAAAATTTAAATGTTAAATAAAAGAGTAATAAGACATGTATACCAATCATAGTTTAATGTTGATCAAAATATTAATTTTATTTTGTATTAGAAAAGTTCAAAAATTATAAATTCAAACTAACATTGATATTGAAAATTGTAAGAAATTTTGGGTTGGACCGAACCAAATATCTAAAAAAAATATATCATGTCTTCAAAGTATTTAATTTTTTTCAAATAAGTTAGTAAAACATGTAAGATCTAAGGTTTTTAATTCAATATTTTTATGGTTATGGGAAGTGACTGACAATGTATGGAAACTTACCAAGTCTATTTTCAATTTGAACCTTGTATTAATAAAATAAAAAGTTTGAAAAGTGTTTGCATATATTCTTAAATTAGGGAGAAGAGATAATTTTCATGGAATTTATCATGGTCTTTTGAAAATATAATTATTGTTATTTCTAATTTGACATACATGAAAGTATAAGATCTTTTTTTCCTATTTTTATCATCACCAAGATATTATTAGTTTGAACAATTTCATCCATTCCACAAATAAGGAATATTTTTAATGGGGTTCTAGGTATAATGTTTTCACACACCAAAAATAACATAGAAAAACAACGGCATGATAGAGATAGTGGATGTAGGTTAGAACCTTGTAATTTTAACTTCAATCTATTGATATCTACATTTCATCCCATCCAGTCAAGATAAATAAAAAATTATTTATTTTTACATTTTAAATATTAAAAACTATGTTAATTCCCTAGGTATTTTGGTGTTTTTCTAACAAAATTATGTGCATGAACATTAGAGTGTAATAGGCATACCAATATGTATACTTTGAATTAGGTTGATTTGATACCTAATTCTTATATAAAATACTTTTATTTGAATGAAAATACTTTAGGAAAATAAATAGATTTAGACATGTTTATATAATATCAATTGAAAGATGTTTTATTTTTAAATAGTAAAATTAATGGCTTAATATTAATTAATTTTAATATAATGATAAACCCATAGTTAGGAAACCTATTTATTATTTTGACTAAGGGATTGTCTATTAGGTTCTATAGAAAAGTATGTAAACAATTTCCTTAGGTCCTACTAAAAAAGTATTTTTAATACTTATATTTAAGGAGTTGATTATTCTATAATTAATACTATGATAAGGTGTTTTTTGATGTTTATTGTTGATGACATTGTGAGTTTGATATTACTATTTGAGTTTGTGTTTTATTTTTATATTGTGACTATAATCCCAATATTTTTTTTTCTTACTTCATACTAATATGATCACACTTAAGATATGAAAATATCAACTTTTCGAAATCATGAAGTATTGAGTTAGTATTGGCTCGATATTACTTATATAATAGTAGGATTATAAGATACTAATTTAAATATGATTTTTATTTGGATTTATAACTATAATTTTTTTATTAAATTGATAACTAGATTGAAATCATCTTATTGAATAGTTAAAGTAGGTTTTTCTAGGCATTGAAGTGTTAATTGTAATAATCATGATTATTGATATTATTATATTGGAATTCATGGTTTTATTGAATGTTTTTATGGATATGTGACTTAGTAATAGTTACATGTAAATTATATGGACATGACGTATCCATAAAATTTGTTTTCAACTATTAAAGATTAATACTATTATCATTATTTCATTAGTAATATGTAATTAACACTAAAATTTTATTGATGAGTTTTCTTAGCTAAGAATTAGTGTTCATATTATATTAAATAGGTTTAGTTTTACTTTGGATTATCTTATTATATTTATTTTAACAATATTAGGAAACAAGATAAGATAGATATATAAATACTCCATTTACCTTGTTTCCTCTCTTTATTAGATTGTGATGTTAGTACAGATTAATTTGATTGTTGGTTCTTATGAATATGGCGTGTATGCCCTAATTTTATGGTTTTAGGGATGTTGTATATTTTAAAAACATATGGGAATAATTATAAGCTTGATGATTTTTAGCTATACTTTTTAAGTAATTGTAAAGTGAATGCCATTATTAATTTTAAAATAATTAAAAATTTCCCTTATATGATGATTACAAATGAATGAAATTCATTTGGAATATATTATGATATTAATTAATGGTCAAAAATTAATTTTATTTTATTTTGGAATATTCTAGGTTATTTTTTAGTCCTTAGTAGGGTGATTATATTATTATACATTGTGTAGGTTGTATGGGACACCTTTGTGACATGTTATAATTTAAGCATTGTCTTAATGATTGACTTGTTCTGATTTATTTTAAAATTTTACAATCCTCTAAAATTTTAAGGATAATGCAAATTAAAAAACTTGATATGCTTCATCAACTTGATGCATCATAAGTCTTACACTTCTCAAATTTTTCCCTCATACGGTGTCATTAGTGTTTATATGGAGATGACTACGTTTTTTATTACTATTAGGATAGAGAGGTTTGGTATGGTTTTGGACTTAGAAATGTGAACACTAAGTGGATTATGGAAATCCTTAGTTTTAAATTAAATATTAAATATGTAAATAATTTTTAGGTTGATATGAAACAAGGCGGACTCATTGAATCTTAAGTATTATTTCCGTAAGCATATATAATTAATATGTATTAGGGAAGTTTTATTTCCTATTATTATTTATTATAAAGACTTGATTTATATTATGTAGAGTTAGCTACAATATGAATTATATACACATTATTATTTCCCCTTTTATGGTTCCACATCTCCTTTTCTCATAAAATGTAGGTCCACTATTAAAAACAAGGGGTGTATGGGGAATCTAAGGAGATATATGGTTCTATGTTGGCTCTGATGATGCCATCTTTGTCTTACATAGTTCTCAATATTTATGATGATATTAAATGTTCTTATGGATTTTATTTTATCAATACTTAAAATTTAATGATTGTCATTGGAAAATAATTAAAATATATATAGTATTACTATTGACAAGATGAAATCATTCAGTATGTAATTATAATTTAAATATGAGATGTATTTAAATTATATGAAAGTATTTAGGTATGCAAATATGGAAAAATATTTTTTAGATGTGATGATATGAATTGTAAATATTTAGGTATTATTTTATTACTAGTTATAAATGAAGATAGTAATCTAATTCAGTTATTATGACTATGAATTTAAATACTTTCATTCTAGAAATATAACTATGTAGTAATTAAACTTGAAAATAATGTGTAAAAGTGAATACATAAATGATTTTAAATTAAAATTTGTTTAATAAGTTTAAATTTGAAATAAAATGTATGTTTTAATTTACTTCATCAGTAAGTCATATATGATTAGTTAAGAAACCTTACAAAGGATGACATAGAGTCAAACTATTTTTTTTTTGGTGCAAATTTTTGGTATCCAATTAGATAAGTTCCTATAAGAGGGTTTAGGGTTCTCATTATTTTTAATGGTGGGTATAGATGAAGGAGGATAAAGTTTTGGAATGTGTAGGTTGTTTAAAAATGGTGAAATATTTAGTATGGGTTTAGATTATAAATTTTAAAAAACTCCAATAAGAGTTGTAAGAGTAGTTATAGTTGCTGTCAATGTGACTATAAGGTTAGATGAGATAAAGGAGATGTTAGAATTCATGTATACAATTTTTTTTTAAATGGATAATGATAAAATATGAATATTATTATCTAAGGATGATGTGAGTGATATCAAGGATGAAGAACCAAAAGAGGCATAACCAATAAATAAGGGACTACATAAAAGATAATATAGGCTCATTAAATCCATTTCAAATAGTGGAAGAGGAATGAGAATGGAGGTTACATTTGTTTTTGTAAAAATTAAACATGAAAGAGATGATTGATTGGATCACAAGGATGAAGGAATGATTTAAGTTTGAAAAATTATATGGTTTATACAAAGTCAAGGTATCACAATCCAAGTTAAATGGACACACAACTTTGTGGTGGAAAAAATTAAAACTTGAGATGAATATAAAGGGTAAAGATAAGATTATAGTGTGAGAGAACAGGGTTATGAAGATGAAGGGGAATTTTATGTCTAGATATTATTGTCTAGATCTATAGAAATTGTTATAAAACCTAAGATAAAATAATTTGATCCCAAAAGAACTCATATATGATATATACAATATCACCATTTAGGCTAGTCATGGAAATATGGACCAAAAAAAGATGGAAAAAGAATTATGTACTATGATGTGGAATCAAATATGAGATCAAAATAATGTAATTATATATGGTTGAGGAAGCACATCATATTATTTAAGAGTGAAGGATAAGTTGATAAATAGGAAACATAGTATTATGACATCTAAGGGGAAGATCAATGGTGGTAAATATTAATTATAACATGAGTAGGGAATCCATGAAGGATTAATTTCATTAAAAGTGAAATAGGTCAAAAAAGGAGCCACATAGACTAAAATAAGGAGATGTAGATTTAGTATATGGAGAGGGAATTTTATGTGTAACACTATTTTAGTGTTGCAAATTTGGACAACTCATATATGAATGCCCTCACATTAAAATGGTGTCAATAAGAGAGGAAGAAATATTATCACATAATTTGTACAAGTGAACACAATGTATTTAAGGTCACCCAATAATGTTTATTTCAAGAAAGGAGAGAGTTTACACTCAATGAGGAGAGCTGTGAAGGTCATAAAAATGAAGTGAATCAAAGGAGACTTATTTTCAAGAATAAGTGCAAGATTAGAGTTATATTTTATGGGGTAGTGGTGGATAGTGGAAGCATGGATAATTTAGTGCCAATGAAGATGGTTTTAAACTTGATTTTAATTCCAAAATTTCCCCCAAATTATTATAGAATATCCTAGATAGTGTAGGGTTAGGAAAACATTGTGAATGATTAATGCAAAGTGTGCATGTGTATTTTCCAAGACATGAAAAGGGTTTTGTGTTATGTCATGTCCTAAAAGAGGATCCATTCCATATTTTATTTATATTTTGTGGAATCATGACCACAATATTTTATATTTTTATATATTAAATATTGTATATGGGAAGGATGGATGAATATTTATTCAGTATCCTTTGATGAAGAAATATGATGACCTTATGCACTAGGCACTTGGTCAAACATAAAATCAATTATTTATTTTGATAAAAAGAGTATATATCATGTACACATGTAAAGAATATTTCCAAGTAGAGGAATAAGAGTGAGGAGAAAAATTACAAGAATCCCCTAGTGATCCTAGTTGGTAGTATCATGGTGAAGATGAAGAGTGGATTTATAAGAGTATATAGATGAGGTTGACCCAAGGAAATTTAAATATAGATAAATAATGGTGTGTTGAGGATTTAAATGAGGGGGATAATTTAAGACCCATTCTAAAACCAATAGAATATATGGTATTAAAATAAATTTCATGATATAAGGGCACACCAAGGCTTAACATTCAAGTTTTACAAGGTGGATTTACCACATAAATCACATGTAAGCACACCATCCTCAAAAATTTATTACGTAGAGTGTATGATGCATGAATTTTTAGGTCCATTACTATACTAATAACATATAGTGTGTATTTGGATATGCATATATATAACATAGTTAGGGTATATATAAGAGGTATGGGTTAATATTTTATCATCATATTGATAATTATATTATTTTTATAATTTTTTGGAGGTTTATCTCTTAAAATGCCCTGTAATTTTTTCATTTTTCTACTCTATTTCAATCATATTATGGTCTATGTTTATTAATATGCCTTATTTATGAAATAATTTAATTATAGATCATATCAAAGATTCAATTTGAGTAATTATGTGGGTAAAATAATCATTTTGGATAATTACTTATATCTTAAATCCATTGAATTTTTTGTACAAAGTTTTTAATCTAGTTGTGAAATTAATGAAGATCACAAAAATAAAAAAAATAAGATTTGATCATCATTATTGAGTGAGTTATTTTAGTTTTAGTGTTTTTTTATAAACACACTCTATAAGAAACATTTTAAGTTATTTTAGTATGTATTTTTTACATTTTCATAATTATCGCTAAAAAATAAATGTATTTTTTTCTTTAATTTATTTATTTGAGGCTGAAATAGGTCAAAAAATTCTTGTTGAAACTTTGGTCCAAGGCAATTTTTTTCATTTATATGGTATGATAACATATGAGAAGACAAAACAAGGGTTTCAAAAATTTGGATAAAAAATTTAAAAAGAGGAGATGGATTAATAAGTAGATTTAATCAAAATTTTATTCAATGGTTTTATTTAATAGATCAAAAATTTATCCATCTTGAGTATAATTAACAAAATAAGAAATCTGATATGATAAAAATCAAACGAGAAGTGAAAAACAATACTATAAAATTAGAAAATATCACAATGAATTTTAAAAATACTTAGTATATATAACCACCCATGACAAATTATGTAACCCAACAATGGTGAATCTTTTCTATAGTCCAATGTAAATGAAAATACATTACAGTTTCATAACATGATTCCAAAACTAGAAATGATTAAGTTCAATGGGAGGGATTTGGTCACCTAGATCACCTAAATCAGTAATATTTTTTAAGTACATCCAATCCCATGTAGCTAAAATATTTTAATTACATCCTTATATCTATAACTTCAAAAAAAAATTGGTAATAGTGATATTTCACCCAAAAATATAATAATGATATTAATGTCATTTTGTCATATTATATAAAGGAGTTTCAAACACCCTATAGTAGTAGTGTGGCAGAAAATTAATTTAGCCAATTGGAAAATCTATAGAAAATAACGTCGATAAAATATTACATTTATCAATTTCATAACATATTTTTTCATATGGAGACAATTATAAATGAGAATCAAAATGACATTTTCCTTAGTGGTCTAAGGGACCAAATTAAATAGGATGTATAGACATTTAGTTTTACCAAAGATAATGATTATATTATCATGGCACACAGAGAAAATGAAAATGTATTGGATACTAGTAAATAATTCATAATAATCAACACTGACAATAGCATTTTGAAACTATTATATCTTCCATCGACATGTTTGATGCCATAAAAAAATTATGTAAAATGGATAGGATTTATGTTTTAACCATGATAACAAATATAGTTGAGGAATAATTTTGTTCTATATTCAGTGAAAAAGATAATGATAAAAATATATATAATTTATTGATGAAAAATATTTAAATTCAAAACTATCTCTCACCATGTGCTATCATATTTTATAAATACATAAATCCTTAAGGTAGTAGGGTTTTTTCTATTCTAATAGGGGACTATATTGATTAACATGGGAAGTACTCATAATTTTATCATTGAGAAGTTGGATTCATGATAGAATTTTTTTGTTTATCCAACATCAAAATTTAAATTCATGGTTGTATATGGGGGTAATATTAATTATTTAGTAAAATTATATAGTCTTAAACTCACTATGGTAAAATACTTATTGTAAATCCCTATGTATTCCAATGCAATGGCATAATCTAATATTATATTAAGAGTCTAATGACTCAAGACCTTTGACATGATTTAGATGAACTATAAGATTTGTTCATGAATTTTCATTCATGATTCACTGGGTTTTATTTAAGAGGGTGCATGAAAATTAATTTCATAGGGTAAGCTCTCATCAAATATAAATAATGTTATAAATTAGATCAATGGGGTATGTAGTAAAATTACATTTAATGGAAGAAAAATAGTTACATGTGGAAATACCACCAAATGTTGTAGGAAAGGGTGGAAAGTATTCATTTCTTGTGGAGGATATGCCATCAATGTGGCCACATAAGAGATAAATATATTATAAAAACTCTCCATTGAGATCAATTTATTATTACCAATCACCATCAATCAAATCTACTTTTAATGTACAAGCTTGAATTGAATCAATCAAGGTACATCGTAAACATGAGACTAATTAGTTAATAAAAATAAACCTATTCACTCATGTTATATATTTTTAAAATAATATTACCATATATACATTGATTCTAAGTATTGATGAAGAAGAAAAAATAACCTTAGAGCCAAAATATATATTCCTAACTCAATTCAAGAGGATGCATGTGAGAAAAATCAATTAGCCTCTTAGAAAATGGTTGGACCTATATATGGAGGATGTGCCATGGGAGGAAAAACACATTAGAATAAATCATATAATTATCATAAACATTTGAGATAATGTTTACTTGAAGTAAGGAGGCATCTCATTCCCTTAGCTTATAGTGTCTATTGAGATATACATAGTTGGCTTGTGTCTAGCCTAAACATTAGTTATGTCATATTATCATATAATTATTTTAATATTAGTGGTGGAGTTAGATTATGGTGTTTCCATATCATATTAAGTTTAAAAATTGGAGGCAAGGATTAGTATTTGACAATCATATTATGAATTATGTTCTTATTGTAAGTTTTTATAGGTTGCCCCTTGAAAATGGCTTGTCATTTATTCATTTTTTTTTTCTATTTCAGTCAAATTTATATGTATCTATTTTATTATAATTTATTTTTCATGTAATTTCATACATCCAAAAGATATTTTACATAAAAAAAACATAAGTTTAACAATTAATGTACAAATTCCTTTTCCATGCATACTTTTACTCAAGACTACATCTCAAAATATATCATCAACGTTTCATGTAGTAAGTAAAGCCTTAAATTTTTTTGCATAAGATTATAGGTCACTATATTGGTCTTTAAAAAAATAAAAATTAATATTTGTCCTCTACAAAAATTTCTCTACACTTTCCCATATACAACTTCTCATAGTAGTGAACTATTTTAAACTCTTGTTAGTTCTTAATCTTCTCTACACTTAGTTATGTGTTAACATTTTTTAGGAATTTAATATTTGAAATGTTGCATGGAAAGTCCCATAATGATCATGCACATGATATTTCACAAAATTTTGAATATTTTGAAATAACACTTAGATGTTGTATATGTCTGCACCAATTATGATAACTTCACACTAGTTGTCAAAGAATATTATAGTTATAATGGTTGAGAGTTTTTGAGTCATTTAAGGAAGATGAAATGTCATGTACCATAAATAGTTTGGATTTCTTAATGATTTTTAGACTATGCATGTATAAATAAAGAAATGCATCCTTGGAAGGCATGAAATAACTACTTGATCAAATCTTAAAATAGCTAAAATGATGATAAAAATTAATTAAAAAATTAAACAATATTAAACGATTAGTTTAATTATCCATTTTCAACTAATGAATATCTTAAAATGGAAATTCAAAAAATTAATATTTCAATCCTTTTCATCATTATCTTTATGAGTTGTCCATCTCTTCCAAAATATCCCAAAATATCTAATTTGAGAGCCACACATAGTAATTTAAAATCATAATTACATGACAAATTTTAACTCAAATGGAGTTAGTTTCAACTCGAATAGAGTTAGTTTGAATCCATTCCATGTTTAAACTCAAACTTAACTCACCTTGGGTAAGAGTTAACTTTTGAGGCTATAAATACAAAGCTATGCATATTGATGTTTAAGTTATCTTGGTGTAATGTTATAATTCTTAAATCGATGCAAATAAACCTTAAAAGTGATGTTACCATGCCAAATTCATAAGTGAAGCATCCAAGACAAGTTTCCAAGGAGATAAGGAAAAAAATAAAAATTCATTACCAAATACTTCTTGATCCACAAACCGAGCAAGCCATTTAGAGCTCCAAGGAAGATAAATTTTTTTTTTATTTTGTGTTCTATTTTTGTTTTCATATGCATGTTTATTACCTATACTCTCCATAGTGTCTAGCCTAGAGGTGTTAGAATTTTAGTTTGTTATTTTGATTTGTTTTATTGGATTAACACTAGACTAACTTCACCTCTACGTAATCCTTGTTCACATAAACTATCTAATATACCATTATATTATAAATTATTTTGACATATTTAAGCCAAATATGGTATCATATTATGATTAATATTTAATAATGTAAGTACATGAAAAATATAAGTTTTAATGAGTTAGTGGGTACTCTCTCATACCATGAGGATAAGATGAGATTATATGAAGGTGATAGAGAAGATGATAAACAATGAATACTTGAAGCCATGGCAAGGGTTTAAGAAAACAAAGATAAAAATAAAAAATAGAATAAAAGGAGTTTACAAAAAATAAAATTCAAATGTAAAATCTGAAACTAATTTTAAAGGTAAAATAAAAAATTATGTTATTACCACAAAAAACTAGGATACATGATAGAAAATTGGAGGATAATAGTAACTAAAAATCAAGATACTCAAGAGAGTGAAAAGAAGTATTTCAGAGACTATAAAAGTGTTGTTCAATTGGAATCAGATGATTTTTTCACATTTTATATGAGAATAGAGGAATAATGTAATTTGTTTTCTCTTGATTTAGTTTTTTTAAATCCAATGGCAAGTCACAAAGATGGTTTCAACAAGCTAGATGGTTTCTTAACAATCCAAGTACAATTGGAAGATGGAAATTCCATACAAGTTGAAGGAAAGGGAAACACAAAAATACCAAAAAATTAATTTGATGGTGTTATAAATGATAATAAGAGCATTGATAATAATTTAATAGGTTATAATGATGAAATTAAGGCATACACATTTTATAATACTACTAGTAAATACATAATTATTTATAGGGATTGTATTTATAATGAAAATGAGGTGCATGTTGATTCTAATATTGTATCTATAAAATTAATAACTTAAGGTGAAATTATATATAATTTCATTTTGTCTTAAAATGTCCTATATATATATATATATATATATAATCCTAGATCTTCTCAAGAGATTAGTCATCCATATAAATCAACAACATGTACCAAAATGTGTTTATTAAATCCTCATCTAACCAATTAAAAGTTGGATTATATTTATGACAAGATTTTCAAAAGTATAAAAATCTAAAAATGTAACTTATTTTATGATTATTATGAAATCATGATGTTTGTATTATGATTTATGACTAATGAACCTAAAGGTTATGCAAAAGCTAGTCAAAAGAAAGAATGGGTTGATGTGCTAAAATTAGATATGGATACAATTGAGATGAATGATACATGGTGTTTATTTTATCTTCCTTTTAATAAATATGTCATTGGCATAAAGTGGTTATACAATACCAAGTTCAAAAGTGATGGTATATTTGAAAAGATAAAATCTAGACTAGTTCCAAAATGATTTGCACAAACATATAGGGTTGACTATGAGAAAACCTATGCACCTATGGTACATAAAGATAATATAATAATGTTTCTTGTTTTATATAATAATAAAGGATATAAAATCTATAAACTGAATTTACAAATTACATTCCTAAATAAAGTGATTTAATAAGAGGGTATGTGTAGAAAGATAGTGGATAAAAGGAGGCCTACTCATAGACATGTTTTTCCTGAAAATTGAAAAATATAAACTTTTGAAGATAGTTTGAGATGGATACACTCAAAATTTGAAGATGGTAGAAGAACATGAATTTTTTAATTTCTAGTCTAGTTTATAAAACACTAATTTTTTTTTAGAAATAGTTAAGTATAACTAGGTCAAACATATAAAATTATAAGAGGAACTCATTTTCTCAAGAAAATAATGTAGATGGTTATGTGGCCCCTCCTTTTTTGAGCATAGTTTAATATTTGAAACCTTTTGATAAAAATTTAGATAATATTGTCTAGTTTTTTACTATTCAACCCTAAAATGGATAAGGAATCTTTATTTGGTGTTAATACCGTTAATAATATAGAAATGATAATGCATAAGGGTGATAATAAAATCTAAAATAGTCTAATTAGGTGCTAAAATTATATATAAATATACACTAAATTTATTATGATAAGAATAGGATAAGTATATAAAGTACAAGTAATTTATACATGAAAGTGACAAATAAGTAATATACTTAGATAGTTTTAATTATAACATAGTAATGGATATGGAATTGGTAGAAAGCAGGTGGGAATTAGATTCTAGAATAGTTGTTAGATTCTAAATCTTACACTTTTAGAGCTCAACATACTAACATCAACATGGGATAGTTACACTGATGCTACTATTTTGGTTTGATGAAAATCTATTGTATAATATACCTACTAGAAAAATGATGTAACCACCTAGATGCTTTTAGGTTTGTCTTCACCTTTGCTCTGGTGCATTTAGATTTGGGTCATAGAATGTTTCTCCTCATGAATATGTAAAACCCTAGTTCTTCATCTTCATAGTAACTCTAGAAAAAAATGGGTTAGTGGGCACATATTTTTAAATAAACTAAAGAGGGTTTCATACTTATTTAATTCTCCCCTATGTGTTGGCTTATTTGTGAATCATGAAATATGTGAAAATCAAGTAAAATAGTGGCCTAGCTTGTAACATAGAAAATTATGCTATTGGGATAGTCCTTTAGTACTTCATGTAGACACCTAAATCTGGCCACCAATGACCATCAATCAAGATTTTGACCAATTTCCACCAAAATGCACAATTTGGCCTGAAAACACTAAAACACATTAACAACTTTGAAACTAACATATTCAAGTGCTGATTTGGGCCAAAGTATCCCTAAATAGGGAAATGCAATTTATGAAGTAGCTAACTTTGATCAGATCATTTTGAGTCAAAATGCTAATTTTTGCACTTGGGTGCCTTGGATTGCTCTTTTCTATAAAATCTCTTGCATGAGACATGTGCCTTTGTTATTTGGTGATGACAACATCCTAAATAAGATAATAAAACCAATATGTGTGTGTGTGTGTGTGTGTGTGTGTGTGTGTGTGTGTATACATACATACATATATATATGTGTGTGTGTGTGTGTGTGTGTGTATGTATGTATGTATGTATGCATGTATGTGTATATATATATATATATATATATATATACATATATACACATACATATATATATATATATAACATTGACTTCCAATTATAATCTAGTCAAATTTTGAGCCAATAACATGACATTCCAACCAATTTGATTAATTTGTGCACCAATTACCAAGATTTGCATCAAAGTTGACTAATCATGTTTAAGGCTGATTAAACCAAATTAGGACCTTAAGTTAATTTTCCATTGAAATTTTTGAATAAATCTTTATTGGAAATTGATTGTCATTAACATCATCATCAAATGACATCATCCTATGGGGTGGCATCTACAAGCCATACATGTCATAAATATCAAGGTTTATGCCTCCCATGCCTCATTAAGACCCTCCATGCCTATTCATTTCCAATATATCCCAAATATTAATAGGGATATTTGTAGATTAAATTTCATCATTGAATTAATATTTATCCAAACATATTTATGTTGAGATGGATAGTTCAGGTCGATTATAACCATTTTTGAAAATATATAAATAGGAGAGCCATGAACGTGGAAAGAAAAAATCTTTTATGAAAAACTTATAATGAACAAATACATTCAAAATAATTACATTTTAGTGTTATAATGCCTAAATATTGAGCCAAGCCAAAGCCAAACATAGTGCCAAGGAGAGATAGAGGTAGCCACACTTCATTGATGTAAATTTCATGAGCATAAACCAATTAAGCAACTTGAATAAGCTATTTAGAGCATCCAAAGAAGGTGAAAGAAGGTTTCTTTTAAATTTTATGTGTGCTTTCCATTCTAGTCTTATCAACTAATTTCCCATTGTGTCTAGGCCTAGAGATGTTATACTATTTATTGTGTTTATTTCATTTTATTTTTATTTTGGAGCTAACACCATTCTAACCATTATATTTTGATTCAAATTCCTTGTTCACATAATGGTATGCTTGATGTGACCCTAACCCCACAAATATACTCACAAAGGCTCTTTCAAGAAACCTACTAACAAATTTTATGTAGAATCTTGGAGTGAAGGAGTTAAAAAAGTGAAATTTTAAGTTAAAATTCCATTTTTTTGATAATTGTGTTTTTATTCTTAGTAATGTTAGTTTTGCTCTCTGTTGTAATATCATTGCTGTCATAGTAGCAATTTTGTAACAAAATCATTATTTACTAAAAAGTGTTTCCATAGCCCTAAGTAGTGATATCATTCACCAGAACAATGATTTCATTCACCTGAGTAGTGATTTCACAAAAATAGCTATTTTGTTTCAAAACAATGATATTGTTTAACCTATGCAATGATTTCATATTTGATAACAATGATTTTGTCAATAGAAAAACAATTTTATGTTTTCTGTGTTTTCTATCTGGTAATAGAGATTTTATAAGAAAACAACTATATTGTGTTTTTTTCATGATCTAACCCATAAAAGTGATTATTTTATGGTAATTATGATTTTGTATGAAAACAATGATATTTATTGTGTAAAAATGATTTCAAAATAGAGAGCTTGTTTTGATAATTTGTTTCACTCATTTGTAAATTAGCTTCAAAGCTAAAAGACATACTGACTTTTTCATTATAAGATCAAGCTTGAAATTTGTTAATACATTTTTTTAGACATTATTTAAAATTTTAAAATGAACTAGGAACTTTATTTTGGTGCTCAATAGAAAAATTATATGATTAGGTAAATATTTTGAAAATTTATGCTTTAAAAGTTACAACTTAACACCAAGGGGTCAAAAGAACACCACCTAATATTTCATTTTGTGCTTAAAATTGAACTCAATTGTCAAATTTTGTCTTAAATAGCTGTTTAAACTTATAATTTGATTGGAAAAAAGAGGGATGTTGCATGTATGTTCTTCCATCAATTCCCTTTAGGGAACATTTGGAATCAAAAGTGTCATCCTTATTGTAAACATGCCTGGTCCAAGACATAGAAAGAATGTCATCTAAAACAGTCCACAAAAACTCATAATAGTTTGGGTGACCTTGAAATTACCCTAAAGTCTTTGTATTAAGTCATTTATTTTTATGAAAACTTAGCTTGTGAGGGGGACTTCATTACCTCTCACAATTTCTTTAAGAAAGCTTTGACCTAGGGTTTCATCTCTTGACACTAACTTCAACCACTCCCACTAGGATTGGAGTTTTGATTGGTTAGACCACCCTCTAGTGATGGATTTTCACATGGGATGTATCTACACTTTAGACATCTCACTACACTAAACAAGCAATGGATGTAGTGGTTACAAAAAGGATAAGACCTTTTTACAAAAATCTAAGTGGTATGGACACCTAATTTAAGTGTGTTTCTTTTACAAAGTGATGTGAAATTCATTGTGTAATTGATACATCTATAACAATAAAAAAAACAATTAATTTTAGTCAACCCCACTTTACCACACCCTTGATAGGAATTTGGATGATTTACTTGTATTTTACAATTTTCTTATTATTTTGGGACTAAAACTAATGTGTTTATTTATAAACCATGTACAAACAAATTTGTTTATATGTAAATCTTTTATCTAAAAAGGTGTTATGCTATCCATTTTACACCACACTTGTGCCTTGAATTTGTTTTTAAATTTGTTTATGTGTGTGTGTCATTTGAGTTGAGGAGAGTAGCGTTATGCTGCTCAAAACATGTCAAACTATTTTATATTTGAGTATTTGAAACATAACATTGATCACATCATTTGAGCATGATTATGTTATTAAGGTGCTAAAATTTTTTCAAAACTTATTTACCATTATGCCAAAAATTGTTTGTTTAAAAACCAATCACATATGACATTTGGACCTTGTTTATGTGTCGTCATGCTATCCAATATTATCTAGCTTATTTGGTCAAATATTTTTTTTGAATGTTGATTTTTCAATTGACCTTTTTATGTTTGGATTGAAACATTGATTTATTTATTTTTAGGCCTCAATTCATGGGGATGATACATAGATCTTTTTCTTTTGGGTTGCATAACTTTGATTAATTGATTACCCAAATTTGAAGACTATCTATTGTTTGTTTATTCATAGAGCCTATCCTTATCATTGTCTATGTATTTATTTATGAGAACACAAACTTTCTCTAGGTGCATTTTCCTCATGCCTTGTATCAACTGGTCATGTTTATGTTTGATTCCATTTGTCGAGTCTATTTCAAAATTGTTTCCAAACTTGTTAGATTCAATCAAGTTCACATCATGCCTTTATTTCAAGTCTATATTTTGACATCATTTGGCCAAAATTACTAGCACATCCTATTTTAGCCTACCTTTTGACTTTGCATTTTGGACAAAAGACCTAGTGACTCTTTTCCCTTTGCTAGTTTAGACCTTGTTTGGAACACTTTGATCTAGATTTTTGACATGTTGGTTTTTATTCATATGCTTGACCTTTTGGGTGTATGACATTTCATGTTAGAAATATAACATTAGAATATTTTACTCCAAGTTTTAACATAACAATTTTGGAGATACAACTCCATTTTCATGCCACGTTGGAGATACAGCTCCACTTCTAACCAAGTTAGACCAAGTTTGAACCTTTTATCCTTTGGACATAGATTTTTAGATTTTGAAAAATTATAAACCTTTTTATTTTCAAACATTTTATCATTTTTGTGGATATTTATAGATAAAATTATGGTGGAGTCACATATAATCCAACTTATGATAGAATAGCCACACAAAATTTGACTAGAAACCCCTATAGAGATAGATTTTTAGAGGATTTTTATTCTTCTCCCTACAATAATCCATATGGGGAAAAATTTCAAGGACCAATTTACAATCCAACTCAAAACTCCAACTAGGATGATATGGTTTATGAGGAGGAATTATATGCTTTATCTTATGTGAGTAATCAGGCTCCATAATGCCATACCATTTCTATACCAAGACCTTATCCTTTAGCTTGTGTGAGAAACCAATCTCCACAATGCCCTATCATTATCCAACCATCAATCATTCTTCATCCATTACTAATAGTTCCCAACTTTAGAAAACCACAACCAATCCCATCCAAACCTAAACTAATATAATCATTTGAAGACCAAGCTATATTCAAAATTGGTATTTTCCAACTCATTGGAAACCAGGCCAAAATAAATAACTAATCCAAGATGTTTTTATTAAACCAACCATTTATGATAAATAAACATATGATGAATCACCTTTCAATCCTATTATAGTTGTTGATAAGTCTCACTCTAATGAGCCAGTATTTGTAGAGTCACTCCTTAATGATTATAACTACCTTTGGGAAAATTACCTCAACCATATAAATATTTTTCAAGAGCCTTTTATTGACAAGCTAGTCTTTGAAGAGTTATCTGTCAACCTTTTTTCCCATTATGGAGGAGTCCCACTCTGATAAATCAATTTTTTTGGATTCCACCATAACATCATAGGCCATCATTTTTCTAATACCAAGAATTCAATAAGCCATCATTATAATAGATTACCCATTAGATGAAAAATTAGAATTATACTCAAGTTTTACTCTTGAACTAACATTATATTTAGCATAAGAAGTAGAATCAACATTAGTCTCAACATTAGATTAACAGTCATTTGAGTTAGAATCAGATGCAAAAATAGAATACATTCATGAATGTTACAATATTGGTTATGCATGCCTCATAGATTAGTTTAAATACATTTATGATCCTTCTATGGTTTTTGAGGATGATTACATCAGCATCACCATAATTTATCCTAGTATCTTTTATGAGGATTTTGTATCCAACCCCCATTCCATTACCATCAACCAACATAACCATATTATTAACATTCCATCTCCCATAAATGCCAATTAGGATCGATAGAATCACACATTGTTAAACTACATCCATGGTGACATATTAGTTAAAGAAAATAAATGAGGATAGGACCACATTCATGTATCATAATAACACTCTCCTAGTTAAGATTTTTTAGAGGCACTAGGGGACAAGACAATTTCAAACTCAACATCTTTTAGTGAAACTTTTTTGAAAGTAATAGAAGAAAATCAAAGTCAAAATCCAATGCTCATTAGTGAAACATTCTTAGAGGTGATATTATACAATCAAGACAAATTCATTGGTGAAAACCTCATGAAGGCACTGAAAACTGAGCACAAAGTTTCTTCGCTACTTAATGAAGACATTATTCAAAATCAAATCAGAATAGATTCCAATCTACAATCTAATTAGATGGTAGCTACTTTAAAAATCAAATAATATCAAAACTTGGTAGTCCTATCGAGAGCATCTTAAAAGGTCTTTAGACCCACCACAACCAAAGTTTTGTGTAATCTAACATCAACAACATTACACGTGAGTTAAATTTTTGATCTTAATTTCTTTCCCCTCTATTATACATTCCATTATCATCCACCATTCCATTTCAAAAAAAAAACCTACCATTTATTATTTTTCCTTATTTACGATCCTTTCTCATACTTTCCTTTATAGAGGCTACAAAGATACATTGTCTCAATGTTTGAAGGAATTAGGATCAACGACCAATGAAGATCACAAAAACATTATCAATATTTAAATTTATAGGTAGTTATTGATAGATAAAATATTTAAATGAGGTGTGGAAAAACAATTAACATGATTGATTATGTTTTTTGTATCATTTTTTGGTTAGGATGTTCATCTCCACTTTAGTAGGAAAAATAGAATCATATTCCATTTTACCATACCTAGGCCAAAAACATGTACCATACCATTTCAAAATTGCCATATCTATTTGCCATTATCACATATCAATCCAATCACCTTACCACTTGTGGGCAACCCTCTTATAATTTTATCTAATTTATCAGACCATCATTATCCTTAACAAGACCATACCATCCTATCATTCCATTGTTATTTAGACCAAATCCTATTTTTAGTCATCCTACCCAATCCTATTTTGATCTTGGTACCTTTGGTTCTTCTTGCACTTTTTGCAAGGGGATTCTGATCAAGTTTTAACTCTTATCAAATCCATGTTTCAATGATAGTCTTTGAAATTAGTGTGTTAGTTGATCTAGAAAGATATATTTTATTTTCCATCCTATATCAATGTTGGTTTATGTGAACCTGATTATAACCTCCTATGAGAAAATCAATGTTTCATTAGTCTTGACAATAATTATAACCACATTTGGGACAATTAGTATCATTTATTTGTCATTTTATAATAGTTATAACAACCTATGGGAGAACTAGGGGTAACATTTATTTATCATGCATTTATGTATCACCTTGCCATTGTTATTTTCATTTGACTAGCCATTTTTTGGATATGAGAAATTTTTGGGACCTACCTGGTTTTTTCTTGCCTTTTATGTGGATGGAATTATTGTGACTTGAGGTTATTTTAGGACTATTTTGGCCATGCTCAATTCATGTTGAGGTCACCTTAGTCCCCCTTTCCATGCGCTCTCACCATTTTTCAAGCAACCTAATCCAAACACTCTCACCATTTTCCAAGTAGGTATCTTGTCATTCTCTAATGAGTTAAGATACCTCAAAAAAAAAAAAAAAAAAAATCAAATATATATATATATATATATATATATATATATATATTTCAAAATCTAAAAACATTTGTCCTATCTAATCCTAATCAGTTATCCTTGATCCACCCTACTAGGGCAAAGTCATTGTTAGTATGATTTGTCTTGCTTTTATTGTCATGATTGCTCTTTGTTTATTTATGTTAGACTTTTTTTTTCTTGTGTGCTTTCTGTTTATTTGTGTGCTTTTTATTTTTATTTTTATTATTTGTACTTGCTTGTTTGTTTTTTTTAGTATTTTTGCCTTGACTCGGTCTATATGTATGTATTGGGTGATTCCTTACACACATTATTCTTAAGTATATTCATATTTATATGTCAACATTGTCATCATGGTTTTTATCATTGGTGCATTGTTTTAAATTCTTTATTGGATTAGGATTTATCCTTTATGCACATTTTGGCAAAATCTTCATGGTCTACAACAAAAATTAGCTTTAAAAATGTCTACAAGAAATGGAGCCATATAATTTTTTCCTTAGCATCTTGACAAATCCTTCCACCCATCTTGATCGAATCAACACATTAACTATTATAGTTCTATTATTTCTAATAAGGATGAGCATATCCTCATTGACAAGTACAACTAAATCCTTTCTAATGATCAAATTTTATTCTTTTATCCATCAATTTCATCATCTTTATTCATCCTTGTATGCTTGGTTGTTTGTGGCTTCTTTAGTCATTTTAACGTAGCATTTATGTTTGCACCTGATCTTCTTTAATTTATATTATAGGTTATATCCTTTATTTATGCTTACTAATAAACACTAACTATGGCACAATCATCTTTATCTAATTTAGGTCCTCTTAAGGATTATAATTGCTTATGGGCAAATCATTATTTTGACTTTTATTATTTATTATAACTACCTTTTAGAAAATCAATATCCTTTTCAAATCAATGAATACAAGAATTTTTTTGTTTTGATTAATCTCAACCATAGGTTGATTTCACCCTTCTTATTTGCTTCTTTTTGAGAGATAGTTTACCGTCCTTTCCTTTTGTCAATCATTCCATTAAATGGGAATCATATAGCTAGTTTATCATCATTGAAGTTGTAGGCATACAATACCTCTTCATTATTTGATAATATGTTACTATGCCTATATCTTACGATTCCTTCCCAAATAGGGGCAAACTATAGACACCTTAAATCTGGCCACTAATTACGATCAATCATGCTTTTGACCAATTTCTACCAAAATGCACAGTATGGCCTAAAAACACTAAGACAAATTAAAATATTTTAAACTAACATATTAAAGTGCTGATTTGTGCCAAAGTATCCCTAAATGGGTAAATGTAATTTATGATTCAACTAACTTTGATTGGATCATTTCAAGTCAAAATGCCAATTTTGCTCTTGAGTGCCTTGGATTGCTCTTTTCTATCAATCTCTTGCATGAGAAATGTGTATTTTTTTTTAGTGTTGAAAACATCCTAAATGGGATAACAAATACAATACATATAAAATTGACTTCCAATTCCAATCCAATAAAATTTTGAGCCAATAACAAGACATTCTGACCAATTTGATTAATTTGTGCACCAATTGCCAAGATTTGCATCAAAGTTAACTAATCATGTTTAAGGATAATTAAACCAAATTAGGGCCTTAAGTTAATTTTAAATTGAACTTGTTCAATAAATATTTATTATAAATTTATTTTCATTAAATACATAATCAAATGACATCATCCTATGGGGTGACATCCACAAGCCATAAGTGCCACAAATTCAGGATTGATGCCTCCCATGGCTCATTAAGACCCTCCATGCCTATTCATTACCCCTCTATCCAAAATATTAATGGGTATATTTGTAGATTGAATTTCATAATTTAATTAATCCTTAGAGACACATCTTCATCTTGAGATGGATGGTTCATGTTGATTCTAACCATTTTTTAAAATCTATAAATTGGAGAGCCATGAACATGAAAAAAAGATATTTTATGCCAAACTTATAATTCTTAAATAAACTCAAAATAATTACATTTTAGTGTTATAATTCCCAAATATTAATCTAATATAAGCTAATCCAAATACAAACATGGTTCCAAGGAGAGATGGAGGTAGCCACACTTCATTGATGTAGACTTCATGAGCACAAACTGAACAAGCCACTTCAACAAGCTATTTAGAGAATCCAAGGAAGGTGAAAGAAGGTTTTTTGGGTATTTTAATTATGCTTTTAATTCTAGTATTTTCAACTAATCTCCCCCTAGTGTCTAAGCATACAAATGCTATGATATTTAGTGTGTTTCTTTCATTTTATTTTCATTATGGAACTAACACAATACTAACAATCCTCTCTTGAGTCAAATTCCTAGTTCGCACTTCATACCTATATATATAGTATACCTATGAATAGTATGGAAATTAGAAAGCTTTGTTTAATTGAATGGTTGATAAATTTCTTTTGATAAGTTTCCTTAGTCTCTTTTGGTATTTTCTACGTATGTACCATATGAGGAATAAATGAGGGTTAATCTTGTGTGTGTGTGTGTGTGTGTGTGTGTGTGTGTGTGTGTATCCCTTTAGAGAAATAACTCACATTAAAACACTAAGTCTAACCATTATGATATGTTTCATTTTAAAAATATATGATTTTATGGAATTAGACACTTATGTCAAGTAAAGACACTAATGTTGAAATTCCTTTCTATCCCAAATGCTAGTGTTTAGTGATGAAGAAAGTAGGTAGAGGCTCAAAACTAGTAGAATTGGAAGATAAGAACATTTTAAGCATTATGGGAAAGATATAAGTCTTGAGTCATCAACATAGGAATATTCATAATAAGATATATAGATTAATGGACATAATATAGGGAAGATACAAGACTTATAGAAGTGATGCAGATAAACTATTTCATTATCTACTACCCCTTAAATGTTACACTTGCAATCAATAAATCTTACTTTCAATTCTCATAATTTATATTATACATTAGGTCTTATATAGATTTTTCATAAATCCCTTGTATGATAAAATTAACTATGACTCATTATATGCTAATTAATCTACCTTTATAAACTCTTTAAACTCTCATATTCATCCATCTAACTCATTATATTCACTCTCTCACTTCTATTCATAAATCTATCACACTAACTTACACTAGATTATAGTATTCTCAAGGCCAAATCACATCAATTCTTGTATTAGGCCCCATACAAAAAATATTCATCTTTGATATTCTCTTAATGGTCATATAAACATATCTTTATTTATTTCAACCCCTTTTACAATCTTGACTAGCTTCACGACTTCTCAAACCATCAAACCCTCGTAACACCTAATAGGTTTTTTTCTAATAAATCTTCAAAGTATAGATGGTAAATAATAGTAATTAAAGATGCAATTACATGTTAAACTACCCTATATCCTCTTTGATGTCTCTATGAAATTTCATAAGCCAACTCCACTCCTAAATACACTTTATGTCTCTTCCTCAAACATAATTAGGTCTCTCTAACCCTGCTTAACACAATCAAGAATAATTCATATGTACAAAATGGTAAGGGTATAAAAACTTAAAAATACTTTCACACATCAAAAATCATTCAAATACCAAGTCTCATTACTTTATACCATGGAAATGTGAGTTATTGAATTTTTAGTGTTATAATCCTAAACTAGGGTTTCTTAATTTGTGACTGGCCCGAGAGGGCTCAATATGGATTTAAATGTGTATTTATTGTTTTAAAATTTTGTAAATAATTCATTAAGTTTTATATAACCTACCTTCAACTTCAGGATGCCTTCACTTTTCTTTTATAGTGTCTAAACTCCTTCCAACCAATAATTCTACCAATCACTATTGTACAGTCTACCTATTTGTGAAAATACACATGGTATATTAATAATAGACACTTACCTAAATATATTATACTTTACTCCAATGTTCCTTAGCACCACATTATCTCTCTACATGGCCATTAGGCCATAAAAAAAATACAGCCTACTAACTATTCCATCCTACAATAGGTTTCTTGAATATCTTTTAGTAAGTAGGGTTCTGATAACCATTACCCTTAGTCCTATTTAGAACTGACATAAGCCTATATGAGACAAGACTCAATAAAAACATAATTATAATTCTTCAAACCTTATTTCCATGCACCACACCTTTCTTGGGCAAGTTCCTCCTAACTTTGTCTCTTGATTTTAATGAATATGCTCAGAATTTTAACATTGTCTATAGTCTTCACAAATGACACTTACAAAATACTCTTTGTCAAAGGTCTTTAAAACTTTTAATATATCAAGACAATCACAAGATGAGATGAATACACACAAAATAACTTATTTGATGTGAATTCCCTCTTCATTAAATATTATTTATTAGTGTTCATATACAAAAATCTAGAAGATTTTCCTATAGACATCTATATGTCATGATTTCAAACTACAAAACTTTATTTCACAGCTTATAGAGATTCCAATACCTTACATTTCAGTCATCAACAACTTCAATCATGAATACAGAGTAAGATATTCTTCAACATTTAGTTTATTGATTTCATTCACATATATTTACAAATCTATCTTTTTAAATAGAGTACAAAGGTGCTAATTCAATTTCATCTTCCTCTCCATTTCTCTGCCTCTTTCAAATCTTCTAACTGACTCCATACTTATTTCATTTTGTTTTCCTAAGAGACTAACATCTAAATCCAATCCAAAACTCATTTAATTCACATGAGAAACTACCTCCTTGTAACTAACTTCTTAAGACAACTACTTTCACACAATGGATACATCAAAAGACCTTAGTCTAAGTCATTCTCCCTATGAAATGTATGTGAAAACACCTTATAAAAATAAATAGACTCATGTAAGACATCTTACACACACTTTATGACATCACATTTATTGACAACTACACCAAATGACCTTGAACTCTCAAACTCAAATTCAAATATTCAAAAGTGAAGTTTTGATAGGACACTCTCCAAAGACCAATAACCTCCAAAACAAATCTATTTAATGACTCAAATCCATTTATAAGGTCCCTATTGGACATCTAACATCAAACTTAGACCATAATGACAACAAACACACTTTATTTCATGGAATTACTTTATGCTCTTGCATCATACTCCTGAACAAGAATAAAATTGAAATCTAATAAATAAGTGTATGCTTCTTTGGTGTCTTCCAATTCTTTCTTCTTAGATCATCCATTACTACTTTGACTCCTTCATGCTTCAGATAATCTCTTTTGTTCTCATGATTGCCTTTATTAAAGATAAATTTACCTTCTTGCTTACTTATACCAATCAACACTTCATGTGCACTCTCTTTTGCTTCTTTCCCTCTGTCATATGGGTTTTAGATGATCCAAAACACTCATGTACCTATACTCTCTCCTTCACTTGTTAATACCTACATTATTTCAATAAAAACATAGATAAATTATGGCCAACCTACTTCAATTTTATATACTTTTGTCATCCATCCTTCCTCTTGATGTCCTTTGCCCTCTCTTACAATATTCTCAACTACTACAACTACCTTTTCCTCCTTTTCCATCATATCACCATGAAATGATCTCTTTAATGCTACCATTTTTTCTTCTAACTATCCCTTGACTCACATAAAAAAATGTTTAATCACAATTCTTACCTTGGTTAATCAATTTCATCTCATTTTCCAAGCCTTCAATTAGGCCTTCATATTGGGATTCTACTTCTTTGTTATTCTCATCATTTATTTGTTTATCTCTTCTTGTGAGTCATCCATCATCACCTCATCCATCTCAAGGTGCTGTTAAACTTCCTCCTTTTGTTAAATTGGATATTCTCTCATATTATACCTCATAATTTATTGCTTAAGTTTTTTTCATATCAACCTTTTATTCTTTCTTTCCTCTTTCATGGCTTTTACTTACCTTTTATTTACCTATAGACTTATTATCCACTTGCATGTCTTCTTTCTCATGACCCATCTATAATATGGTTTCTCACTTTCTCTCAACTACTCTATCATGATCAGTAACTCATCTATTTGCTTCCTTACTTTTGCCATCTCTTTATCCATCTCTCTCTTCTTGGTGTCTTCATCCACCATCATCTTCTTATGGTAGCTCTTCTCAACCTTTCCCTATTTACTATTTTCTCTCTCTTTATTCATCTTATTTAATATGTCTTTCAATTTCTTGGTATCATCTATACCTATACTTCTTTGACAAGCCTTCTGTACTTTCCACCTCATAACCACTCACTTGGGTCTCTCTCAATCTCTATGACCTCAACTAGGTCTATCTTCTTCTATTGTATTTTCACTAGGAAACCTATTTCTATCTCCTAATGATTAATTTTGACCTCAGTATTGATATTTCTAATATATCTCACTCTTATTCTCAAGCCTCACTAGCTTTAGGGTTGGCTTATAATACTCTTATCCTTTCATTCACAACATTCACTATCTCATCAACATAAAAAAAATATCAAATGAAAATAAAACATAAGTTATACCTTGTTTGCTTGTTGACCTTGATTTATCTTCTTTCTAAAAACATGTTTATACTATGATAATAAATGATGTAGATAAACTATTTCATTATATTCCAACCTTGATTCCAACACCTACAATCAATAAATCTTGATTTTAATATACATCATTTGTCATATACATCAAGTCTTTTCTTGTTTTGTCGTCAATCCCTTATATTTTATAATTAGCTATATATCCATATATGTCACTTACTATGACTTTATAAACTCTTAAACCCCTCATATTCATCCATCTAACTCATTCTATTCACTCTCTCACTTCTCTTCATCAATCTATCACACTAGTTTACACTAGATTATAGGCTTCTAAAGGCCAAATCGCATCCATTCTTATATTAGTTCCCCTGTAAAAAATATTCATCCTGGATAGTATCTCAATGGTCATATAAACCTATCTTGACTCATTCCAACCCCTTTTCAGTCTTGACTAAATTCATGACTTCTCAAACCATCAAACCCTCATAACACCTAATAGCCTTTTTTGACAAATCCTTGAAGTATGGATGGTAAGGAATACTAATTCAACATCCAATTGAATATTCAACTACCATATATAATATTTTAGGTTTATATTAAGTTCCATAATCTAACTACACTCCTAAATACCTTTTCTATCTCTTTTTTAGACCTAATTAGGTCTCTCTAGCCCTACTTAACATAGCCAATCATAATATATATATATATATATATATATATATATATATATATGTATATATATATATATATATATATATGTATATATATATATATATATATATATATATGTATGTATGTATATATATATATATATATATATATATATATATATATGTATGTATATATATATATATGTATATATATATATATATATGTATATGTATATATATATATATATATGTATATATATATATGTATATATATATATATATATATGTATATATATATATATGTATATATATATATATATATATATATAATGGTACAGGTCTAAAAACTTTAAAATTATTTCACAAATCTTATAACTCATTAAAATACCAATTTTAATTAATTTTTACAAGTTTAAATGTGAGTTATTGCATTTTTAGTGTTTTAACCCTAAATTAGGGTTTCTTAATTTGTGATAGTCCCACAAGGGCTCAATATGGATTAAAATTCATGGTTATTGTTTTAAAATATTTAAAAAACATGGTTAATGCCTATTTTATGTATCTCTAACTTCTTAATTCCTTAAATTCTCTTGTTTAGTGTTTAAACTCCCTCCAACCAAGGTTTCTACCAATCACTATTGCATAGTATGCATGTATGTGAATAAACATAAGGTATATAAAGTATATACACATACCTAAATACCTTATACTTTACTTCAACATTCCTTAGCACAAAATTGTCTCTTTACATTGTATTTATGCAAAATAAAACTATAAACCACTCTTTGATCAATCCTATAGTAGGTTTCTTGACTATCTTTTAGTAAGCATGGTACTGATAACAATTACCCTTGTTTTTATTTGTAACTAACATAATTTTATATGAAACAAGAATAAAAAAAACATAATTATACCTATTAAAACCTCATTTCCATGTAACACAACTATCTTGGTCAATTTCGTCCTAAATTTGTCTCTTGATTCTAATGAATATGCTCAAGATTTTAACATAGTCCTTAGTCTTCACAAATGACACTTAAAATATACTATTTCTCAAAGGTTTTTAAGACTTTGAATATATCAATACAATCTCATGATGAGATTAATACACACATAAGACATTATTTTATGATCATTCACTTTTTTTTAATCTATATTTCTTAGTGTTCATATACATAAATCTAGAAGACAGTCCTACAGACATTTATCCGTCATTATTTTAAGCTAAAAATATCTATTTCAAATATTATAGAGATTATAATATATTACATTGTGCTCATCAACAAATTCAATCATTAATACATAGTATGATAGTTTTCAACATTCAATTTATTGATTTCAATCATATATATTTATAAATCTATCTGTTTAAATAGAGTATAGTGGTACGAGTTCTCTTTCATCTTCCTCCTCTCCATTCCTCTACCTATTTCAAATCTCCTAACTGACTCTCTACTTCCTAACTTATCTTTCCCTAAGATAATGACATCTAAATTCAATCCAAAAATCATTTCATTCACATGAGTAACTACCCCCTTATAACTAAATTCTTAATATAACTACTTTCACATAATAGATACATCAAAAGGCCTTAGTCTAAGTCATTTTCTCTATGACATGTACATGAAAACACCTTATACACATACCTAGACTCACTTGAGACATATTACACACACTTTTTAACATCACATTTCTTGACAACTACACCAAAATACCTCTAACTCTCTAACTCAAATTTAAATATTCTAAAGTGGAGTTTTGGTAGGAGACTCTCCCAAGGCTAGTAACTTATAAAACAATGCTATCTAATGACTCTAATACCTTTATAGAGTCCATATTATACTTATAACATAAAAATTAGACCAAAATTACAATAAGCATAGCTGATTTCATAGAGTTATTTGATGCTCCTACATCAAGAAGCAAGAAAGGTTCAAAATTGAGAGGAATGATCAAGATCTATATTTTTAGTGTATAAGATTGAGGTGATATATAATCCATAAATATCATTTACATATGTCCCCCATTTAATATAGTAATTAAATTGTTAGTTTAAAGGAAAGGAATGCATACCTAGGTGTGTATAACACAACTTGTCTTTCTATGTGCCCAACTTGAGTATTTTGTTAGTGAATGACCTAAAACTAACAACATGTTACAATATATAATCAATTCATATAATATGGAAATGAAAGTACTTGAAATTTATTTTATTTTAAATATCAAGGTTTAGGATTACACGTGTGTCAATGTAATTGCCTTGCCTATTGGCAAGTTGATTTGAAAAATATGTATCCTGGTAAGGATATGAAATTGATATTAAGAAAAATATAGATAAATCTTTAAAATGTATAAATGTAAGGAGATAAAGAGAGAGATATTGGAAGACACATCCCCTAAACATGGAGCAAAAGTGGTTTTTCCCTTAAAAGTTGAGATTACATCAATCATGCAACCCAATGACACTTATAACCTAGTGAGTCTCAGTGAACGAAGTCATCCACACTATCAAACTAGTGAGGATGGATGATACTATCAAGTCTAACCTAAAAAAATGATAAGAATGAGTGATTTGATCACCTAAACCATGCCCAAAAAGTGAACCAACTACTATTATAGATTGTATACATATAGTTCATAAAATTTCAACTAGTGGTTAGTGACAATCCCTATGAATATTCCAATATCTGAAACTTATTTATATTTTTCAATATTATGCACACATTAGATAGAATATATATCTTACATATGTCTCATTCTATAACTATGTATAAAAATGATACCAATGTATAAAATTATACCATAACTATGAATCTAAATCATAAAACTATGTGATTTAGCCAATTATGGATGTGTGTATAACATGATTCTAAAGCATATCCACTATATACTTAGAAATTTAAAAATTGATACAAGTACCAATTTGGAGAACATATTTCCAAAACATGTCCCCATTGTAATTTGGAGATGTTGAACACTGAATAGGTATGGATAACATGTTTTCAATGTAAGCCCACACTAGATCTAAAACTATGAATGTGTGGAAGTCGTGCCCATACTAAATCTAATAAATGAGATAATTACCAAACACTAAATGAGTATGAACAACATGCTTCCAAAACATGCACCTCATAAATATGTAAATTGTGCCAAGTGTGGTAAACATGCCCCCACTAAGATGCATGTACTTTAAGGTGAGGTAAATATGATAACTTTTAGTTACGTCACCTCAAAAGGATAAGACAACTATATAATTTATGAATGTAACCATGTAACATATATAAGTAAAATGTCTAGGTAGATATGGAACTAGGTATGTAAAAAAACTTGATCACGTTTAGGCCTAATATGCATGATAAGGATCATGAAAAAATCTAGATATTAATAGTACAAGCTCACCAAACAAATAAAACACACACATAAGAGAACTAAAAATCAAGTCAAAAGGTAATAGTCTAAGAAGACCACAAATAAGGGGCATGTTCAAATTCCACACAATCTAAGTTACATGACTTAGTAAAATGTCCATAAAATCAAGGATGACATACTTAAATTTATATACAAAAAATAATGACATATACAAATATCAAATAAATAATACATAGGAATAGGGGTTATAAGCAAATGACCATATTAAAATGATGGAACAAGGTATACAATAGGAAGGAAAGACACTCAAAGAAGTACACAAACTAAAGCATAACCATCTAGCATAAACATGCCATACTATCCCATGGATCCAATGTGTTAGGAAAAATTATCAAGTATATAACATATTAAATACCCTATGTAAGATATAATCATGGATAAATGCATGTGTAAGTACATATGTAACATAAAACATGATAATATAGAGTGAGAATGAAACCATATAACTTACGTATAATGATCAAATAAGTGGATACCCCCAATGTCTACATGACATCAATAGACAAAATTCCCATCATCCAAAATTTGAATAGATCGTGTATTTGTGTATGCCTATATCATAATTAAGTATAAGTGTGACATATGTGTGTATGTATAAATTATTGAATATTTCTTCCATCAACATGGAACTAACACATATATGCCAAGGATCTATTAGAAAAATGCAGCTGCTGAAAATATTTTTGTATTTTTGAACATTTTTTATTTTTGGTACTTTTGGAATATTCTAAGAGTTTAATCAAGGAATTTATCATCATCAAAATGTGTAGGGCCACCTAGAAATTTTGTTAATATTTGTTTATATAATTTCACTACTAACACTTCAATGTTTATATTTAATTTTTTACTTGAATATAATGGTGTAGGAAAATAATTATGCACATCATGTCTTATACAAATTTCTGTATCCATATCAATAAAATTTATACACATGTTTGTAGTGTCTAGATTATCATTCCACTCAGCTAGCCAATTTTGTCCAAACTTTAGTTTCAAGTGTGGTTCATGGCCTACTATCCATATGTTCTAAGTTTACACACATGGGCCATAGGTGATAGTAACTAAATGTATCATCGAGATTTTGGAATTAGTGGAGAGTGTGTTAGTCATCTGTAGAATGCCTTGATTATGTAAAAAAATTGGTACCACATGTTATATCCCAATTATTATCAAAACAGATATGGTTTTAAAATATCCAATAAATATTATTATTAATAGTTAAATCCTCATGATTTTTTTTCAAGAGACAACTCTTTTTTGAAATATAAGAAGGAATTTTCCTTTTCCTTATGTTAGACACAATGTTTATGCATCTTTCAATCTTATATTTTTGAATTTATTTCCTCAATATATAACACTTATTGGTATGATGTATAATGATTTGATGATATTTATAGTATATTACCATGTATTAAATGGTTATAAACATACAACATGATCTATGCTTGGTAAAAGGTAAGTAAATCATTATATACTTAAGTAACTATTGACAATTTTTGTAAGCATTGGTCATTGTTGTTTATGTACAAGTTTTCAAGAAGACTCAAATCATATATTGAATACTTATGAGGATATTTAAAACATAATAAAACCTTCTTCAATCCAAAACCATGCTCAAGAATAGTTTGTAGGTCTCAATTTTGATAGAGGTTTCTTCTATTCTTCTAACTATCTAGTTGTAACCTAGTAAAGGCAATTTTCAAATGTTCATTTAATGAAGGATAGGAAGAGTTGGTTATAATGGTATTAGTGAAATATTATGGCCCCTATAACCTAAATAATACATGAATTATTTTTATGTTTAATTTCCTATAGGTATAATCACTAAGGTGGGGGGTGGGGGGGGTGAATTAGTGAGCCTAAAAATTTCAACTTCAGTTCTAACTTCAATTATGATCTTTAAAAGTCATTAATCAATTACCATAAACAATAATGAACCATTCACATCATTCATAGAAATTTATAAGAAAGATAATCCAAGATCAAACACATAAAACATGAAATACATTGGAAACCTTTTGGGGAATAAAACCCACTAGAACCTATAATTGGACTATTTTCCTATAAAACAAGAACCGATTTAGACTATAATGATATTGATCAAGGAACTACCATTCCTATTTTTAGTGAGATTGAAATCCCTCAAGGAGTTACTACATCGATCTAGTTGAGCCCCCCAAAAAATAGATATTTAGTAAATTTTACCTTTTAAGGAGGTTGTTACCCCCTTAGATGTTGAGCACCCATAACAAAACCTATGAATAAAATCTCCTCAACACTAATTTCCTACAAATTTTATGGAGATACAAAGTATATTAGCTCTTCTTCAACTCTGCTTAATCAATGCATCCAAAGACACCTTTTGAACCATTTTGTACTTATTAGCAACAAATATATCACCTCAATAGCAACAACATGAATAGATGGTCATATACATTATCCACACTCTAATCACTCTCTAAAATTATCCACAAAGATCTCATATATACTAGTAATACTTTTTTCATTCTCAAGACATCCATAAACATCCTTTTGGATCACTCTAGGCCTCTTCATTCTTGCTCAACCTATGAGAGCACTATTCTACCATCAAAAACATGACCTACAGGTCATACTCATAGTCCTAAATCTAATATAATCATCAACCTATCCATTATTCACAATCATCCTCTTCTCTTCTCTTCAATCCTCATAGATGTCCAAGTCATACAAGTCTAGAACCCATCATCTTTGGTTCTTCTATTTATAGATCAATCTTGATCAATACCATCTTGGTCAACCATTAGGCATGTCTTAACCCTTAATATTTATATCATAATAATATAAGGATCAATAAAATATTCATAAGTCAACCATAGCACCTATGGGTCACCTTTAAGGAACTACACCTTTTACTAAGGCATTTGTAGCCCTTATACGTCTCATGTGAACCCATTCACTCTTTTAGCTCTCTATCAAGAAAAAAAAAGACATATTACCACATTCAAATACATGGTTCCACTCCTTATATCCTCTTAGACATCATCAAATAAACGTATTCAACTTAGCTCACCTCTGTGTATGCTCAAACAACTCAAACAAAGACCTTTTACATAGGAGCACCATTACTGAACATATAGTAAACTTCATAAGCATTGTTTAAACTCAAGATAAATTGATCACACTTCAAAAATACACAAAAATCATCCTCATAAAGTATAAACTATGATCTAATATCTAATTCATCATGAGACATTGATACATCATCAAAACAAGCTCAAACATCCTTCTCAAATCACTCATAGAACACAATTGACACACAATCAAGTTTGGAGCACTATACCTATGTCTATATTCACTTTTAGATCTTTAAGTCCATATTTTCAAAAGTGCATTGAATTCCTCTAACACATTAATTTTTACTACATAAGAAAATTCACCTTATATAAAAATTTATGGTCTAAAAAGTATACACTGATATTTCCTTCACAAATTCAAATATTCAAATGAAAATGGTAACAATTAGCCTTCAAAAACAATGCTCAAATTTCATGGACTCTCATCTTAAGATAAATATCATAATGTTGATATTGTTCAAGATTTAATGCATAGACTACCAAAGTGAAATTTTAAACATCTATCACATTGACCTCATCTCATGTTATCTAGAAACTTTGACTCAACATGCTATGTCAATCTCTATGGATCAAATAGGGCCTCAACGATAAACATTCACCATTAATCAAACTATATGAATTCTTGCTTGCCATTGGATCATTATTCTATACATTTTCTTATATGTTAAGCTTTTTGAACCTATCCTCATCTCACTACCTCTTGACTCCTTGGAGTAATCACGTACCATTGATATTTCTTGAGCTTTAACACATTAAAAAATTAATAAGTATGGGTACCCTATTAATATGCATGAGTAGCCACTTTTCACCTCAATAACTTCTTTTTTGCTTCAATGTAGCTTCTCAAATTTAGACAAGATGATATCCTTCCATAGGAGACCAACTATGTGACCCAATGCTCTTGAAAATATCATGTGTTCAAGGTATAATACCATTAAATTTCCTTCTCATAAAATTTTATCATAGATCCAATGATGTCCAAAACTACCTGAGAGGCCAACGTTGACCATCCATAACTTCTATCATGCTTTAATGCATAATATCAAATTTAGCATAAATGATCTATGCTCAAAAATAAATAAACCCATATGATTAATTTTTATTTACACCTTCATATTTGAAATATATAACACTTCCAAAATTCTCACTCGACTCTTTCTACCTCATTTTAAAATGGCTAAGTATGGGAAAACATAGTCAATCTACCTAAGATCCCAACTTTGCATATGGATATCATTTGATGCACTACATTTCATGATCTATAAATTAGTGAAAATAAAATTAGTCCAAAACTTTAAAAAACCCATATTATCACCTTATATTAAAATTTACAAACCAAATGTGTAAGAAATGAATTCATCAACATGCTTACTCAACACTTTTTGGCCAATCTATAAATTTGGCTAAGTATGGGAAAATAATGAAATCTGACTGAGAAGCCAACTTTTCACCCTCATATATTTTAGCATACTTGATGCATGAATTTAAATATAGAACATATCAAATATATACTATATTTATCATAAACATATGACCTTATCCCCTTGACTCATTACCATGTGGTGATGGTGACATCATCAAACTACCTACTTAGCTTTTTTACCATTGGACCCAAAGTGTCTAGATGAGAACTTTGATTAACCAGATGAATTATAATTATGCACCAAAGCTCTATAATAATATATCACATCTTATATTACTTCTTGAACATGATAAAAACTTCATACTCATCCCTAATCCTCTCAATCTATGTCAAGATTGAAGATCAAGAAACTATACATAAATCACACTAGAACAAGCATATTGCACACTTTGTCATACAAGAAAAAGCACATTGCACACTTTGTCATACAAGAAAAAGAAAATTGCACACATTGTCATTATTAATTAAAATATAAAATAATATCTTCCACTTAAAGGATAATATACATGTTATAATAATTACATTATCATGACAAGTCCCTAAAAGGATGGGTTTAACTTTATGAACAACCATTAAGAACGAAAGGTGCTCTAAAATCCTTCTAAAACCATAATGGCTCAATTTTGGGCAATACGTTCACATTTTTTATTTATTTTCTTAAATTTAAACATTGTGTGAGATATTATGAGTCATAAATAACCTTCCTAAACATTCCTGAATCAAAATTTTAAGTTAAATAATGGATAAAGGTAAAGGCACATGTTGCATGGTTTGGGAGGTTGGTGAGAAAATGCATTTTTTGAGAGGTTTAAGAGATTGTTTGATCACATCGCATGATTTGAATGATTATATTAGATATTAAAGGTAATAATTAAAAAATAATCTTTTATTTTATCCTCATAATATTAAATAAAATTTCAATACTCATACTTATAGGCATTCATAAATGAAATTATGCAAGTTATGAAACACCAAAAAGTGCATATTTTGGGTTTCACTAAAGGAAAGTTATTGAAATTTTACATGTAGGTAAATTTTTATGTAATTTAATGTTTTAAATTGTATTAATTCCATTAATACACTTTATTATAGATAAAATTTTAAAACATTGGGCTATTCATGAAAGAAATAAGGCTTTTTCACTATTTTCCCTCACAAATAGATTTAGAAATGAGTGTTTCAGATCCAATGGAAAAAAATAATTTGAGAGTGTATAATAAATTTTAAGGTATTAATAAATAATAATTAAATGAAAACTATTTTAAAATAGGCTCATATTATTGAAAAACATCTCCAGGTTAACCTCTGGGTAGCAAGCATGCACTTTTTTGTGATTTTTTATTTGGGAGTTTGGTGAAGCATTTTCAATATTTTAAAAAATTTACATGTATTACCAATTTATAAATATAAAATTATTATATTATTATTTTTTTAATTCTTATAACTCATTTTATACCCATAAATCTAAATTAGGGTTTCTTGATGCAAGTGAGCATAAAAATGGCATTTTAAAAAGCTATAAGTGGAATTCGGAGCTAAAATTTTGTTTGAGGGTCTATGACACCATGGATATTATGTTAAAATTATATTTAGAATAAATATATATTTAAATAATTAAAATTAATAATGTTATATTTTCTCATGGTGCATTCAAGAATCTTTCCAAAACTATTTAAGATAGATATGTCTAATAGAGACTAGTATGGAGAGTTGTGATTGTCCATATGCTAGTGTACTTTCAAAAAGCATATTTAATGGATTTTTATACAACATAAAGATAAAATATCTCACAATTTTTTTCCAAAATTTAATAATAAAACAATTCATAAGTTTAATCAATGCATTTTTCATTCAACAACCTTGCTTAGTCACACACATGTGTTGTTTGCTATGTGGATATAAAGTAGAGGTTAAGTGTTGGTTTTAAAGATGAAATAAATGTTAATAATGAGTATGTATGCATAAATAAAATATATTATCTCTCTTAATAATCCATGTTTGAGCTAAATTTATAAAAATTTAAGAAAACAAGATGAAGAAACATGCATGAAAGATGTAAGTCAAGAAGCTCAAGTTAAATTCCAAGTTGCAAGTCAAGATAAGTCAAGTCAAACTCAAAAATAATATAAAGGTAAATGAATTAAAAATTAAAGATTAATTTAATATAAATATTATTTAATTAAATATCAAAATTTCAATACAAGTTCATAAGGAGTTAACTGAAGTTGATCAAGACCTTCCATTTATTGAAGATAATCAAAGCATGCATGTTGACCTTTGAATTTTACAAACAAATTCAAAAAAAATTATTTATAATAATAATGCATAATCCAATAATAGAATTTTTAAACTAAATATATTATACATTGGGATTTGGTGTTTGGTAGTGGATTTCATGTTTGAATTGGTAGTGGAGTTGAAGTAAGAGTGATGCATGACTAGATGATGACTCATCTCTAGTTGCTTGTATCCTCTCTCCTTGATTCTTTTCTATATGTATTTCATTTTAAGGAAATTTAGGATCGTATTCTCATTTTTTATTACATTATATATATATATATATATATATATATATATATATATATATATATATATATATATATATATATATATATAATTGTATTATATTACATTTTAAGCAATAAAGAGATGATTTTTTCTCCATTTTTAAGTTGTTCATGAAGTGTGTGCTTAATATTCATTGATGTAACTTAGTGAATGACTAATTTCCATATGTTTATATATGAATATTTAAAATTTATTCATTAATTAAAAAATATTTTAGGTCATATCAAATGTTTAAGTATTAGTTTTACCTAATTTGGAAGTAAGTTCAACCATTGTTCACTCCTTCCAAGCTAGTGTGAGTGTTTGTCAAGACCTATGTATGCATTATTGATGTAAAAGTAATTGTGTGAAGATTAAGTAAATTTTTGAAAGTTATTTATCTTTAAAAGTGTGTAAGTAATATTCATAATTGATTATCATATTGGTTTATCACCCTATATTTCTAGTTTTCATATTTATTTTTAGTTTGAGCATTGGTCCTTTTCCCCTTGTCCTAATCAAGAAAGCACAAAATTTGAGATTTTAGAGAGAATTAGGTGAGTGTACCAAAGGGAAACATACCTTAAAATTTATATTATCTCCAAAATAAGGTCACCATATTATTATAGAGTTTCTATTGTATCAATAAGAGTGATAACAGGGATGTATTCTTAGTAGATTGCACTTCTGAGTGATCACAGTAACATGGAAAACGTAGTATCAAGAGTTTATTGTTGTGTCTTGATATATAAATTTTATTGTGAAACATTTTGATAATACTCCACATTTTTTCCCATGATTAATTCTAATTTTAAATTTTTAAGGTTGACTCAATCTTTGCATCCAAGAGCAGTGTATGGAATAACATTTACATGTTCATCTACCATTTTATTGCCTTTATCTAGATTCAACTATACATTTTTTCACATGGATTTAAATTATATGCATCAAGACCCATAGGTTCAAATACTTTAAGTGATAGGTGATCATTTAGATCAAATTTTATGTTTCAAATTTTCTCATCTATCATATGATAGGTTATATAATCATAATTGTCATAATAATCTAAAACATGACCATATTGTTTGTTGAATATTGAATAATAAAGGAATCTCAAATTTTATTGGTTATTTTATTTTTATTAGATATTTTTGTAATGTTTCTTTCTCCTTATGCATATCTATGTTCACCTTAAATTTTAGTGTATTATTTACATCTAGAGACAAATGATCCATTGTAGATGACTCACCTATTTCATACATATGTATATGCTCAATAAGTATGTATTATTTATATGATTCCACCATAGGGATGCCTTTATTTTTTTAAAGTATCACTTTATAAAATTTTAGATTTTAATCATCAACATGCATGGATAAATTCTAATCATTGTCACTTATGTGAACAAAGGAAAATTTTGGTCAATAATATCTTTGGATTGTAAATTTTTTCAATCAAATATGATGAAATTGTTATTGTTATTAAGGTATTTCAAAATATATAAAAAATAATTAGGCTCAATATCACTTGGAACTTGTTTTGCATACAATGCCTTATTTAGGATATCCTTAGAGACATTAGATTGATTTAGGAGCTCAAGGATTGAAATTTTTGCATGTATATTTCTTAATTGGTCAATAATTTCATATCCATTAGATTTTATTAAAATCATAGATTTATGATGAACTTGTTTTATATTAATAGGTGGTGGAAAATGTTTAACAATGCCACCTTTTCAAGTAGTAACATCATGAACTATGGAATCCATTATAAGTCATGGGAAAATAATAGGTGTGGGATGGTCAATGTTATTCAAATAATACTTAGCTAGAATAAATGGTTGAGAGCATGCACGTTGGTGTCTAGATATTTTCTTTATAGAATTACAAAAGGAATTTTGAAGAGATATCAGTTGTTATTTCCACTTTAAAACCCTCACATTATTGGAAAAGATTTGTTTAACATATTTAACAACATAAATAATGTATCAAACCATATAAAATATAAGGTATTGGACCATGAAATAATTTACAAAGGTGTCCATAGTAAACATTATTTCAAAATTATAACAATAAAGGATAAATTAAAAATTAAAAAAACCCTATTTATCCTAGATTTTGATGTTCAAAGATCAGGTTTGCCACATATACACCCTATAATGGATTGATGATTCCTTGTTTTATGTTAATATGGCTAAGAATATAGAAATAATAATGCAAAAGGGTGATAATAAAATCTAAAATAGGAAAATTGGTTACTAAATTTAGATATAAACATACACTAAATGTATTATGTTCATGATAGGATAAATATAAAAAGTTCAAGTAAGTTATTCATGTAAATGAAAAAAAAGTGATATACTTAGCTATTTTTTATGCTAACATAGTTTTGGATATAGAACATGGAGAAATTAGGCTAGAATGAGATTATGAAATAGTCATCAAATTTAAGATATGATGCTTCTGAAGCTTTAGACATTAATGTTAGCTTGGGATGGTTGTGTCAACATTAATATATGGGTTTAATGTAAATGTATTGTATAAAATACCTAATGGAGAAGGATACAAAAACCTATATGTTTTTGGGTTTTAATTCACCTTTGCTATAGTGCATTCAAATCTATGCCATGGGTTGTCACTCCTTATCAATTTGTAAAGACCTAATTTTTCATCATCATAGTGACTTGGGGGAAATGGCTTAGTGGGAACATAGTCTCAAGCTAGCCCTAAATACCCCTATATCAGTGAGTTTTTCATACATATCTAAAATTTTGAATATGGACTCAAACTAATGTAGTTCTCCCCTACATGTTGGCTTGTGTGTGAATCATGAGACATATTCAAATAAAGCATAATAGTGACCTATCTTGTAACATAGAAAATTAGGATCTTAGAATGATCCTTTACTAATTTAGACATGTATATATGGTGTACCTATGTGATATTTAAATAGGTAAATTTTGTTTAATTCAATGCTTGATAGAGTGCTTTTGATAAGTTTCCTTGGTCATTTTTTATGTTTTCTAGGTATGGGCCAAGTGAGGAATAAATGCAAGTTTATCATGTATTTATATCAATCATTTAGGAGAATTAAATCAAATTAAATCCCATATACTAACCATTATGATATGTTTCATTTCAAAAATAGATGAACTTCGGGAACTAGACACTTACATTAGGTTAGGACACTAACATCAACATTAGTGTATAGCTTATATGTTAGTGTTTTAAGAACAAGAATGTAGGTAGAAGATTAAAACTTATAGAGGTTGAAGATAAGTACATTTTAATCATTTTTTGCAAGATAAAAGGCTTGGGTCATCATCATAATACTAGTAAAACTAAGAGATATAGGACAAGAGTCATAAGAGAGACTATATGTGAGCCTTACAAAAGTTGGAATGTTATAAAATTGAGAGGAAGCACCAAAGATTGAGTTAACCAAGTGTTAAATAATGAGTTTATATATAATTGATAAATTTAATCTATAATGTCATATATTTTTTTCATAATTTTAAAAATAATATAATTTCTAATTAATTTTACAAGATATCTTGAAAACTAACAAAAAAAGGATAGCCATCTATGTGGCCTCCTTAACTGCCTCTAAAAATTAATTTTTTTTTTTTTTTGGAATGTATGAACAATTAGGCTTATTTAGTGACCATATATTTTATTTACATTTGTATCAACTAAAAAATTACATAAACACATATAGGCATGCATATTTTGGCATTTAGTGTCCTAAAAAATCCATAGTTAGAAATCAACATAGATGAAATTTTAAAATGATCCAAATATTAAAATATTAATATATTTGGAAAGAGGAGTGTGTGATCTTCATCATGGTAATAATTTCATGATTTTTCTCATTTAAATTCATATTTTATTTTGAAATGGAAGTTTAATTTTCTTATTTTCTATCAAAGATCTCATATTCATCTATGTGTTGATAGGTCTAAGCATTTGTCTCAGGAAACCAAGCCATTTCAAAGCCAAAGGATTTGGTTTTTTAATTCAAACATATCATATCATGTAAACCCTATAGTGTGTACATGTTATACTAAATATTCTCTATATTGACATAGAAAAATTTAATTTAGTCTATTATAAATTGACATAACAAAAAAAAAATGAATTTGGTGTATGTATATGTGTTTATATTTATCTATGTATCTATTCACATTTATATTTTTTATATTTTTATTTTAAATTTGAGAGTGTTATTATAGACACTACCACAAAGAGGACATAATGGATATATGATGAAATTTTAATGTGTTTCACCCATAATTATAATTTTGACTATATAAAACATGATTTAGGGTCTAACCAAGCCTAGTTTTATTACAAAATGAATGATTGAGTAAATTTATGGTGAAGGAAATTATGTATAATTTTAATCCTTAAAATGTAACTTAGTGTATAGGATGTGATTTGAAGATAAACTAGCCTATATTTCCTAGCATATTAAGTTAATTGGTGTAATCAATGATGTAATTTAAGAAAAATTGAGTCTCATGGACCTCTTTTTTACTATAAAATATTTAATTTAGGGGTGTTAACCTAATGATAGAAGAAAATAAATTAAATAGTGCTTTTGGTTGAATCCAAAGGCAATTGGGGCTAATTTTATCCCCTTCAACCTAATAGTGACTATAAAATGTGATTCTAAGATCAATCAATTCCAATTTAAATAGGTAATGAATCAAAGAATCAATTGATTTAATTACATATGTAATTTTGACATGTCTAGGATGTGTTTTTGGGCTCAAAAATGTAAATATCACTATATAATTAATTAAATAATTATTTGGTTTAATTATGGATGAAATTAGGTCAATATGAGCCCATTAATCTTAATTTTGCCTATAAAATGTGATTTGAACCTAAATTGGCTTTCATTTCATCAAAGATTGAGCCAATTAGTCAAATGGTGCAGTCACTGATAGGCCTTTTTAAAAATTGATCCACATAATGTGGAATCCAACATTCTAGAAAACATAACCTTTGATTTATAAGTCCATTTGAGATTTCATTTATGCTATCACAACCATTTTAAAATTTTAAATCCATCTATAACCCATCTTACATGGTTAGGGATGTTCTCATAACATTTTGGAGGTCATAAGTGACCATATGAGGATCTAAAAATACAATTTTTAATTTTTTATGGGTTTTCATATTTTTATAAATAGTTTATTTTTGTACTTAAATGCTAAATTCAATTGCAATTCATCCATTAGGTTAATTTTAGTGTTTATAAATAATGTGTTATAAGCACTATCCCTAACTAAAAAAATGTTGTAGATAATGATGAAATTGACAATGATGAATTAAATAGCGATGAAACATGTTTACTTATAAGTCCAAAATATGTTATAATTCCACATTCAAAGTATAAAGTTTTTTATTTTATTTATCATGAATCTATGCATTATGATTTACCCCTAATAATGAATAAAATTACATGAAAATAGAAAATGATGAAAGTAACAATGAAGATACTAGTAGTGAACATAATGATTTTTAAATGCCCTCTCAACAAACTCCAACATTAATAACACCACCAAGGATTATTCATATAAAATGTTAGTAATTAATTTAAGTTAATGAAAACATTTTAAAACCAATACATAACAAAATTTCTTACTACCTTTCAAGAAGACTAGCTAAAGTGTTTTGGGATAATTTTTTTGGAAAATTAGACTTTGATAGTCAAAATGTCAATTGTTTGTTTCATTGATGAAATTTATAAATAAGAGACATAAAATGTACACCCTAGTACTAATAACATCTAACATGGATTAATAAAATAATTAAATTGTTGAAAATGTACATGATGGCTATCATACTATAGGTATCACATCATACAATAAAGATTGTAATATACTTGATGTATAGTTAAAACTTGTGTATTAAGTGGTCAAATTGGGATAAAATGATTGATTTGAAAAATTAGTTGATCATTTAATATAAATAGGAAAAAATGAATGAAATAAATTGGAATACACCAAAGACTTAATTATGCCAATACCAATGAGCTTTAGGGATTCTCTGGTAGACTCACATGAAAGGATAATGCTATAGTCAATTATCTCAAAGATTTAATTCAATAATTTTAGAAATACAATACAAGAGATTAACCCAATACAAGAGACATAATGAAGAAAAGAGTTAGTTTTCTTAACCATTATCCAGATCTAAAACATTTTTTTGATATGACTCATATACAATTGTACTCTAGTTTGTTTGGAAAAACATCCCCAAATTTCTATTAATCAATTTTGAGATGTCCAAACCCTTTTATGTAAAAATAAATCCCATAAATAAAATGTTTTTTTTTAGGTAACATGTTGAATTTTTAATACACTATGATGTTTTTGAAAACATACATTTTACTTTAACTACTAACAACATTTTTTAGGTGTATGGCATATAAGTTTTTCAAAAATCATCTTTTAGATTTATTCCAACCATTGTGTGAAAGACTAGATGGATAGTTCTTTTATAACAAAGCATGTTTTGATATAAATTATAACATTGTGGTGGATTGTCAAAATTAAAAAATGGTATCCCTAAGGATAATACAAGTGTAATTAGATAGGAATTAGTTTATTTAAGAAAATATAAATATGTGAATTATCAATTAAAATATGGAAAATAATTTAAAATGCATGATATTGTTAAAAAATAGATGCTTATTTTAGAATTTATTGTAAAATTCAAGGAGGAAATTATTTATGAGTATTCAAGGTAAACGCACAGGGATAAATGGTTGAATGGACATTCAATGATAAACAAGGATGCATTCCCACCTAGTTTTATGTTTCAAGGGTCAACCTTGTTGATAATTACACATTCAAACCATAGATGGAAGTTCAATCACAATATTAAAACATAGTACGAGTTTCCCTATTCATTAATATAGAGTTCATGAATGTACTTTATAGTATAGATCAAGATCAAAAAATACTAAATAAGTGCCATTTATATGGAAGTGATGACTTATCAAATTGTACTAAGTGCATATCAGGTTATTTTCAGATGTTATATAGAAAGTTGACTAAGAGGAACATTACTTTCAATCAACATTACATTTGGTTGAAAATTACACATCATGGTTCAAGAATGAATCAATTTCTTACTGGTTGATCGGGATGCACATTAACACTATTGTACAACATATTTTGACTTTCATTAAAGTTGGCCATGGAAAAAGGAAGCATGACAGTGTTAGATCATGTGTGAAAATATTTATTTTGAGAGAGGAATTGAAGTTTGAATATTATGTTGAATTTTTATTAATGCAACCATTTTTGAATGTTTTAATGAGAAAATGGGACATGGTGTTAAATAAAATTATACTATTCATAGATAATTTTTGTTGATGGAGGAAGAACACTTGGAAAATTATGATGATTTTTTGACCATAATAGGGTCAAGTGATCTCTACTCATTTTTTAGCCAAATTAATGTTATTAGATTATTCATACAACATATTTGAAATATTTATTTTTTACATTCATGGACTCTATATGGAATGAGTGTGATTCATAAGATTGGGTGGATGAATGAAAATTCAAACATTGAATTCTAATTGACACATATTTGTTTCAACCAACATTAAAACTTGTAAATGTGATTTTGTCACATGATTTTAACCATGTATCTAATATAGTGTAACTAGGTTGAATATTAATCATTATGTATTATTTATTCTCATTATCTTTCTTGATAATGTCATTAAAATTTGAATTTTATGATACATGGCACATTTTTGTATTTATTTATGAAGAGGATGATGAAGGGGGAACAAATTACTACTTATGTTTATGTGTGGACAATTTTTTTTGACTTACCAAGTCATATATGGATAAAACATTGACTATCTCACTATGTATGTGGTAGTAATTGGAACTTGGATTCAATGATATCATATCAAATGATTAGATGTATGGTTGTTTGAAGACTTAAAAACAAATAGAAAGATACTACACTATTTAAATTTGGTTCTTGTAACAAATATTTAATTGGTCAAAGGTCATGGGAGGACATTAAAGAATAATTCATGGAAATTTTTTGAGTTATAACATGAATTTATTCTTGCTAATATCATGATTAGAATAGATCTCAATGGTACCTTTGATTAAACTCTAGGGTATGTTGAGTTCTCGAATGTAGAAGTATTTAATTTTACTAAATTCTACTTATTTTGTAGGTAGTACATATAAATTTCATTTTCAATTACTTAATAATAAATTATTTGTTGGTTAGTGGTTCCAAATATTCTTCCACCTTCACATGGTTCACATTGTTGATAAGGAATTTCATATTGTTGAAGGTTAGAAAAACTTAATGTAAGTACTCAATTAAAATAGAAATGACATTATTAAGGTTGGAAAGGTTAGTGGGTCTCATGAATATGAATTATGGGAGGCCTAGAACCTATTATATGATGTTATCCTCCACCTCAAACATGTTTTAAATACTATTTTTAAGCAACAAAGCACTAGAGGTGGAGCTGTATAACTGCAACTTCAACTTTAACAACATTTATCGTTAGTGTTTCTAAAATCCTAAATAGTAAATAAAACATTAATTCAAGTAGATTTGGATATATTGGTCATGGGAGCATGTGTAATTTGCCTATATATACTTGTTTTTAGTAATGAAATTTCACATAGAGGTCTTAAAGGTGTAAATGTCAGTTGCAGGACAAGAAATTATCTCTTCACTATTAACAAAAGTTACATTTCGAGACCTGTTACTATAATATCTACCAAAATTCATATTAAAGGTTCCATTTACATGATTAAGGGTTAAATTATACATATTTCACATGCATGTGAGGCTTATTTAGGTTCATGACAATGAATTGTGGGTTTTTTATGTGCATCCAAAGTTAGGCTAAAAACTACAATTTTTTTTGTATTGGAAAGGGTTTTCTTGAGGCCAAAATTGGTAGTGGGTGTCTAAAAATACCATTATGGGAGGCCAAGAACCCATTATTACACATTATATTCCACTTTAAAATGTGATAAGTGTTATTTTTTATCCATGAATCACTAGAGGTAGAGTTCTCCAACTATAACATCAATTTTGACATTTGTTGTCAGTGTCTCCAGCACTAAAATACTATTGAAAACATGTATATAGGTATATTTGGATGTAATCATCATGTAAGTGCATTTAATTTTCTTATTTTTATTTGTTAAAAGTGATGGAATTTCACTTGGAGGTCCTAGAGTTGGAAATGCTAGTTAGAAGAGAAGAACTTGTCTCTTCACCATAAAAACATTGTGTTTCACAACTTGTTACTATAGTGTGTGCCATATATTCATACCCAAGGTTCCATATATGTACTCAAGGTAAAATTATAGGGATTTAACTTCAATTTTATGGTTATTTTTGTATCTGTTAAGGATTTATGGTTTCCATTTTGTGTACATCTGATGTTAGGCCAAAAAATTATAATTTTATTATATTGGGAAAGGTGTCCTTGAAGTCAAAATGGGTAATGGGTCTCTTAAACAGAAAAGACCATAGGTAAATAACATAGTAATATATGTTATATTCTACCTCAGATGTGTTATTAGTTCTATTTTTATCCAAAAATCAACATAGGTAGATTTATCTAACTGTAGTTTTAGCTTTGAAAACATTTATTGTTAGTGTTTCCACGCTTGTAAATAGTAGTGAAAACATGCATACAGGTGGAAATGGATGTTGTGTTAATTAAATAACATGAAATTTTCCTACATATAATTTTTATATGTGATGTAATTTCACTTGGAGGTCCTGAAGGTGGAAATCTTAGTTGAAGGACAAGAACTTGTCTCTTTCTTACAAAAACATTGAATTTTAGGACCCGTTACTATAGTGTGTGCCATATATTTATATCAAAGGTTTGACAAAAAATGATATGGAATGAAATTAAATATATTAAACATATAAATGAGGGTTATTTATGTTCATTCCAATAAATTATGGTTTATGTTCTATGGACATTTGAATTTATGCCAAAAAATTACAATTTTCTTATATTGGGAAAGGCATTCATAAGGCCAAAATGGGTACTAGGTCTATCAATTGGGTGTGATATATGGATAATAACATAGTAATATACATTATCCAACTCCTTGAATGTGTTTTTAATGTCAATTTTGAGCCATGAATAACTAGAGACAGAGTTCTCCAACTCTAACTCTAACTATGATAACATTTGTTGTTAGTGTTTCCACACTCCAGAACAACAGTGAAAACATGAATTTGGGTTCATTTGGAGGTCTTTGTCATGGAATAACATGTAATTTTCCTATATATTTGTGTTATAAGTGATGAAATTTCACCTAGATGTCCTAGACAAATAAATGTTAATTAGAGGACAAGAACTTGTCTCTACACTATAAAATAGTTGTGTTTTAAGATCCATTATTGGATTGTGTTCCATGGATTCAAATCCAAGGTTACATATATGTGTTTCAAGGTGAAAATATAGTTATTATATATTCACATGTTGGTTCTTTTAGTTCATTCCAAATACTTATGGTTTTTGGTTCTATGTACATTTAAAGTTAGGCCAAAAACTATAATTTTATTATATTTTTAAGGGCATTCTTGAGGCCAAAATGGGTAGTGGTTCTTTCAAATGAGTGTGATCAAAGGAAAAAAACTGAGTTAAATACATTATCTTTCACCTTGGATGTGTTGAAAATGATAGTTTTTATCCATGAAGCACTAAAAGTGGATAATTTGAACTATCATAATTGTAAAATCATATATCACCTCATATTAGTACATGAATATATTTTCTTTGCTAAGTTAACATGTAATAGGGAAGAGATTCAATATTTGACAACATACTCATCCTGAAATTATAAAAATAATGAATTTATTTTTTTTCTAAACAAATCCTATTGAGATTATTTGGTAGTGCAAGTGTATATATATGTTGAGCAGATATATGGTGGTAAGATAAAAAATGGCAAGGATAAGTGTAATGGAGAGAGAGAGAGAGAGAGAGAGAGAGAGAGAGAGAGAGAGAGAGAGAGAGAGAGAGAGAGAGAGAGAGAGAGAGAGAGAGAGAGAGAGAGAGAGAGAGAGAGAGAGAGAGAGAGAGAGAGAGAGAGAGAGAGAGAGAGAGAGAGAGAGAGAGAGAGACCAAATATATATAACCACCAAAATATTCCAAGACCTCAAGAGACATGAGAATTATAATCTTGCACTACTTCAAAGGGCCAAATAAGATTTTATAAAATAATGGAAATGAATATATTAATAATTAGATAACACAACATAAATTAATGATTAATTGACCCCATTTAAATGATAAGGTAAGGAGGAATTTATATAGTGAAGGGTGAATATGGATCACCTGTCCAATTTATTTGAGAAGCATAAGTTAGAGTATCTCATTTCATCAAAGAGTTTATATTATTCTTAACATTCTCATGTTGGCATATGACGAGAAGAGAATGAAAGGATAATATGAGTCTAGTCACTAATAATAAAAAGGAATCATCATGATTTTAATTATTTTTACTCAAATGTATGTACTTTCATTAGTGACTTAACACAATGTTTTATTTTTTATTTTAGTATTTGTAGCATAAAAAAGTAAGGTATCCATAACTATAAAATAACACATGAAACACTTTAATTTTTTTCATTTATATTTTTTTATTTATCAACTTTAACATTAAAATTTTGAGGTATTCATTCACTATCAATATATTATGTATGATAAGAAAACATAGTTTACAACTAACAACCTAAACATAGTAAAAAAATGGAATCAAAACGTATTATATATAAAGTAAAAATGTTCATGAACACAAAACTAGGTGAAAAATTAGTGGGAAGTGTATACGAGAATCATAAATGGACTCTAGAAAGATATTATAAGTAAAATATTTAAATGGTTTTACATAAAAAACCAAGTTCACCTCAACAATCTTTGAAAATTACACATTTGAAATTTCATAAGTAATTGTAGAGACATGATGACCATATATTTTTGGAGGTTTTTAAACATGAGGAAAGGTGAAGTATGTATAGTATGGTAAATCAACTTCAATATCACTTCACTACTTGTGCATTTCACCCAAGTGGTGTATCCTAATCATGAAAGGCACTTCACACTAATATATGACTATGTCAAACATTATACTATTTTATCCTATATATTTTTAATTGGAACACATATTGAAGGATTATAAGTTAGTATTAATAGTTACATGAAGTAAATATTAAATATAATCATATTTAAATATGGCCATACAAACCATAAAATTTAGTTATTTAATAATAATGTGAGAGAAATTCTACACTAATAAGTGATCACCATAAAATGCAAGCATCTATACACACATACATATATACACGTGTGTGTGTGTGTGTGTGTGTGTGTGTGTTTATATGTATGTACCCATAAAATCCATAGAGGCATATAAAATAAGAACATAATAAAAATTTCAAGTGAATGTCATATAAGAATACAATGAAAAAAATACATACATTTCCATATATGAATACAAATATGTACATAATATAATACATCCTAATCATAGAAAATTCTTCCTCTCTTTACCTTACTTGATAAGATTCTCCTTGGAGTGAAATTATTATATATTGAGATCCATCAGATGCTTTGGATTTCTCTAGGGTGTTTTCTCTCAAATTTTGTTTATTTCTATTAAAGAAGAATAAGTAGGAAACTAATAATAAGGATATGGTAGAAGAACCTATTTATTTGTGGACACATGATCCAAATGATCATGAAGATATAATATTTGTATTTATAAGAATGAACTATAGGTAAGAAATTACTCATGAAATGGTTTGTTAGATGGATATCAAGTTGGAATGCCTAGCATGAACTAGATCCGAGAAACATGAGCTTACTATGAGGTTGAAAATCCTCTCTCCTAAAAAAGTTAAGTTGAAGAAATGAAGTTGAAATACTTGCATCAAATGACATAAAAGAATGAAATATAATACAAGAACAAATAAATTCCTGATAAATGGAAATAGACTAATTATAAAAAATAACAGGTCAATACTAATGCTAAACAAGTCAGATAGGGTCTTTGTGAATAGGCAGGGACATAGAAAATAGAAATTGGATGAGGGTAGGTAGGTAGAAATAAATTGTTATTATTTATTACCATAGTGACCATCAGTGGTTATGCTAACCATCAGTATTTGGGTGACTATCAGTGGTTGAAGGTGACCATCGATAGTTAGGGTGACCATCGACAATTCCTACGAGATCTAGGTATGTTCAAATAATAGTTATATAATGGATATTAAAAATGATTAAGGTATAATTGGATTCAATGGGGTTAGAGGGTAATAAATATATGGGTTTAGGATATAAATCAAGTAATCAAAACTTGAAAACTAGAAATATATTTAGCTAGTTGTTTGATGGCTGGTAATTGATCTTGGAGTAATTTTGGTAGAGTAACAATACTTTCCATAAAGAATAATTTAGGAAGAGGTTTAGGTCTCTATCATGGTTTCTAACTTGTTGAAGGGATAACCTATAAATATTTTTCTTTATATTATAAGATATTGATGATTACTGGTTGATATCTTTATTGCTAACTAGGTGAATTCTTGGATTATTAAATTCCTAGCCCTTTTTCATGTCTTGTTCCCCTCCTTTTATAGGTAAAGAGAGATAGAGGTATAAGGTTACATAGGGGGTTCATTTGGATTTTTTTATGTATTATATTTTCATCCATATTGAATAATGATGTATTAGCTTGCACACAACTCAATTTGTCTTGGTCTAGATGGGGAAGAGACGTTACCATCGATGGTCAAAGTGATCATTAGAAGTCATGGTGACCATTAATGATCAAGTGTCAAAGGTTAAGTGGGGTAAAAGGATAGGTCTATTTATCTAGTCAAATTGACCATAGTTAGGTTATGTTAGGGGTTAAAGGGTCAAATTGGTCCAAAAAGGGTCTATGGGTGTTTTGACATTTGAAACTATAGTGTGAAAAAATTTGATGACTACATGTTATCCATTTTTGTTATATAGTTTATTTAGAAAGCTGTAAAACCAATAAGCATTGTGGGTCAAAGGTTTGGTTACCTCTAGCATGAGAGGAGGTGTTCCCCCTCAAACTAGGATTTGATGAGGTGAAACTGAATTAGGTATGGGTTTGATGTGTGCTTTATGGTGAGTCATGAGGCTAGTGAAAATGGTTGTTGGGCATTTGAAGTGTAAACATAAAAATAAAATGTGACTAAGTATGATAGCCAAGATCATGTAGAGACAAAGTTAACATAGCTGGTTAAAATAAAGTTTAGATCTAGAAGGAATGGTGATGAGGTAACCAAGCCATAACATTAGGCATAGATGATCAGGTTATTCCTATCAAGTCTCCTAGACAAGGTTAGTGTTTTCATAGGTATCTGAGGTAAGAAGAGATCTTGAGAAAAACACAAATGGTTTAGTGTGCAATAAGTGGTGAAAATTCAAATTTTCAACATGGAAAGGTTGGTTGGTATGGTCAAAAGGACCGAGGTAGGGTTATCACAAAAATATGATATAGTTGGATCAAAATGGCCAATGTCAAAGTGGACATGCTTGGCTTGGTGAGTAAAGAAGGTAATCTCCCAAAAGGTGGTATTAAGGTGTGGGTGCCAAAAAAAATTCAAAAATAAGATATCTTGACCATTGATGATCAGGGGGAAACCCTAAAACTATAGTGAATAAAAAGTAAATAAGACAAGTTTATTTTCACTTTGATTTTGACTCTCTAACTCATGTACACTTTGAAACTTTGATGTTTTATGTTAGGGTGATAAAAAATTGGTTTTTTATTGGTTGACTAGTTGATTTGTGTTGAGTGCTAGATTACTGAGGTGGATCAAGGATGTAGGGAAAATAGGGATGTGGCCAAGTAGTCAGACCTAGGATCCCTCCTCGATGATGTTTGAGGAATGAGGTAGGGGCTGCATTGAATTATTAGATTAGTTGATTTTGGTTATTTTGGTTGAATTTGTGGTTGGTTTGGGGAAGGGTTTATGTTTTGACCTAGTTTTAGGTTGGTGTTTATTTAGGTTGAGTGAGTGAGTCAAAATTAAAATTTGAAGGGTATATAGGTTGGGGATAGGGTAGAGGAAAGAATTATGGTAATTTAGGTGTGGGAAAGGAGTGTTTGGGTGGTTTTTAGGTAGGGTATGGTTATGTTTTTACTACCAATAGTCACAAATAATGACCATTAGTGGTCATACTCAACCATTAGCAGTCATAGTTGACCATTGATAGTTAAAGATCAAAGGCCAAATGGCCTACTAACCATCATAATTCTTAGTGACCATCGATCACCAAGTAAGTGGGAAAAGGGGTTTTGATAAATGGCTAATGTAAAATGGTTATGGGTAAAATGAAGTTTATATTTGAGTTAGAATGAAACAATGGGAATGTGAAGGGTAGCAAAAAGATATGTTGATATAGTTTATCTTGGGTGTAAGGTAGGTTTGGAAAATATGTTGATATAGTGCATATAGGAAAAAGTAGGTATCATTAGGTAGGAAAAATGAGATGAAAAGGAGGTTGTCTATGGGAAAAGTAGTAAAATAAAAAACTAAGTTTGTTTTCTAATGAATTTTTCAAGCATGATATCATATCTAAATGTGGGATTAGGTCCCTCAAATATTTACAAAGATCCATAAAGGGATGATGGATGCTGACTAGGTACACATAGAGGAGGTTGGCCTTAGAGCGATGATGAATTACCAATACATGCCCCAAGGTGTGGAAACCATCATGGCCCTCATCAAGAGATGAGATCTAGTCATGAACACCTTTCTCCTATTGACTGATGAGATGATGATCTTGATAGAGGATGTACATAGGATTACATGGCTACTAATTCGAGGGGAGTTGATATATCATATTGATAGAGAGGAGAGAGATGAACACATGGATCTATTATATGGTGAGGTTCAGGCCTTTACTAGGTGGCATGCAAGTGGGTTTATCTATAGGCCATTTTATCAAAGTCCTAGAGATTATTGAAGGTTAATGACTATGATTGGAGTTTTGTTAGAGTTATTACTAGGTCAGATAATTTTTCATTAGGCACCAATTTTTTTAGTAAAAATATATAGGGATTTATGGGGGTTTAGAGTACATAAGAGGTATGACATCAGTGTGGGGTTCATATTACATTATTGGGCTTCTAAGCATATCCAGGTTCTAAGATTGATGGGGTTTCCATGGGAGGGATATGCCCAAATGGACTTAAAGATGGGATTCATGAGATGGAGGAGTGATTATGCACTCATAAGAATTAGAGGTGTGTGAGACATTGATTGGATCAGAGGGCCACTAGAGGCCTTGTTAGTTAGATATTTAATTTGAAGGTTGTATGTTAGCTTTTTGAGGTGGGCCCACTATACTCAAAATAAAAATTTGTGCAAAGCTATAGGAGGATTTTTGGGAGGAGAGAGGGTGAGATTGAGCTCATCCCTATTAATAGATTTCATAGGTAGTTCAACCTAGTACAATGGATTATATCTCTATTCTTGAGATACATGTAGGAGGATACCAAGTTTTTACTTCTAGTGCCATAACCAGAGGAGGTGATTTTTGATTATGACAAGCTACCTATCAAAGTAGAGATAGATGATGTTAGTTTTGTTGATGGCTATGTGGCATGGTATTAGGCCATATATGTAGCTATAAATTTTAAATGGGATGATGGGGTAAATATCCCATATATGTGGATCTAGCTAGTGGGGGTCTATAGGTATATGTATACGGAGGTAACCTTGATAAATAGGTAAGAGCATCACTAGCCACTATGTATGCATAAATTATAGCTTTATAAGGGAAAGTGGCCACATTATAGGGTCAAATTATAACATTACAGGGTCAAATTACCACTATGATGGGCAACAGGGACTAGGATAGGACTTCAATAGGCTTAGTGACCTAGGAGAGGGATACTTTGAGATAGAGAGGAGGATTAGTTATAGCACCAACATGACCACTAGGTATTATTCCCATGGCATGATACATGTATACCATTGAGGAGTTGCATTATTATGAGCCCATAATTTTTACACATTATCCATAGGGGCCTTGATGGGGTGAGTATCAAGAATTATTTGAATTTGGTGCAAGTGTAGCAACTCTAGGTTAGTGGGATGCTTTGGTAGGTGGATAGGCCAACACCTTAGGGGGGTAGTCACCAGATGGTAGTGATGCCTCAGGGGCTTAGGATATGATATGATATGTATAGATGTATATGATTTTTATACCATCCTATGAGATGATGTAGTAAAATGTATATTTTTTGAGGGAGAGAGATGCATACATCTTTTATATGTATTATTTGATGTTGATGAGACATGATATATATGATATAATGATGATATATAGATTTTATTTTATAGTTCATGGTTCATGGTTTTAGATGTTTATGTTTATGATTATGCTCATGAGATGTAGACTCACTAGATTAGGTATGTGATGATTATGGATGATGTGTATGATGAATGGTTGTACATGATTATGATGATGATTTTTTTATGCATATGGTTATGATGTTTGGATTATGATTATGATGTTTATGGTATTGTTATGGTTATTGTTCTATATATGGCTATGATGTTATGAGGAGGTGATGTGATTTATTTTGTATATTATGATGGTGATGATTTTTTTATTATGGTTATGATCATGGATGTGATGTTATTGTTGTTGTTATTTTGTTGATTTATGATTGTTATGGTGTTTTGTTTATGGTTATGATCACAGATGTTATGTTATGATTTATGATTTATGAGTCATGGTTATTGTTATATACATGATGATGATGTTATGATGATGTGATGTTTATATTTTATAGTTATTTTGTTCATGATATCACATAAAGTATGTTTAAATAATAAAACTAGATGTGTGACAAGAAATGAATATCATGAGACATATGTCTAAGTGAATACATGAACCAATTATGAGAAGATAATAAAAAGGCAAGATGATTATTCATTGGTATGGATTAAGAAAACTAAATTCAGATTGGATTAATGAAAATAAACCCTTTGGATTCTTCACATTAGCATGCGTTGGTTGATACAAAGGTGTCTTTGTCACATTGTGTCAAGTAAGCTCAAATTCCTTTGATTTGTATATGGTATAAGGGGATATAGGTGATAGGTGATGTGAAGGGGAGTGTAACCTCCTTGTGGGTTAGTTTTCCCCTTATATAGGTGACCTAAGAACAATAATAGACAAGTACATGTTTTAATGAAAGGTGTAGACTGATTGATGCAGGAAGTCTACTAATGTTATGTATAAAAGTTGATTACAACTTTCTTGGGATAACTTGTTTTGGTTTTGATATAGGGTCTTTTGTTGTTTGATTCTAATAGGTTTGTGAAGTTGATTAATGCAAGAAGATTCAAATGATTTGATAATTTTGACTTATCTATCCTTATAAGAAGTGGTCTATGTTTTGGATTTGTTGATTTTGGTAGCTATCCTTCAAGGGAGTAGTCTATCATTTTAAATATTTTTTTAAATTTTGCATAGTTTTCCTTCAATAGAGTAGTCTACATGCTAGATATGTTTGACCCAAGTTATATTTAGGTATCCCAAACAAAATTGATGATAGGTTATACATGGAAAATTTTATTTAGGCTTAGAGGTTTACCTTTATGAGGGAAAAACATAGAGCACAAGAGGTTAATGATAAGTGAAATGGGTGGTTTTGAGAGACAATGACCATGGGATTCCATCTTATTAGGGACTAAAATTATCCATGATAACTATATTATGGGTAGATTTATGGTACCCATATTTAATATTAGGCTATGACTATGATGGTTAATCACATGGTTCTATATTGTAATTAGTTGTCCTCAAAAAGGATGGGATGAAGTTGTGAGGAAGGTGGAAATATCGTAAATCAAGGGATGAGCTTAAGTTAGACAATAAGGTGAGTTTGATCCTTATTTAATAAAAGAAAAGACATAGATGTGAAGCACTGAGATGCTTAGGTTTTGGTTTTCCTTCAAGAAAGGACAAGTGATATGTTCTTAATCCATACTTGTGGGTTATGATGTAGTGTCCAAGCTAATTGAAAGCAAACTTACCTCACTTGAATTTTTTCATATTGGTCACATGTTGATTTTCATTTAGGATGACGTCTATGATTTTGAATTCTTGTTCTTTCAAGTGTTTTTTATAGGCACATTTGATTCATTCTCGGTAGACACAAAGGTGGTTAAGTGTAGTTAGGCAGCATTTGTCAAGTAGTTCAAGTCAGGCTAGATGATCTAGATAATAGTCACTCTCAAAAATGATGTATTTCAAGGATATATGAAGAGAGGGAATCTAGACTTTAAGAGGGAAGATTCAATTTACTCTAAATACTATAGAGAAAGGGATAACACCCATAGAGGTTTAAATGTTATTGTAATAGGCCCATAAAGCCAAAGGTATGTACAAGTGTCAATCCTAACTAGAAGAATTGACCACTTTAGTTAACATCTTGTTGAGGGGTTAGTTATATGATTATACCTATCTATTTTATTATGGATGATAAGGCAAGAAAAATCTTATCTTAATGCTAAATGCATCACAAATACATTAGTCATATTTATTTATAAAATATTTGGCATTATCAGTGATGATCTTATAGGGAACACTAAAACAATAGATGATATGATGATTGATTGAGTCAAATATATTTTTTGATTTGGTCAAGATAAGAGGAATAGCCTTCACCCATTTGGTGAAATACTCGATGGTGGTGATGATGGAGTGGTACCACTATGATGAGTGAGGATTTATTTCCCCAATGAGATCTAATCCCTATTGTGAGAAGGGAAAAGAGTCCTTAGATAATTGAAGGCCATGGGCTAGTGCATGATGTAAATTGGTGTTTTATTGAAATTTAACACATGTCTTTACATAATCTCAATAGTCTTGGTTGAAGATGGCTAATAGTAGAAGAGGTGAAGGATATGTTTAGTGATAACTAGGCCACTAATGTGCCCCCCATAAATTTTATCATGCATTTCCTTTATTACATGGTAAGCTTCATGATTATGTAGGAAATAGATAAATATGTCACCAAAACCACATTTGTAAAGGATTCTCCCTAGTATGGTATGATGAGAAGTACTCTGAATAAAGGCTCTTTGAGAATTCCTAGATAGGTTGGGAGGAATGATGCCAAGGTTGAGGTAGTTAAAAGTTTGCTCATATCAAGTGTTTGGTGGATATGCCTCCACATTAAAAATTGTAGGGAGGTTATATTGGATATAAGGTGTAATAAAATGATGAATGGTGATAGAGAGCCTATAATCAATAGGTGTAGATGGAATTTGGGAAGTAAGGGAAGCTATTATATCCACAAATGTATTGGTAGATCATGGAAAAGATTAGATAAGGTAATGATCAGATGATTCTAAAAGTACATCTACTAGTTTTATGTACTTTTTCAAGACATCATTATTACATTGGTAGGATCCATTGACCTATTTGACCAAAAGTTGTTAATTGGGAAAGACACTGATCATCTTAACTCCGAAGGCTAGAGTGGTTTGGACACCTATTACTAGGGATTCATACTCAACCATTTTGTTTGGATACTCAAAATCAAGTTTAGAAGAAAGAGGAAGAGGTTCACTGTTAAGGGGAATGAGAATAACCTTGGTAGCACCACCATGTTGGCACTTTGAGTAGTTGAAGAGCATGGTTATTTGTTAGGTGATTTCTTCTTGAAAAAGAGTCATGATGAACTCATTTGAAAACACAAGAGAAAGTGGTTGGTTGTCTAGAAAAGTATCTTTAACCAATTGATAAGTGATGAATTTCCATTTAATAAACTTTTATTGGAGGAACTCAAGGTCAAATTTAGTTAGGAGGATGAGCCACTTGGCCATACATTGGTTTTGGTATGGTTTAGAGTGCATGTGCTTGAGTGGGTCGGAGTTGGTGATGATAAAGGTTTTATGATTGAGGAGATAATGAAAAATTTTGGTAGCCACAAATACAAAGGTCAGGCAAAGTTTCTCAGTATGGGTGTATCAGTCTCATACTCTACTAGTGTTGGACTTATATAGTAGATAGTTTTCTCTTTGTTTTGTTCATCATGGTGAACAATCATTTCCCCTAAGGAATGGTCAATGGTGGAGATATAAAGATATAAGGTTTGGTCCTCTTTAGGAGGGGTTAAAAAAGGTGGAGAAAAAATGTACTATTTGAGTGAGTCAAAGGCTTTTTGATATTCCTTAGTCTACTTAAAATATGTATCTTTATTGAGAAGTTGGTGAAAAGGTTGACATTTATTTGATAATTGAGAGATGAAGCAATTGATTTTTAGAGCTTCCACTGCATACTAAAGAGTTACTTAAGGTGCATAGGAGGTGGCATGTCAAGGATCACTCTAAATTTTTTAGGGTCTACTTTTATTCTTCGAAGAGAGATCATAAAGCCAAGAAGCTTTCCAAATAGGACCTCAAAAATATATTTTTTAGGGTTGAGTTAGACATGGAAATGGATTAGTCACTCAGAGATAATTTTGATAACTTTTAGATAATCCTTGAGATATTAGGATTTCCCAAGGAGATCCTATACATATTCCTCTACTATTTTATGGATGAGATCATGGAAGATTCAGGTCATCACACACTAGTAGGTTACTCCAACATTCTTTAGACCAAATGGTATGACCTAATAGGAAAAGGTTATCTAAGGGGTGGTGAAAGAAGTCTTATGTTGGTACTCAAGGGCAATCAATATATGATTATATGTTGATAAACCATCCATGAGAGACAACATCTTGTGCTGAGCTATAATATCAACAAGTTTGTCGATGTTAGGCAAAGGTAAGTCATCCTTTAGACAAGAAAAATTGAGGTCACAAAAGTAAATACAAGATGAAGTACCCTTATGGGTTTGGTAATGGGGATGATGTTGAAAACCCATTGAGGATAATCAATGGGTTGAACGAAATTGATAGATAATAGGCATTGACTAGAAGGGTGATACAAGGGTACATCTTGAAAAGATTTTGCCTAACATACTTGGTATTGGGATGGATGATGGTGTTGTAGAGGGATATATAAGGTTTTATTCTTGGAATATCCTAATAAGGACAAGTAAATTTTATGCTTTGATCATGAAGAAAGGAAGGGTAATCCTATTGCTCTGAGGAATATATGATTGACCAATATTTACAATATGAGGGTTATCTTGACTACCCAAGTTGACATTAGTAGTGTATTTATTCAACATGGTTTGGTTTTTAGGAGGAAGGGATTTGTGGATATAATAATCCTTCACACCAAGATAGGTGAGAATTTAATCATCATCTTGATGTTGGATGGTATGGATGGTAAGAGAATCATTTTCTACCATTTTAGGATAATTCAGAGGAAAGGTTTTAGTTTGGCCACCTATTTGATTGGTTAGGGGTCCCAAAATAATGGTATTAACTAAAAAATGTTAGGAGGGATGATTTCAAAATCCTCAAATTTTAAAATAGATGGGATTAGTGACGATGGGATGTCCTCATTAATGGTGGTGATGGGTTTGGGTAAATTGGTGTGTTCTTATAGTGAGACGAAGCCTAGGCTAGATAGATAATGATTTTTTTGGGTTATCATGGAAGGTAACTCATGAGGACCATCTTCATAATGGTTGAGGCCAAATACATTTTAGGCACATTGATGAAGGTACAATTTTGCAAATTATGGTTTGTCAAAATAGTAGAAATTAGAGGTAAATGGTCAAATATAAGAGGTGGTGGAGGAAGAGAGAAGTAGATGATCAAGTCCCCCATATATCAAGTTGGTTTGGTTGTTTGGAAGCCTAAAAAGAATGATGGTTCTTATATTGGGATCATAACTAAGATTATAGAAAAATTTCCCATACTTTTAAGGAGTAGGGAAAGCATCCAAGGCCAAAAGATGATACTCTCCTAGTGATATTCATTTGAACAAAGGTTCCAAGGGGTCTTCTAAGGGGATATAAGAAAAAGGGATAGTTTAGCTAGTTGAAGCTTCATCAAAGGTAAGGGTGGGGTTGTTATTGGCTAGTGATGAGGTAGGTGGGTGACGAAGAAGAACATCATTGGGTCAATATGTCATTTTTAATATGTAAAAGGATTAAGGTCAGCTTGTATGGTGATGACCTGACCCTCATGTTCAAAATTGACACATCGATGGAAGGTGGATAGGACACAAATCATGGAGTAGATCTAAGGGCATCCAATTAAGACATTGTATTGGAACTTGCTTTCTATGATATAAAAGAGCTCTAGAAGAATGTAAGGTCCTAAGAGGATATGAAGGACAACCATTCCCAAAGTTATGGCCATGGTATTATTAAAGGAATGGAGGACCCCTATGTTTTTCAACATGGTATTCTTTGCTAGTTTGAGCTGGTTATGAGCATGGGAGGGGATAATATTAATACTAGTTCACTCATCAATCATCACCCTTTTGATGCTAGATTGATTTATGTATGTACTGATGAAGACAGGAGGATCCAAATCTTTACGATGAACATAAGTTATTTACATATCCTTAAATGTGAAAAGGGTGAAAAGTCAAAGATCTCCAACAAAGGCTACAAGAGGTTAAGGGTCTTTATAGGCTGTAGGGCTTTTATCAATGCTCAATGGTGATGGGGCAAGGTGTTGATTAGTTCATATACTTTCATATTCATTGGTGTTTGATGAATCTCTTTCAAAACTAATCATTTGGTAGATTTAGAAGGGTTGGTAGGAGAAGCACCTAAAATGGATGTTTTGGGTTTTGGTAAAGGTGAAGGTGAAGGTGATTTAGTTTGGCTAGAAGGTTGAGGGGTGGAAAGATATGTCCATGGAATGGAAACTTTGGACTTTTCCTTATCCTTTTGTTGTGCCTAATATTAGGTGATCATATAGATAGTGTGTATGAGGGGAGGTGTTGGGATAGAAGGCTATTTCAATTCCTCCTCATTTTTGGGTGAGATAAGGGGAGTGGGTAGGTATTGGATGGGTTAATTTGGTGGTTGGGTTGATAATGGGATCAAGAGAGGTTCATCAAATAATATATCATCCTCATCCCATATGTTATGGATAAGTACTTGGAAAGCTTTACAGTTCTCTGTGTTGTGTCTAGGTGTCATATGGTATGAGCAAATTAAAATGCCATTGAATCAAGATGGTTTCAGACTTGAAGGATTAAAGGGTTTGATAAGTGGTAGGATTAAGGAATAAGTTTATAATAACCTTTTTTAAAAAAATTAATAATATTTGAGTAAAGGTGTTAAGGGTGATGGGATTTTAGTTTTTGGGATGGTAGCCTTCTTAGAAGTAGGCTTCACCATGGAAGGGTTGGGTGGTAGGATGGTTTTGGTAGAGAGGTTTTATTGAGATTATTTGGTTTTAGATGGTTTTGAGGTGTAAATTTTAAAGGTGAAAGATTTGGAGGTTGATGATTGAGATGATGAAGGTTTAGTGATAGGTGGGTACGTAGATGTAAATAGTTTGTCTAGAAATGATGGGGAGTTTGATGTTTTAAGGGGTAGTAGGTAAAGGTATAATAAAATGAGGAATAGTTTTTGGGTAGTTTTTGTAGGATTTTCCTTCTTGGTAGAAAGATGATCTCCTAGGATGGAATAAGGATGAGGTCCCAAGATAGAAGGTAAGATGGAAGGAGGTGGTATGTTTATAGTTCTAAGTGGGATTTTGGGTGGTTCCACCTTCTTGGTTGGTTTTGTTAAGGTTTTATTTAGTGGGCTAGATGGGTTTAAATCCAAATCCAAATATTTTTGGATAATTATAAGAGTAGGGAGTTTGCGTATGTTATTGATGGGTTTAGTTAAAGAGGTGTAATGTGATTTGATAATTTGGGATGGAGATGGTTTAGATGGTTCTTCCATGGTTTTGGAGGGAGAGATTTTTAATGAAGGAATTTTGGTGATGATAGGTTTAATGGTGTATAAAATTGAGGTTGAAGTTCATGTTTGTTTTGATACGAGAGCCAAAGATGGTGCTAAAATATGGCTCAATCCATATTGGGTTGAGAAGAGAATTCAAGGTTTTAGACCAGTCTAGAGAAGGGTTTGTGAACTAGGTTGGTTCCTTGGGCATTGGATTCAAATTTTACGCCCATGGGTTGAGGTAAGGGATTTATTTCTTCACCCTTGTCAGTAATACAAGAGTCCAATATTTGGGAAGATGTTTCCTCCTTAAAAGGAGTAGATAAGGTGATCTCCTCCTTTGTAATGGTTTCTAAAGGGAAAGTGGGTGATTCCATGGCGGGAGAGGTAGGTGTGATGGCAATAGTTTCCTCCTTTGGTATTTATCTCAAAGGAGAAGTGGGTAAGTCTGTTATCTCATCAAATGAATGAAAGGAGGTGGTTCATTCCTTTGTTTGGGTATCTAAAGGAATGGAGGGAGATTCTACCACTTCAATAAGTGGAGTGGAAGAAGAGGTAGTTAAGGTAATGGTTTCATCAATGATAGGCTCATTGATAATCACATTAACCATATACACCTCACAAGCATGAGATGATTTTGGTTTGTTTCCATCATGGTTGGTAGAAGGGGCATGATTAGGAAGAAGTTATTGAAAGATTTTGAGTGACTAATTTGAGGATTAATTAGGATTATCTAATGAAATTTCTCCTTTATAAATCAAGTTTTGGATAATGTTCTTGAAGGTGATACACCTACTAATGTCATGTATAATGCTATGGTGGAAGGAATAAAGATTTTTCTCATTGTACCAATTTGGCACAAGGTGATAAGCATCAAATTGTCGAGGTGGTTTCATGGGGAGAAGTTGTATGATGTTGTCTTTGAGAAACTTATCCAAAACTAAAGCTTATGACTCCCATAACTGAGTGTATTATTTTGAGGTACCCCTATTTTGATTTTGGATTTGTTGATATGAGTTACATGAGTTAGTTTGGTTGGGTTGGTTGACAATTAAAGGTGGGGCTATTTTGAGAACAACTATGTTTCTAGCTCCATTTGGTTTAGTGTTGGGGTAGTTATATTGGTTTGTAGTTCTATATGGGTAAGGTTCATTGGATTTGAAGATAGAGTTTTTATTTCTTAGTTTCAATATCCCCTCATTGATGGCTCTAATTTCTAGTTTGCATGTTATGGTGAAAACCTCATCAAAGATTCTAAAGTTTTGAACTTGTAGAGTGGGGATGATGTGTTTTGTACAAGCCTAATAGAAAATTTAAATAAACTTGGGTTGAGGCAAAGATAAAGAAATTTGGTTGATAATACCTCTCCATCACGCTATGAAATTGGCAATTGATTCGTCATCAAACTAACTAATGGAGTAAATATTGGTTATGGAGATCTTCTTAAATATACTGATCGAAAAGTGGTCTAAAAAGGTTTGGGGAAGTTAAGAAAATGAAAAAAATGGAGTGTTTGGTGAGATCACTATACCAATAAAATGTTGGTTCAAATAAATACATAAGAAAGATGTGAAGGAAAAGAGCATCATCATAGGCAATCAAGGAATAAGAATGCTGAAATGCTCTTATGTTTTGTTGGGGGTCCTCCCTCCTTTAAAACATATAAAATTTGGGTAGTTCCCATTGAGGAGGGTGAGTTTGGATAGGGATAGATGGTTGAAGAGGTTCATTATATATTTATTCATAAGATAATAGGTTGTGAGTCCCAGAGATAGATAGCTCTAGGTTGGTCATTTTATCCATCAACATTTTGACAAAAATTGTTTGGTGTTGGGGAGTTACATAATTATATGGTAAGTTTTGTTGGGTTTGGGTGGATGTAATGTATGGATAACTAGTATTAGTTTTCTAAGATTCCACATGTTAGTATGTGGTTATTTAAGGTTGGGATTATACCACATAAGGGTTAATGTGGACAAGAGGTTGGGTAGAAAATGGGGCTATATATCATTGTGGATTAGTAATATAGCATGGGTAGGGTGTCATAGGTATTTATTAAGGATTTTATGTGGGTTGGTTAGGAGGTATGATTGAATTGGTAGGTTGTGGAATTAGTATATATTGGGTTGGAGGTATGGATGACTTAATTGGTTTGGGGTGAGTGATGACTCTAGTACTAATAAGTAGAAGGGTAGAAGGTATAGAAAGCACCTCATTCTGAATTGGGGTGAATATTGGTGGGTTGGTAGTGATATGGGGAATAATGGTTATATGGGTAGAATATATCCCCATGATGGGTGGATTATGTGTAGCAATAGGTGGGGTTGTCCCTATGTGGGAAGAGTTTTTGGTTAGTGTAGGGGGTGTTTGGTTATTGGTTGGGTTGTTTGATTGAGTTCGTGTTTAGGTAGTAGGTGGATTATTAGTGGAGGAAGATTCTTGAGTGTTCATAGATTTGGTAGAGGTAGTGGAAACCATAATATGGGAAGGCATCCCATAAGGTGGATCACTAGGAGGAACCAAAGAAGGTGTGTAGGGAGATAAGGTGTTGAGATAATGTTGGTGGGACAAAAGATTTTTATCAAGGAAATGGAAAAAATTTCATCACCTTGGGCAACTATCTAAGGCATGGTAGGGTGGTATAAGGATTGGGATAACCCTCAACATCTGAGGTATACTCCATGGAGGAAGAAGAAGGGGAAGGTGGTTATTGATTGGTTTAGTTCTTGAACTATTGTTTATTAAATACCATGTGAGAAATAGAAAGGAATAAAGGAAATCTCAAAAATAAAAAACAAAGAAAACAAAATAAAAATATAACAAGGCAATCAAAGAAACACACTAGAGTGAATTTAAAATCTTAGGGTACCTTTTATCTCACTTTTAGATTATGCCTTAGTTGGAAAATGTGAAGAATGACTTTGGTTTGTAGAGTAGGTACTAGAAAATAATTTTATGTTTGATTTTAAGAGTTCAAGGATCTCAAAAGGATCTATATTGGAAATCAATATGTGGCTTGTTATTGGGGCCTACCCCCTCAGTTCACACACCATAGTGATAAGGGTGTCTGGTGCTTAACCAATATATACCAATTTCCAAAGTTTAGACTCAACCAAAGAGTTGAGTTTTGGTTATTTTCTTGGTAATGTCTTCTAAGTAAGATAGCCAAAAGTTGAATGTCATATGCTAGGAGATAAAACCCTAGTTCAACCTTATGCCAATTATTTTGATGTTTGATTGACTTAAGTGGTTTGGTATATTGTGTGATAAAGAAGTGAAACTATGATTGATTACTTTACTTTTAGTTTAACTAAATGAGATAAACATGCAATAAATCAATGTATGTAATGTTTGTTTTATACCCAAAATAAATTTTGATTTCTTTATATGAGCATAGAATAAGGAAGAAAAGGGCACCTAGATGCTATTAGGTCCCATTGGGCATACTAGAATGTTTCTCTCAATTTCTGTTCATTTATACTAAAGAAGAATAAGTAAGAAACTAGTAATAAGGGTGTGGTATAAGAACTTATTTGTTTGTGCATGCATGATTAGAATGATTATGAAGAGATCCTATTTTCCTGATAAGAATGAATTATAGATAATAAATCACTCATGTAAGGGTTTTGTTAGATGGATAGCAAAGTGGATTTCCTAGCGTGAACTAGATCCAAGAAGCATAAACTTACTAGGAGGTTGTCAATCCACTCTATTAAAGTAGTTAAGTTGAAATAAATGAAGGTGAAATACTTGTATCAAATGATAGAAAATAATGAAAGATAATAAAAGAAGAAATAAATGCTTGATAAAGGCAAATATATTAATTATAGAAAATAGTAGGTCAATACTAATGCTAAATTGGTCAAGTTGGGTTTAAAAAATAGGTGGGGTATTTTTACATAGGCAAAGACATAGAAAGTGGAATTTGGATTAGGGTAGGTAGGTATAAATAAATTTCTATTATTTCTTACCATAGTGATTGTTGATGGTTGGGGTGACTATCGAAAGCTATGTTGACTGTCAATGGTTGGGTGATCATCGATGGTTGAAGGTGATCATCGATGGTCAGAGTTACCACCGATGGTTTCTATGGGATCTAGGTATGTTTATAAAAGAGTTATAAAATGGATAAAATAAAATTTTAAAGGTATATTTATAGTCAAGGGGGTCAGAGGGTAATCAATAGAGGGGTCTAGGTTAGAAACCAAGTAATCAAAACATGAAAACTAGAAATATACTTAACTAGTTACTTGATGGTTGGTAGTTGATCCTAGAATAATTTTGGTAGAGTAATGGTTCTTCACCTAAATAATAATTTCAAAAAATATTCAAGTATCTATCATGGTTACTGACTTACTAAAAAGAGAAATTTTAAAGAAGTTTCTTGATGATATAAGCTCCTAATAAATAATGGTTGATATCCTGATTACTAAATAGGTGAATGCTTAGACTATTAAATTCTTGGCCCTTTTCCACCTCCTGCTCCCCTCCTTTTATATGCAAAGAGAGATGGAGCTATAAGGTTTCAGAGGAGGTTTATTTGGTTTCTTTGATGCATTATCTTACCATCCATATTAAATATTGATGTATTGGCTTGCACATAGCTCAAGTTGTCTTGGGCCACATGGGAAAGAGACTTAATAGTTGATGGTGAGGGTGATAATTTATGGTCATGGTTACCATAAATAGTCTAGTTTTGAAGGTTAATTTTGGTAAAAGAGTGGGTTTGGTCAGTTTTCAAACTGACATAGTTAGGCTCGATTAGGGGTCAAAGGGTCAAATTGGTCCCAAGGGGGTCGAAGGCTTTTTCAACATTTAAAACTATAGTGTATAAATTTTTGATGTCTACATACACACACACACACACACACACAGATGTATATGTATATGTATAGTTATATGTATATGTATATGTATGTATGTATGTAAAAATAAATTCCATAAAGCTATGTATAATAAGAACATAATAAAAATGTCAGGTGAATGTCATATAAGAATAAAATGAAAAAATGTATACATTTCCATATATGAATACAAACAAATACATAATATAAGACATCCTAATCATAAAAAAATTTCCCTCTCTTTACCTTCCTTTAGGAAAATCACCTTGTAATGCCCTACTTATAGATGGAGATCCATCAGATGCTTTGGATTTCTCTAGGGTCTAACTATAGGTCCTTTTAGGCTTATAGCTCACATGTAACTGAACTTGTTCATATAAAAGTATTATTAAAAAGTTTACATACTAGACATCAAAACAAGTTTAGAAACTAATTTTAAACTTATAATAAAATTATTTAAACATGCACTTACTACTATCTAATGGTCATGCTCAATCTTCTTTTGACACTAAAAAGGTTGAATGATAGGTCTACATGCACAAACACACATGTGAAAAGGGTGGATAAACTTTATAAGGTATCATGCTAATCATTTAAATGGGACTATCAAATATCATTAGATAACCTTTCATAAATAATACATTCATATAAGTTATATTTTCATAAGTATTGAGTATAATTATTAAAATAATTCTATAGTTACAATTTAAAATTACACATTAACGACTACCTCACTGAGTGCTTTCACAACTAAAAATATAGAAATTATTCTTGTGTCTATTTCAACCCATAGAGATAGAGTTGTCTCCACTATGTTTATCAACTAAATAAACAGTATAAGATTGTTAGTTGATTATAGATCCATATAAATTAATACCTGTATAATAAGTATAATATTAATGAAAATTTTCATTTGCATATGTACGATTTGGCTAAATAACATAAATAGATGCAGTAATAGATGGCCCACAAATAGGTTATGAGGATGATGGCATCGTCTCATCCTACAACAAAAAAAATTACATATACATCATTTAATTTATATGTAAATTACTTGATAGATTTCAAAAAAAATATAACTAAAATTTAACATGTCAAATATATAATATACCTATATATGTGTAGTCTATATTTGTACACTATATTTACATGCCAAAAACTCATCACTCAAATTTATATCATCTAGGCCATATAAATCACCACCACCATCATTTGAATGTCCAATGCATATAACACCATAACATCTACAAGGTTGAGGTTGATTAAATAGACTAGGTAAAGTATCCCCACGTCCACCCTCTACAACATCAGTGTCAAAAATCTTACTCATATGATGAATCAATGTCTTTGTAAATACATGAAGTGCATGAAAGTGTCAATCTCCATGACCTATTTCACTATAGAGGTGATATTAGTCTAAAGTGTATTTTGGGTATGTACTCTTGTAGGCTAATTAGGCACATGACATACACTTTACCTATCTTACACAAATCCTTTCCATCAACCTTAAAACTTTGAGTAGTCAAAATAGTTGGGAATCTCATTGAGGATAAAATTATAATAGAGTTTCCTTAAAAAATTAAATGGATCCTAGTGGTTATTACAAGGTTATTAATCAAAGACCATCCACCATCAATCTCAAAAATTTGTTTCTAATAAAATTATGTATGAACTAGTGGATTAAGAACCATTATTTGGATAGTGTAAAATGTGTGTTGGTTTCTTGATCTATGAATAAGGCATAAATTAGGTATTTTGATATAATTTTTAATTCACCTCACATGATGATAATTTTTAATCATATTAATCCCTACATATATCCCTATAAAATGTCTATTTTTCAATTTGAATAATTATTAGTTCAACTTGTCCTAATACTAACTCTAGTGTATTAGCCAAAAATATATAGTGTATTGGTAGAAGTAGGGTTACTCATTATCCAAATTGTCTATTCAATTATTATTTTGTTCTCGACTATGTGTGTAGCCAAATCCTCTCAAGTACCTAGGGGCATTTTGTAATTATAGGAGGGAAATGAGGGTTAGTATAGTTAGGAATAGGGTTAGGTTGTTACTTTGAACTTAAATAGGGTATTAAAAAAATTGGTTTTAATAATAAAACAATGAAAACATTTTTTTCTAAAATCTAGAGTTAAAAGACTTGGTTTATTCCTGTTTACCTCTCATTCATGGTAGAATTATTGATTTTTCAAGGTAATAAAAAATTTTAATGTGATTAATTAATAAATAACTCATATGGTGCCAATAGTACTAGGAAAGGAAGAAATCAAAGAATGTAAGACCTCAAAACTTACCTCTATTATAATATTATAAAAATGAGCATTTATCTTTGGGTGTATTATAGTGGGAGCAACTAAAAACTAGAGTAAAATATCCTATAAATTTGATTAATTAGCTACTATAGGACCATCCATGTAGCTATTTACAGTCATCTTCAAAAACAATAGTAGTATCAAAGGGTACTTGGGACTAATTTTCCATTATAGATTCTTGAGTAATTATGGACCTTGTGCTTGTAACATTCACTACCTATAATTCTTCAAATCCTAAAGGAAGAAGTGGAGGGCCTAGAGGATGATCATAAAATTTACATTATATTATATCCTTATAAATATTATCCAAATTGACCTCTTCTATTAGGTCATCCCATTTTTTATGCTCCTATCTAGTATCAATATATTAAGGACCTAATGTTGTACTAACATAGTCAAGTAGCATTTCATCCACTCTCAAGGCATTAGGAACTTGTAAAGTGATTGAAAGAGTTTTTCTTTTTCCTCTTAATACATGGGTAGGAGTGGAAACATGCATTAGTGAAATATTAGGAGGATTGCCTACCTAAGGTTCTTATGTTGTCTAAAGATTAAGATCTAACAAAGAAGGCTTAGTAAGTCTCCTGGGTACCAAGGGTATACCCAAATCTATTGACAGAGCGAAAGGAGTGACACTTGGTGGTATTGGGAGGCCTATGGAGATGTAAAATCTTATATGTTTATTTTTATTAGCTAGTGTGTCCTCTACTTCTTTACCCACCTCCTCATCCTTACCTATCTCTTTGGAATCCTCTAAAGTAATGGTAAGATCATATTTTATCCTTTAGATTCTTTCTTAGACATTCTAACTAATTGCATCTAATTATAAAATTATGAATCATTATGTGCATTCATAAATATGAGATAATTTTTCTATGATTTATTCCCATATATAGACCTTTTATTATTTCTATAATTCTTAAATTATTTATTTATTACCCGTCTCAGGTCCCATCATCTAGATTCAATATTGTTCAAACTAAAATGGTCCTAGTGTTTTCTTATCTAATGAATATTCTCCCATAGTGTGTATTATTTCCTTCCTGTACTGAGAGTTGTTTTATGTATAGCCTATAGCTTGGATGATTTTAAATATTGGTGTACACTATTAGACATTTTGTAAGATATATCTTGTTTAAGAAGACTTTTTGGGATGCATTGAGGTAATGAAAATGGATATTTTAATGTGCCTCTAATTATTGATTTAATAGTTTTATGAATGTTGGAGTATAATTCCTAAGTTAGTTAAAGGTCTAAGCTAATTAAATCAGTAAATAATATTGTAATTATTAAACTTCTAATTTTATAATTTAATTATAAATTGAACCTTTCTAAAAATAGTAATAAATGAAGAGACATAAATCAGCTTAAAATAGACTAAGATGACTAAGATAAAATCTAATACTAGCTATGCAAGACTAGGACACTATCATAAATTAGGATTTAGATTTCATTTGGTGAACGGACAAGAGCATTGAAAACAAGACACTTCCATGTATGACACTATAGTCCAAGTTTTATCATTGTTATCCAAATTAGTCATAAAGATCTAATATTTATGGGTTTTATCTATTATACATATATTAGTATACCTATGAAATTTCAAGTCTTGAATGTTAATGAAGCTCTGTGAAGAGCTGATTTAATATCCAACCCTAGGTGTTTCTTATGCTTGAGCTTAAATGAAAACTTGGAGAAAAAAGCTAGGTTAGTGTGTGTAAGATGTACTGAATGTGTATCTACACACCTTATGTTGGAAAACTACCTACATATCAATACTAAGAAGAGGGATCAAGCCATATTTAGTTCTCCCACTTGATGTGCTTTATGTAATAGTGTAATGAAGATGCAAAAATGATAAACTAGGTGTGTTTGAGGTGGTTAGGGGCTAGTGTGAGGGTTTGAATGAGCTTGTGGTTGTATTGGCTAGTTATATTCATAGAATAGGTAAAATTAAATTATTCATATTGTTTATATTATTGATTTATTTTGGAAATAATTTACAACCCTCCTAAATGAAATTTGAATGGGCTTTTATAGAGATCTATTTGTCATGGGCTAAATGCAATCACACAAGGCTGACACAACAAAGAAGAGGAATCAATAAAAATGGTCATCTAGGCTCAAAAGGTGATTGGAAAAGAGAGATAAAAATGGGACACCCTAGGGTATAGTACTATAGTCCAAATTGGGTGCTATTGTGTTGAGGGTATGATACTTGAGGGGATGGAATAAGCATAGAAAAAGTGTCATGACTGAGTTGGAATGAGGTCTCAAAATCCTACAGATGACTGGGAATCAATGAAAAGATACCTATAAGGGTCATGAGAGAATGCAAGAGGGACCTATGGATTGGGTGTCATAAGCTACACTCAAGCTACCAAATTTAACATTTTATATGACTACATTTACCCCCCTTTATTCTAGTGATGTAAGAAAAAAATACTTAGATAAAATAAAAATAGGAAGTGTACCTGAACTTACCTATAAGGGTGAAGCCCATGAAACCATGTGATTTTGGGTGTGTATAGAGAGAGCACATTGTGAATGTTAAATATATTGTGAAAAACAAAGACTAGATCAGTTCTTACTATATACATTATATCTAAAATAAGAACATATAAAGTTGGGTAAGAGAGAGAGGAAGAAAAAAGAATGAATACACCTCATTGGGTATACAAACCAATACAAAAACTATTATGATGTTGATTAATTTTGGATGTACTAGATATGATAGGTTGTGTTGTAGCAAAAGTAATATCATGAATAGAGCTGAGTGATCAATTCCCCTAGAGTGGCTCAAGAATGTAAAGGCTAGCCCTTTGGCTCCATCATCACCCACTAAGTGAAGTTATATGATCATGCATGTTTTAATAGATGTATGGGCTATGTTTCCAATCCCTCTAAGTGGCTCAAGAATACAAAGGATAGCTAGTATTCTGGCTCCATCATTGCCCTATGAAGTGAAGTTATAAATTGATACCAGTATAAAATGTGTCATATGAGATGGTTCTTAAATCCCATGAATGTACTATAATCGAACAATGTTGTCATGGATATTTGAATCTATGCTAGAAACTAGGCCACTCTTGGCCACTCAAAAAATGTGGAGATTAGGCTTGTATGAAATTGACTCTAAAACTGAACAATAGGCTTATGTGGAAGCCACTCAAAAATGTGGATTTTAGGCTTATATGAAATACACTCCAAAATGATGCCAACCACTTGTAGATGAAATAAGGCATGTAACTACTGAGAATTCTTTGATAATATGCTGAACTTAGAAATAAAAAAATACCAATGTGTCATGCACATTTCCCCTAATCACTAGTGTTTATAATATGGATTATGATCTAGAAGTTATACCAACTACCCTATCTAAAAATAGAAGTGAGACCCATCATGACATGCATGACTCCCTCTATATATATATTCTTTGATATATTTTTTACTAAAACTACTAAATCTAAATAGATCTATATGTGTAAAACTGTAGCTAAGCTTACCTTTTTTCTTGTTTCTATAAAATCTAGGTTTTTTGTTATTTAGATAGGAGCACCAAAAATAGGACACCTTGGTATCTGACACTATTATCCACGTTTAGTTTTTTTGTCCTTTACTGAAATTGAATACTATTCTAGAATTGTCAATTATTTTATAGTTTGTTTTACCTTTTTTAACCTCTAATTATTGTTTTGAGTGTTTTGGAAACTAATTTTTTGACTGGCAAGAGCTCTGATCTCTATGAAAAAACACTTATTTATTTCCCCCTCTTTTAAGGGTAAGAATGAAGACCCTGTAATGATTGACCTCAAAAGAAAGAGCCCTGCAAGTGTCCTATGTTGCAAAATACATGATATAACAAATGATAATTGACAAGATATCTCAATATATAACATGGTTTGTATTATATATTGTTATATCAAATAGGGGTATGTCTAGATAGATTAAACAATGTAATAACATGTAAAATGTAATAAATTGAAATTGGACATGTTATTTGTTAGTTATCATGGAGGGATGGAGCATCATGCCCATCATGGCATCCAAGAAAGAAAGAGAATGCATGATGTGGATCATGGTATTGTAAATAGTGAGAAACAAACAAGAAACAATAACATAAGGCAAGAAACAAGAAGCATACAGGAATGGCTGAGGGGCTAATAAAATAAGATACATGGGCACATGTCACTCAAACTAGAAAGTAGGCATAGAAAGCATATTCAAATGCCATATACACATATAATTGGAAAAAAGCAAGGTTGGCTAGAGGGACACAATCACATATAAGAGTACAGGCAAAGGACATTGGAAAATATACTAAGGCACACATAAGAATAGAAGCAAAGGACATTGGAAAATGTCCTAAGGCACATATAGGAGACAAAATAAGAACTAATAAATGCAATCACATCTAGCTATGAAAAATAATAAATGAAGGCATGTAATGTATTGGAAATACAATAAAATTTAGCTAATCAAATCAAGAAATGAAAGTATGCAAGATACAGATTACAAGACTAGGTATATGCTAAGAAATACATAAGTGATATATACTAGTGAGTGTCGATAGAGTATTCTATATAAGTTAGTATGTAATGTACATCATCATGATAACTAGAGTGTGTGTTGTAGGAATGACATAACCTAGATGGTTTAGTCATGTAGAATATGCCCTTGGTGGGTAGATATATCATTATGTGTCTTTAATGTTGAAGTAAGATGCCCCTCAATGGGTAGAGTGAATAAATTCAAGGATTTAGATGTCAGTGCACACACTCAAATAAGATCAAGTGAAGCATGGTAATGTAGATGACGAAACAAAAAAAAAGCATTGAACAACAAATGTAATTCTAGCATTGTAGTAGAAATTTAAAGCATGGACAATGCATACAATTAAAATGTTTTTTAATTTTGAAATGTTATTTAAAGGTGTTTTGGATTTTTTGATATATTTTGTATTATTTTTAGTATTTTGGAATAAATTTGAATGTTTTTGATATTTTTGATATGAGTTATACATAATCAATTTTAAGGAGACTGTGTACAAGAAATTGAAAATAAGCTATGTACAAGTAAGCAGAAAGAAACTTGTACAAGTAATTGAAAGACAACTATATATAAGTAATTTTGAAAAATTATGTATAGTATAATGTGTGAAATAAAATACTAGACATGGAATCTATGTGGATGCATAATATTCATTGGATTTTTAAATTGCTTTCCTTCAAGTGAGGCTAGATGATACACTTTAGGGATAAGCTTTTTGGTAGTAATGTATGGACCTAGATAGTTTGGTTTGAATTTTCTTTTGGTTTCTTCTTTGGCATTGACATTGTAAATATTTTATTTGAAAACAAGATCATTAAATTTGAATTATCTAGTGTAAACTCATTTATTGTAGGACTATTGTATATGTTGATAGTATATTTTAAGATGTTCAAGCACTTGAATATGTGTATGGTCTAACCAATTGAGTTGGTGTAGACACTTTTCATGATACTAGTCATCATTGAGGATATCTTTAAGGGATACAAGGAGAGATTAGATTAATAATTATAAGGTTAAAACTAATTACATTCTATAGACAATTGAATAAAGAGTGGCTCCTATGGGTGTATGAATACTTGTGTGATAAGCCCATAGTGTAAAAAGTAGTTGATTGTGCCAATCATCTCTAAATTTGGTCACTATTTTGCTCAAAATGTTTTTGATGGTTTTATTGGTAGCCTATACTTTACCATTTCCTTGTGGGTAGTATGGAGGGATCACTTGTGTTTGATCTTATATTTTGTGCAAAATTTCTTGAAAATTTTGTTCATGAATGATGTTCTACTATCAAAAATGATAGCTATGGGTAGGAAAAAGCATGAAATAATATGAGTTATGAGGAAGATATAAATGTATTCCCCTATGGTAAGTTGGAGTTGAATGGCTTCCACCCACTTGCTAAAATATTTTGTATTTGTGATGATGAACTTATTACCATCAATATATTTGGGGTTAATTTTTCAAATAAGATCGAATCCCTATAACATAAATGGCCATGGAGAGACAATAAGTTGTAATTATTATGATGGTGCATGTTCTAGGTTATTTTGTCATTTACATTTACTACATAGCTTTGTATATTGTGAACATTCATCTTCCATGGTGGGCTAGTAGTACCCATATCGAAGTAATTTGTGTGACATGGAATTTCCACTGAAGTAACCACCACACTCACTATCATGTATCTATGTAAGAGTAATTTTGGCTTCTATTAAAGTCAAACATCAAAGCAACTATCTATCAAAGGATCATTGAAAAAGGTCTCCACCAATGATTACATAATGGTTGTATATGTAACTTGTGCTTGTCATTTCAAGAAAAAGTGTCTAGTGTAATAAAATTCTTTAGAAATTTATAGATATCATAGAACCATTTTGTATCTATGGAGCTATGTGTAGTGTTTAAGATAGATAGTGTAATCAAATCTGTGTTGAATATTGATGGAGATTTTAATTGTTTAATTGCAAAAATATATTTATCATCATTGATGTTGATAGGAATCAAAGATGTGGCACTTTCCATTACCTCTACATGTTAGTTTTTTTTCTTGGTACACTTTCTAAAGAAAAATAGTCAAACTATGATGATAAACATTGTACCATATTTCAATATGGGATAAGATCTTCTTTTGTCTGATAGACATCATTAGCTTAATTGACCACAATTTGGGAATCACCAAAGACTTGAATAGATATAATTTTGAGAGATTAAGTGGCAAATAGACCTAAAATAAGTGTTTCATATTCTACAGTGTTATTGGTGTAGAGGAAACTTAAGCGATATGCAATAGGAACTATGTAACTAGAAGGGTCGACAAAGACAATGCCTACCTGTACACTAGATGAATGTCGATAACCATAAAATAACATGGTCCAAGTATCATAATGTGTATAATAGGTAGTGAAATAATATCTAAATGTGTCACTAATAAGATTAGTGCCTATGAGTGGCGTGACTACCAAATGGTCTACAATGATTGGCCCTTTATTGATTTTTGGAGAACTATTTTTAAGTCAAACTTTGTTAATAACATGACCCATTTTGTGATGCAACTAGAGAGATGTGGTTTTCTAATGAGAAACTTTAAGGGGTCTACTTTTTTGATAACCTGAGTCTCATTATTTACCATGTAATGTTGAAGTTTATATGTGGTAAAAACTAATGCTATACATAGCTTTTATATTGTAGAATATTTTTTTCATAATAAATAAATATGTGATTGATGTAATAAACAAATAACTCAGTTTGTTATCATCATGTTATGCTAAGAGTGCACCTAATGCATGATCCATTGCTGAGATATATAGGATGAAAGGTTGTCAAGTGTTAGTGGTACTAAAATAGGCTGATTAAGAAGATATTAATTCATTGTATTGAAGATTTATTGATAGGATTGATCCTAAAAAAACATTTTATCTTTATTTAATAATCAATTGAATACTAAGTTTTATCAGCAAGTTGAGCTAAAAAATGATAGATTGATTAGATTTTGCCTTGTAAAGATCAAAGTTGATTTAAGTTCATGGGAGGTGGCATGTCTATAATTTATTTTAATTTTTTATGGTCAACCTATATTCCAAACTAATAAATAATGAAACCTAAGAGTTTTCTTGATGTAACTCAAAACACACATTTCTTTGGGTTTAATTAGACATTGTGTTGCATGAATCTTTGAAAGATTTTAAATAAGTCAATAGCGTGATGTTGTCATTGTTTGTATTTAGCTAATATATAATCAACATAATCCTCATCAGTATGGTGAATTAAGTTGTGAAAAATATGCATCATGGTATGTTGATACGCAACTCTAACATTTTTCAATCTAAAATGCATGATAGTGTAACAAAACATACCCCAAGGTGTTGTAAAAGAAGTTTTATCTTGATCTTCTTCCATGATTTTGATTTGGTTGTATCCTAAAAATCTATCCATAAATGATAAATGAAATCTAAGATCATGTCAATGTTGGGTAAAGGAAAATAATATTTTGGGCATGTTTTATTTAAATCTCGAGAATCAAAACAACACAAAATTTTTCTATTGGCTTTTACCATGGGGACTATATTAGACACCCATTCAAGGTATGCTACTATTTGAATTAATCCAACATCTAAGAGGCATTGGATTTCATCTTTGACTAAGAGAGCCACCTTAGGATGCATTTTTTGAATTTCTTCTTTAACTAGTTTAGTATCTGGGTATAAGAGAATTTGATGAACTACTATAGATGTATCAATTCCTAGCATATCTTAGTAAGACCAAGAAAAGAATTTTAAGAAGTATATTAAAGTTTGAAGAATATTTTTATCTTCTTCCTTCCATAAGGTAGTGTCTAAAAAGACAACACAGGGATCTTGATCGGTTCCAAAATTAGAATTAATTATTTCCACACTAAGCAATGTAGAACAATCTAGTGTATATGGGGTTGTAGCAATAGTATCGTTTGAATCAATTGGTATGTCTTGGGGGGATTATATATTTTTTTATAAATTATGCATGGGTATTTATGTGATGAGGAAATATATATTTATGATATCAATATGGGAGGTCCTCATATGCTTCAATAAATTATAAGAGGGATTCATCATTAGAGATTTCATCTAATGTGTACAAATCTAGGAAAACCATATCATCAATAAGATCAATAAAGATCAATGATAATTTTGAAGTATGATTAATGGTGTGATCTACCAGTGTAGTGAGTGGACAAAACTTTATATGCTTTAAAGTGGTAAAAGAAGGTTTATCATGAAGGGTAAGATGATATCCTAGCCCTTGCTTACTATATTATGTGGATGCCTCAACAAGATTGATTATTTATTTATTTTGATTTCCAAGACCTTTTCCATGATATCCCATCCTAATAAGAAATTTAAGTGAAAAAGGGTAAGTAAAATGTGGATTTGGTGTCAATGCTATTACAAAATTTAGATTGTCTGATGTGTTTCAAGGTCTAAGGATGCATTGTGATGAATGGGTTGTGTAGGTATATTATCAAGATTAAAGTGAGGAATACAATTCTATGGATATTTAGAAAATAAGAAGTATTTATAAGGCTCATTATCTATTGGGCATGTGTAGATGTAGCCTTTGTGACTAAATTCTAGATAAGCATGGAGTGTAGAAGGGAATACATGCATATCATGAATCCAAGGTTGACCAAGTAATAAATTCTAATTGAGGTCATTTGGCATGACTTGTAAAATATTTAGTAGTGTCTTAAGTCACAAAGTAAGATTGAGTGTTATTTGGCCCATGATTTTCCATGAGATATTGTCAAAACCTCTGATGTTCATATCAGAATGGTTTAAATCTTGAGGTTATATATTAAGATGTTTAAGAAAAGAAATATTTCAAATGTTAAGCCCTGAACCATTATCAACTAACCCTCTTTTTACCCCCACATCATTAATTATTAATTTAATATAAAAAGGTAGATGTTGTTTAATAATCTATTGTGGGGGTAATCCTCTTCTTCAAAGGAAATACGTTCTTCAGTCCATTACATTGTGTTGAAGATAGAGGCAACATAATCTAGTTTGGTGGAAATGGGAGTTCTAGTATTGTGAAGGGTTGTATACAATACATATTTGTAAACATATGATCAATGAAGGGGCTTGAGAATAAAAATTGTATCTAAAGGCATGTTAACCTAAGTTATAAAGTTATAGCCATGGGTGTGATCAACCTACCTATCTTCATAAAACTAGGTGATAGTATGCACTGTGTGAGGTACTATAGGCATAGTGATGGTAGTAGGTGTGGCATAAGAGTTAGATATACTATGTCTAAAGGGAACAGGGATAGATATACCCACTAGTGTTTGATTGTGTCTAATAGTGATAGGGAAATACTCAAAAGTAGCTAATGAGTTATATACATCTAGGTAGAAATCATGAATATGAAATGAATTGCATCAAATTGGAATTATAAGTTGTATAAAAATATTTTTATAAAGATCATTCCACATGAGAGATAAAAATAAAGGGATAAAGATGATGAAATGGTGCATAAATGCATAAAAAACTTTGACATGTGATATGATATTTATAATATGTTCAACAAGATAAACTTGAAAAAAACTCCATGTAAGAGATATAGAGAGAGGGATAGAGAGCATGAAATGGTGCATGAATTTATAAAAAACTTTGGCATGCGCTATGTTGTTTATAATATGTTTAATAAGATAAAATTGAAAATTTTTCCAAATGAGAGATAGAAAGTAAGTAATGAAACTTTGTATTAAAGACAAGTAAACATTTCTTTGAAGGATATGGATCTTACTATGTTTAGCAATAACTTTCTTAATATCATACCATATTATGAAAAGTAAGAATGCAATGCAAAGAATGAAGCTTTTTAATAACACATGATAAACTTCACCATTCATGTACATGCTAGGACTAAGTATAGTCTCCTTATTATTTGGAATAAATGAAATAAATATGTGTAAATAAGTGAGATATATTTTTGCTATTATGTCAAATTTGATTTTAGATCTAAAGTGATACCTCAAACAAACAAAAGGACCTAGTAAATGCAACTAGGGTTTTGAAAAATGATATTTTCAAAAAAAATTGCTAAGGAATTTTTAAAATTTGATGTGAGTTTTTTATTTAAATATTCAGGTAACAAATTAGAAAAATATTAGAAACTACTTGATTTGAAAGTACCTAATGTATGCAACTAGGGTTTGGAATAAAATATATATTTTTTATTTTAAGAAAAATTGCTATGGAATTTTAAAATTTTAATTAAATTTTTCATTTAAATAGGAAAGTTAAAAATAAAAATAAAAAATATTATAAAAATCAGCAAGGAATTTACTGTAGGGTTTATAGGGGTTTTATGTGCAAACGAAATAAGTCAAGTTCATCAAATAATTTAACAATTTTGAGAATAGTGGAGTATTATTCCTAATTTAGTTAAAAGTCTAAGCTAATTAAATTAGTAAATAACATTTCAATAGTTAATCTACTGATTTGTATAATTTAATTGTAATCCAAACCTTTCTAAAAATAGTAATAAATAAAAACAAATATAACTTAGCTTAAACTAGACTAAACACTGAGATATAAGTTGATATTGGCTATATAGGACTGTGAAACTATCATAAATTAGGATCTAGGTTTCATTTGATGAAAGGATAGGATCACTAAAAATAGGACACTTCAAGGTCTAGTGTTATAGCCCAAGTCTTATTGTTATTGTCCAAACTGGTCATATAGATTTGAGTTTTATGGGTTTTGTCCATTGTCCCTATATTAGTCCACCTATGAAATTTCAAATGAATGTAGATGAAGCTCCTTGTAGAATTAATTTAATATTCAACCCTAGGTCTTCCTTATCCTTGAACTTGAATGAAAAATTAGAGAAAGAAGGGGGTTAATGTGTGTAAGATGCACTAAATATGTATCCACACCCCTTGTATGGGAACATTGCCTACATACCAATACTCTGAAGAGGGATCAAGCCATATGTAGTTATACTACCTAATGTGTTTTGTGAAATAGTGTAATGGAGATGCAAAAATTTTAAACTAGGTGTTCTTGAGGTGGCTAGGGATAGGTGTGAGGGTTTGAATGAGCTTGTGGCTATATTGACTATCTAGATGTAGAGAATAGGGAAAATTACCTTAGTGGTCTTACTTGTATTCTTTCTTGCTTTTGAAAATAATTTACAAACCTCCTAAATGAACTTTGAATGGGATTTTATTGAGATATTTTGGTCATGGTTTAAATGTAATTGTGTAAGGTTGACATAAGGAAGAAGAGGAATCAGGGAAAAATAGTCATTTGGGATCAAAAGGTGATTAGATAGGAGCATTGGAAATGGGACACCCTAGGGTCCATTCTTATATTCAAACTTGGGTGATATTATCCTGAGGGTTTAAGACTTGATGAGATGGAATAAGCATGTAAAAAGGGTCCTGGCTGAGTTGGAATGAGGCCTCGAAAGCCTACAGATGATTGGGAATCATTGAAAAGATGCCTATAAGGGTCATGAGAGAATGCAATAGGGATCTATGGATTGGGTGTCATAATCGACAATAAAGTTACCAAATTTTATTATTTATATGAATATAATTATAATCATTATGTGCTTAGGATATAACCAATAATCTTCCATATTTCCAATTGGATTTTTAATTTAGTTTGACAACATTGGCATGGATTTTATATTTATGTCCATGTATATAATAGGATAAAATATATTTACCATACTCTAATTATGAATTATGAATCTATATGTCTAAAATATTGTATGGTCATTACATCCAATTTTTTTGGTTTCTCATTAAAGGCTCCCATGATTTTTATCTAGGATGGGTAACTGTAGTAGTTACTACATCTAGTAAATATGAAATTAAATAGAAATGTCCATTCCACATATTCTCTAATGTGTTAATTTTGTGTTTAAGATTAAAAATAGTAATTTTTCCATTATATAGTATCCTCTTAGTGTCCAAAATGATGTCTAGAAGTGGAACCCCATTTCACTGACATAATTAATGTTTGGGAATCCAAACAATACATTCATAAAGGCCATGTAAACTTGAATTCTTCACCTAAATATAATAATTAGAGTAGTGATTATTTGTATTATTAATATAAAATTATGTTTCCCTTGTCATCAATGTGTATATGACATTATTATTATCCAACCAAGGTTCCAAAAGTAGTTAATTATAATTCATGTCTAATACTCGGATCTAATAATAGTATTTAAAATATTTTCCAAATACATAAGTAACATTATTAAAACTATAAATATGGTGAATAATGTTCCCTAAAAAATCAACAACAAATAAATTGAAGAGTGTGGCTATATAATGGAATATCTCTAGTTTATAATTAATATTGTGCATCCCTATAGCCTTCATAGCCAATACATTGTCAATGTTTTCTTGAATGTCTATCAATATATGGAAATCAAAATTATATGGGTCTACTACATCTATCTCTATCAAATCACTAAATAATGTAGAAATTTATGATCTAATGTATCTAAATCAAAAATAGTGTTTGTATACTGAATTCTTCACTGAAGTTGAGCATATATGGATAAGGACTAATTTTATAATACACCATTTGATTCCTCTAAATAATTTTTATTAAACTTAAAAAATTAAGGACTTTAGTTATTCGATAAATTTGATAGTGTTTCAAAAATATGAAAAGTAGAAAATGTGATTTCCTTTTTTTATTTTAGGATAAACCATGTATTCAATTTCATTGGGTTCAAATTTTCATTTCCATAAATCCTCCATTTATGGGAAATAATTTCAAATGTTAGATTTGTTACATTCCTTTTTATTTTAAATTTGATTTTATGATTTTAACTTTTATGGGGCTATTTGTTATGGGGTGCTTTATCAAAAAAAAAAATTACTTATTAGCCTTACTAAGTCATTTATTATGACACATGTGATTGCATCATATACCCATAATTTTTATTTCCTTGTTTGTATTTGGTTGTCTTGAATATGACATGTGATATATTATAACTTAGTCACTTTAAATTTATCTATGTTATTAGTGATTGATTAGGATTTTAGAGATACAAAAATGTGGATAAATATAATTCATCCACTCAGTCATAAGGATTTGATCTCTATGAAATTGGATATTAGTCACAACTTAGTTAGATTCTAACACATGGGTGGATCTCACTTATTAAGTGGTCACTAACATCAATTTATTGATTCTCTATGTATAAATTATGTATGAGTGAGATGGTGATACAAGGATGGATGTTTCTTATCTTCTTTCTCTAGGATTTATGTGACTTAGTTTTTTATAATGTATAGAGAGACTAAGTAGGATTGAGAGAAGTGGTTGGATATCATCAACTCAAGTAGTCATATAATCACATGCCTTAGTCATTTTCTATATAGGTCATAGATGAGTGGGATGATATCACATGAATGGTCCTCACTTCTCTAGGTGGTCATAGGGATATGTAATCTATGTTTGTATCTATTAGTCATGACTTAGTAGTATGATGACATGTGGATAAATTTATCTTATCTATTTTCTTGAGTACATATGTACTTTATGTCTTTATTTTTTAGTTTCAACTTAATAAGATGATGACACATGGATGATTATCACTTATTCAAGTGGTTATCAGGGTAAATGTCTTGATTATATGTTCATAAGTCATGGATGAGAGTAATGGTGACATATGTATGTATCTCTCTTCTTAACTTAGTCAAATATATCTATCACATGCATTTTTTTCAAATAATTTGGATAAATAAGTGTGGCATGATCTTACTAACTCATCTCATCTGAACATTCATTGTAATTTTCCACTCTTTGATTTGGAAAATATAATGCATTAAGAGATGAATATATATTAATGTCAAATTGTAAAGTCAATATAACCTAAAAAGGATAAAATAATATTGAAGAAATACTTAGTTACGTTTGTTAGTCTAAAACAAAATTCTAATCCAACATTTATAGATACCGGGATTTGAAATCCAAAGATCCATAAAAATAAATCAATGGCAATATCAATTTTGAATTAAATCTAAGGTAATGACTCATTGCTTCAATCTAGAATCATTCTATCTAAATAGGACATGAACATGAATTATTCAGGCCAAAGAGAGTCCTCATTTATATTTTATAAAATGGGGTATGTTGGTCACAAAAAATGTTGAGTTAGTGGGGAAATAATTTGGAGTATTTGAAAACCCAAAATGTCCAGTTCATAAATGATGACAAATTTATAGACTTCATTTGAATAAACTAAATAAATTAGAGAAAATAAAAGAGGATTTGACATAACCACACAACATACTAATTCTTGTAATTTATTAGATCATGTGTGATTTTATGAAAATAATTTATGCTTGTTATGAGAGTTTTTAACAAAGATTACACAAAATGTAAGTTCTCTTTGCCCACTTTTTTCAATCTTTTTGGCTTTTAAACACATGGTTTTGGGAGGTTAGACATTATTGTACTTATATTTAGGTGTGAATATACCTGATAGAGATACATTTGATTTCACTCTATGAATTTCTCTATTGATAACCAGGAATCCATATCCCCAATAAAGATTACTTGAATCACCCATCTTCCATTACTTTTTATAAAAAGTTTCTACGAATAAGGATGGGAACCCTTATTGGTTGGGTGTATAAAATAATTTATGACTCATAGATATCACTCATATTTTTTTATTGTCAATTTTTCTTATCTCTCAAACAATTTTTAGTCGTGTGAATGTGCAATTGATCTTTCAAAATGAGAAGCCTTTCTAAAATTTTCCTTAAAATATCGATGTAACTTCCACAGTCCTAGTGAATGTTTTTAATCCAAATAAAGTATAAATGTAATCATGAGATGTAACTTGATTCAAAGACTTAAAATACACCAAAAATAATGTTCAAAATTACCATTTGAATGTTATTCTAGTTATATAACAAGAATTTGAAAGAGGTTAGTCCATTTTTAATGAATACAAATAAAAAACAAATTTAATAAACATAACATTTTAATCTTATTTCCTAGAGTGAGATATGGAAAACAAGAAACAAACACAAAATTTAAGAAAAAACACTAAGTTTATACTTTCTATAAGGATCCTATTTTCCAAAGAGCTTATCTTTGACATTTGATGACTATGAGATTTTGGCTACTCTGACTTAGATTAATGAGTTATCTTGTTGGTCACATCCGTCTGACACATGAAAGGATTTTATTGAGACTTATCATGTATTAAGAACCATGAGAAAGACCTATTATCAATCATGCTTTAATTATTTACTTATGAAAGTAAGATGTTGAAATTACCTTTATGAAAAGCTATAATTATGGAATATGATTATGCACATGAGATATATTGATAAAAGGATGTTGAACCATGGCTCATAAGTTTGTAAAGTGATAAATGCATGTGTTTATGTTATGTGAATCTTTCAATGTGTGTACTAGTAGTCTTTGATATAATTATCTAATTATAATTTATTTAGTGTCCCTTCTTTAATTAATTTTAATAGCTTAAACTATTAGGTTATAGGAATTTGATGTGTGCACCAAGTGTTTATAAATAGGGAAGGGCCAATGAAGGATAGAGATTATGCCAAACATTTTTTATATCATTAAACAACCTTTCTGTGTACCTTAAACACTAATTAAAACCATCCTAATTAGTCTATTTTATAAGATACCATTCATCACCTCTTTTTGACCTAGTGAGTTATTTGGGAAGCTAGATTTTAAGTTTGTTTGGTGAAACGTTTTATCCCCTATCTTTAAGATCTTGCAACCCAAGTAGACTAATGCATAGAATGTCTAGTGAGATATTGGTTGATATTTCCATTGATTTCCTATGTCTTGAATGTAGTGAAAAGGTGGTGAGTGAGTCTTAAAGATACCCAAAAAATCTTGTAGATCTACCATGCACCTTAATTAAACATGGAAAATAGTGTCCCTTGATGAGGCATGGGTTGAAAAATAAAGGGTGGCTCACATATTTTAGGATGTCGATATGTAGAAATCAAGATCCATTTTTATAAACCATTTTTGGGTGGAAAAAGTTATTTTATGAATTATAATAGTAAAGACTAACTAGGATATAAAAAATAAGGAAGTATAGTGAGTAAGAATATATAGTTAGGATATTTGAGCCTTAAACAACTGAAGGATAATACCTATGATATCTTGGAGTCAATAGGTGGGATTCTTAATAGCTTGATTTATAGATTATTTCCATTCAATAAAAATTATTTTGGTTCTTTGTTTGATCTCTTGATTTAAGGAGAATACGACCTCTTGGTTTATTATACCTATTTTATTATCTTTCCATGGTTGTGTATTAGCTTTCACGTAGATTTTTTCCTAGTTTAGGGCATTAGAAATGTTGTGTTCTTCCTTGCTTGAATTGAATGTTTCAAATCATTGATTGAATGTCTCCATGATATTATGATGTCATGTGATGGTTGTATATACGTGATACTTTCATGTTGGCATATTTTCAATCCATCTCATGTGAGGAATGATGGAATATTACTTAACTGGAAGATTGGTAATCCCCCATATGTGGGACATGGTGGTAGATTGTTTAACCCTCCTATGACTATTAGATAAAAGTAACATAATGAGGTATCATCTTGCTATTGAATCAAATGAAGGGCCTTATTTATGTTTTTAAAACTTACATACTTGTTTATATATTTATTAATGTTTAAATTCATGTGAATTATCATTGAATGATTATTTCATTTTTGTTTAGGACTGGGAGTATCTTATGATAAGAACTAAGAATAAAAATTTATGTTTATGCATGGAAACTTCCTTATGTTAAGGTACCCTTGTTTAGTTATCCACCCTTTAATTTATCAATGATGTAAATATGATCAGAGATGAGAGTCTCAAGCTTGATCTATATAGAGTAGTATATTAATGATGACAAAAGGTTGGGCAGTGGGATATCCCTAAAATCACCAATAGTTGTTATAGAGCAAACATGGATCCTTATTGAAGGCTGATTGTCTTTCATAATAATCAGGCTTTCAATTATGTATCATGTTTATGTAAAATATGGATGAATATCTTATATGAATAAATTTTAATAACATCTAACATACTTGTAATATTATTGTGAAGGATAGCCTTTTGTATATGATGTAGCTATGGGTGAAGTCTTCTATTGTCTATCTATTTAAATACATTTATAAACTAAGATGTAATTGTATGGGTGTACATTGAATGTAGATCTTTGAAAAGGATAAATTATGTAAGGAAAGCTATTAAGGCTTATATGGATCCTTCAATAAAATAACATGTTTCATTTCTTATATATTTACTAAGATTAGCCTACTGATTAAACATTATGTCTCTTCTTACATTCAATTATGTTATATCCTTATGGATTAATCTTATCCATGTATGAATGGCACTTAAATAAATAGATACGAGAATTTTATTGGGAATAATAATATAGTTTGACTATTTAATCTGATTATTGATGATTCTTCTAGTAAATTCATGTATTATAGGATGGATCCTTGATAAAGATTCGAGTAGACTATCTATTGTATACCTTTACTATAACATGACCAAATATAATAAAAGAAGTTTTTTTTTATAGATATTGGATGTAATGTTATAAATATAACAAAACATGTAACCTTTAGGTTTGACTGAGGTTACACTTACAAGGATTAATGAAGGATGATGGTTATGAGGATTGACCCTTGATTCTATGTTTTTACACATAATAAATGTATTGTTTGATCTCATATATTTAATGGAATGAATGGGTTTATGTGTTAATGTTATAAATGTAATATTCTAATGAATAGAGTAGTCAGTTCATAGAAATTGAAACTTTCCTTAATTTATGTTTTTCATAGATTTTGATTTCCTTTTAATTAAATTTTAATTAATTAAACCAAGGATAATATTGGTTCAAAATCAATAGGTCAATTTATGCCTTGTTACCTTTTTATTTAATCAATCAATATAATTATAGGCTTCGTTAAGCTTAATTAAGGCTTTCTAAAGAAGGCAAGCTTAGATTTGGATGTGTTAGTGGTGATAGTCCATTAATAGGCATGTTTAGTTGTTACTTATCTTTTTTAGATTCATCTTAGTTACTATCTTATTTTATTATGGTTTGTACCTTAGTCAATTTGCTAAGTTGACTATTTCTAGCATTTTTTTCATGACTTAGCCATTTTCTGAATTAGATTTCTAATTGGATCTTCCCTTGATGATTAATGAGTTTTTGGATGGTTTTATATCTTAGTCAAATTTCCATGTTAACTAATCCATGTGTTTTAATTTAACCATCTATTATTTTAGCTTTTCTATCAACCTTTACCTTAGTCAACTTTTGGCTTTTTAAAAGTTGTTCGAATGATGCCATGTGGCATCATTCTGATGGCTTAGATAATTAGTAGGGTAGTTTAGTATCTTAATACATCTAAAGAATGAAGGGATTGAGGAGATCCCAAGTGTTAGTGTTACATATCTTAGAATAATAGAAGGCTCAAGCCATTGGGACTAATATCCCAATGCTTCTGAGGTTTTACGGGCCCAAGGAGCTACCAAATGGAAATATATTAGATCTACAAAATATAGGAGGATTAAAACATTAGGCATAATCCCTTAATGCTTCTTAGGTATTGAGATCTTAAGGATATACCAAGTGGTATTATCCTAAAGCTCAAAATTGTGGGTGGCTTAATAATTAGTGTTAGACCTAAGGTCTCATAATCATGACAAAGGGTACAACCATGACCACTTGTGGAATAAACATGAGTAGATCTAAATCATACATGGGGTAATTAATTATGTCAATAATGACATAGTATAAATCTAAGGGCTATCTCAACATCTTACATAGTAACCATGAGTGCATGATAGTAAATGAATCTATAAGTGTCAGGGTCAAATATTTTGGGCCTTTGACCTCTTGATCTATGGTATGTACCTAATATTTAATTTATGGTAGTTGGTAGGAATATAAAATATATTAATATGAATTTATATATATATACTCATGTTTAATGTTTATTTACTCTCAAAAAAATTAGTCATGTTTGTTTTTAGAAGAAAAATGGTCATGACTTTTGGTATTAGAGCCCAAGTTACTACACCAAGAGCTCTAGGTATTTATATTTATATTGTGACTTATTAGTTTTTCAAATGGAATATGATGTATATATTATTAATTTGAAAAATTAGGATATTATTTTAACCACATCAATATTATGGCCACATTGATGATATTGATCCTCCCAATCAACCAAGTTTGAAATATATAGGACCCAAATTTCTCTTGTCCATGTAGCAAATGCATGATGTCTTATAGGAAATATTAATACAAACACAACATGAGGCTAATAAGAACTATCCATAATATTCTTATAGTTATTATAAATTAGTTTGGAGATATAGGTATCAAATTTCTTCCCATCATCAGTCATAAGGTGACAAAGGTGAGTTCCATCACCAAGGTGAACACCAAGAAAGGCAAGACTTAGACCATCCTCCCATACCTAAACTTAGAGCCTTAGTTAAGGAATTCATTGGAATTAATACTCCTAATTTTAATGTTAATTAGTATGGATTTATAGTAAAGGTGTGGTTAGCTAGTATGGAAGGTTATTTTAGACTTTATGACTATGACACTAATAAGAAGGGCAGATGAGGAACATGCATGTTTAAGGATGAAACTAAGATGTAGTGGGAAGGAGAGGAGTAGACAATAAATTTGACACAATATTTACTCAGTAACTATTTGAGGAGAATTTTAAAATATTTTACCTATCCCCTTGATCTGTTTAGAATAAGTTATATGAATTCCATGATCAAGAAAAAGGAGGTGGAACAATGGAATAGTGTGAATGCCAATTTGTAGACTTAATTAGGTATGTAAAATGCTACAAAAATTAGATTACCTAGGTAAATAAGTTCATTATAGGACTAAATTTGGATCTATTTAGTAAAATATGCATTTTATCTCCCATAACCTTACTAGATGTAGTTAAAAAGGCCTACTTAGCTGAGCAGTCTTGAAAAAATAATTAGGATGCTTGAGAGAAATTTTGCGGGTAAGATGAAATCTCAACATGAATCTGTTGGACAAGCGACAACCACTAAGAGGGGGGGTGAATTAGTGACTTCTTAAAATTTTCTTCTAATCTTTAATTAGCTAATCAAGTATTAATACAAAATCCACAGAGCAATAAAATAACAACAAAGAACATAAATACTTAACACATGATGTATGTTGGAAACCCTTAAAGGGAAAAATACCCATTAGTGATCAGTGCATGGAATAACTTATCTAATTAGATACATAATGAGTTAAAAATATTATTGATCACTTAGTTAGCTTGAGGCACCAACTCCTTGATTTGTAGACACCAATCTATAGGAGGCTTCAACCCAATTTTTCAAGAACCAACTTGACAAAAGGATTTAGAAAGCACCCACTTACTAAGAATCACCAAATCCTACTTCATATAATCCACCTTTCTTAGTTGATTCTATGAATAAATGATGGTATAATTTTGATCTCTCTCTCTCTCTCTCTCTCTCTCTCTCTCTCTCTCCTCTCTCTTCTCTCTCCTCTCCTCTCTCCTCTCTCTCTCTCTCTCTCCTCTCGTCTCTCTCTTCTCTCTCTCTCTCTCTCTCTCTCTCCTCTCTCTCTATCTCTCTCTCTCTCTCTCTCTCTCTCTCTCTCTCTCTCTCTCTCTCTCTAAAACTCAAATTAATTCTATAATTTTTTTTCTCATCACTCTTAGATTCATTATATTAGTTTTTTCTCATCACTCTCAAATTAATTATACTATTTTTTTTCTTATCACTCTCAAATTCATTTTTTTTTCTCCTCATTACTTTTAGTTGATTATGTATATTATATGAATCATTTTTTGATTTCATACTCATTCTTATATGGCCCTTGCTCCTCAATAGACCTCTACTCTACTCCTTAGTGAATTTATCTAATCATTCTCTCTAGCGATCCATTCCTCAATAGACCTTTATTCTAATCCTTATAAAATTTATATATTTATATCCACACACCAAAAAATTTAATTTTTCTTATATAAAAGACATTTATCAACAACCTTCAAAAGTTAGACAAAGATAACTCTATAGTTAGATGTATAACGATTTATTATATTTTGAAAACATATAGGAGGCTTCAACCCAATTTTTCAAGAACCAACTTGACAAAAGGATTTAGAAAGCACCCACTTACTAATAATCACCAAATCCTACTTCATATAATCCACCTTTCTTAGTTGATTCTCTGAATAATGATGGTATAATTTTGATCTCTCTCTCTCTCTCTCTCTCTCTCTCTCTCTCTCTCTCTCTCTCTCTCTCTCTCTCTCTCTCTCTCTCTCTCTCTCTCTCTCTCTCTCTAAAACTCAAATTAATTCTATAATTTTTTTTCTCATCACTCTTAGACTCATTATATTAGTTTTTTCTCATCACTCTCAAATTAATTATACTATTTTTTTTCTTATCACTCTCAAATTCATTTTTTTTTCTCCTCATTACTTTTAGTTGATTATGTATATTATATGAATCATTTTTTGATTTCATACTCATTCCTATATGGCCCTTGCTCCTCAATAGGCCTCTACTCTACTCCTTAGTGAATTTATCTAATCATCCTCTCTAGCGATCCATTCCTCAATAGACCTTTATTCTAATCCTTATAAAATTTATATATTTATATCACACACCAAAAATTTTGATTTTCTTATATAAAAGACATTATCAACAACCTTCAAAGTTAGACAAAGATAACTCTATAGTTAGATGTATAACGATTTATTATATTTGAAAACATAATTCACATTAGCTTAACTAAAATCTCACTCACATAGGATATCCTAAGTGAAACGAAGCTGGGATAGACCTAAAAATCATTAGAATTCATTTAGTGTCATCCTAATGAGTTTTATAGTGGTCTTGATGAAATTTGTAGTAATTCTGATGTAGTCCATAGAACCCCTAATGCAGTCCATAACAAGCATGATTCAATCCATAGGAAAATTCATAGAATGTATATAAATCTTGATGTAATCTATATAAATCCTAATATAGTCCAAAACATGCATGATTCAGTTCATAGCATGCTTGAAGCATAAATTACTTGACATAAATGACCACACTCATCTTTTCTTATGATGTCACTCTTCTTTCTCATGGAAATACTCATGGCAACTCTTTTTTCTCATGCACCTACTCTTTCATGTACATTGACATATGACATACTACCATATATCCTTATTCACCTTTGACAACATCATTCTGCCAATTGATAACACACTCTCAATAAGGTACTCATATCCATAATACTCACTCACTGATGAATACTCTCTTTATGCCACTACCATGCTCAAGTACTTGACTAAATAGACCTTTTACATTAATGACCATTAAGCCTTTTAAATGATGCACCCTTTTGACATTAATAATAATAACATGCCAAAAAATTCCCCCTTTGTCATTGATAAAAAATATGCTATAATATAAAATTACCTCAAAATGGTACTTTTTCCATTTTCTCATTCTCCCTCTTTTGACATTAACAACAAAGGGTCATCCAAAAACCACCATTTGATCTTTAAACCTAAAATTCAATAAAAAACAAAATTAAATGCTAAAAATAAATTAACTTAGGATCATACTCATTATTTTAGACAACTTTTAAAACACTTGAACTATACCTTAAGAAACCATGCTTCTTATGACTTCTACATCACTATCTTGACACTTCACACTATAGAGATATAAATCTCTCCCTAATTCCACAGTCTCTACCTGAGTCACTATATGGAAACCACTATCAAAAACATATATATATATATATATATATATATATATATATAGGATACTTCTCCTCATTATAAACTTTCTCCCAAAACCTAGCTCTTTTATCAAACTAGACTTTTCTCAACTGATTCCCTCTTTGACACTAAAGATAAAGAGACACCTTCAGCATCTAAATCACATCTTTTGCATTAATAACTCAAAAAGTAGAATCATGAGAATATTTTGAATCATATTAGAACCATGATTCCCCTAACTCCATGCACCCCTTCTTCAAATGAATCTAGATACATAAGAGCACTCACCTTGTCCTTGATATGATTGATATAGATCAGACTCTTGATCACTCACTAGGCTACCCAAATTATGAAACCAACTAAATAATTAGGGACTCCCCCTTTCTCTTCATCAATTTTTATCATCACTTGAGTCATCTATAATATCAAAACATCCTCAACTTCCTTCATGAATCTTGATACCAATACCAATTATCAACATAAATCAATCCATCAAGTATTAAAAACACAATGTTTTCCTACCTCTCATATACTAATCCACTATACAAGATTTCATCATGCTTCCATATTTCTCAACAACATCTAACTTGTCTATATGACCATATTGGTTTTACATACCAATTCATAGTACATATGTCTCTAAAGACAATCCTATGCCCTAACTTGTATTCCATACCATGGATCCTAATGAACTAATCTCTATAATCAATGCTCATACTAACCAAAACTCCTCTCACATTCTCATATACATACAAGATACAAATAAAACAACTCATACATTGAAACATAGACAACTTAGAATCCTCTCAAGATGAATCCTTCTTTAACTACAATCTCATGCTTATACTAATATAATAATAAATCCATGAATCTTAATAGAGTCATCCCTTTCCATATGGATCTCAAAACACCATGAACTTAGGAGAATCCTATATCTCCAAACCACTCTTCTTATCCATATTGCAATTATGAGACTGATGATCCATCATTATAATCCAATTAGGCTTGATTGAAGCATTCAACTTATCCACATTATTATCCTTCTTCTTCTCTTGACTAATTTGTTAATATATGTAGATAACTAGTGTTTTTGACATTCTTCATGATCTATCCTTACTCTACCTTAACAAATAATCTATTTTGACTCCTGGGCTTAATATGACCATTCCCAACTTTCTTTGGCTTTCATACCAATGTTTGACCCTTCTTATTCACTCCAAGAGTTCCATATACCTTTTTATGTCTTGATGGACTTATAAATATATTAGGATATAATCTTGTAAGGTGTGACATATTATGATAACTATAGAAAACAACATTAATATACTTACCTCTTGACTAATCACTCCTTCTCCATGGTCGTATGATAACTCATCCCTTGAGACTGTTCTAAAATCACTTGATCTATGACTAAAGATATGATAGGAAAAATAATAATCATATAAATATTTGGAATACCTCATTTATTGGGCTACCTAATTGGTCTCTTCATGTTTAATTTCTTGTTGGTACTATTGACTTGTTGATTATCACTTTGGGTCTCAGATTTGAGATTTTATGCATAAGTCTTTGGCTTACTAATATTCTACTTTTCCTTGCTACTATTTTTGTCATACATGTATCCAAGTCCTATTTTTATGAGAGGTGACCTTTGATTTTTCAATATGTCATCAAGAATTTCATTTATTTTTTCAACCTTTTGACAATTTTTCAATTTGACTATGAACTGTTCCAAATCTAACTTCAATGAAACTCTCTTAGATTTTTACTCATTTCACTCTACTTCCTTGGACTTAAAACTTATATTTACTTCTTATAACTAAGTCTTGATATTATTGATGACTTCCTCAACTTCTTTGGCACTTAGTTATCTTAATTTCCAAGATACATATTTATTCTTCATGACTTTTGACTAGAGACTTTAACTTTTGGTTTTTATTTATTTGACTCTTAATTCATTCAAAGAACTCATAATTTCTACCTCTAGATCAATATCAAATTTTCTTTATCTGTTTCATCATCCATGAAGACTTGTTATTTTGAACTATTCTCATCCTTAACTTCAATGTTCATGATAAAGCTTTATCACTTCTATGAAATAAATTACATCTATCACTATCTGAGATATATTTATCACTAAATTCAAAGAGGTGATGTCTTCTTTAACATATAGACTCTTCTTGTTATTGAAAAACATTTTCTTATAGTCACCTTGCTTGAAACAGTTTTGCTCTTGCCATAATTGTCAAATTTATTATTCTCTTCTCCATTTCTTCACCATGTTTTCATTTTAAAGACATTTGGTAGTAAAATTACCAATCCTTCCATAATTGAAACATTTGAAAGGTAGCATGCCTTAGTACCGACCTAGACATTTTTTTAGTTTAATCACAAATAAGGCTTTGATTTTATCTTCATCAAAATTAATATCATTATCAATTCAACCTTTTTGATTTGTTTTTTATTTTCAAATTTAAATGTTGATTCCCTTTTGAAATATCTTCCATAATCAGTCCTCATCTCATAGGCAATAAGTATTCCATGAATCTCATCCATTTGTAACTTATCTAAATATTTTACTTAAATAGATAACACCTTGAGTCGAATTATGGGATCAAATATCTTAGAATATTTTGAACAATAAATGACTCATTAAAATTTTCTCTAAGACCTCTAATTATGTTGACTACTTTATTAACAATAAGAAGATATGTTTTAATATCTTCTTCTTTCTTCCGATTTAGACCTTTAAATTATATTTTATAGATCTAAAGCTTTGATAATTTTACCTTGGTGTCACCTTCATAGATAAGTTATATCTTTTCCATAGTTTACTTAGATGACTCACATTTCATCACTTTTACAAACTCATATTCTACCAATCCACACAATATAGAATACATAGCCTCTAAATTATTCTCACTTTCTTTCTTTCCTACAACATCAGGTAGAGGAGTTTGAGGGATAATATACCTATTAAAAAATGACTACCAGATGTC